>QRDG01001751.1:42416-211738 GCA_012064385.1 Puccinellia tenuiflora | reverse complement strand
ACACTTTGATATATCTAGATTAAGTTTGTGTCATAATCTTGTCAATTGCCTAACTGTAATTTGTTTACCCGTCATATGAGTATTTTATTTATTGGAGAGACACCACTAGTGAACCCATGGCCCCCGGTCCATCTTTTTACATTGTTTACAACCTCGTTTACTCGCTTTTCATATTCACTTGCTTGCTGGTCCGTTTCCATAAATTCATTTTACTACACTATACGTTTAACCGCTTTGTTTTCAGCAGACCGGGAAGATTGACAACCTTCCTGCCGTTGGGGGCAAAGTAATTGGTTGAGTGTGTGCAGGTCCACGTTCGTCGACAGTTAAGCGCGAGAGATCGTTGACGTTCACCTCGTTGTTGATTGCAAAGTGCTATTGGTTCGATTAAACCTTGGTTCTTCACTGACGGAAAACTGCTACTTGCTACATCCACACCTTCGCTTGGGGCACCACCCAACTCCATCAACTACACCATCAACCACTCGCATAGGTGAGCGAATATAGCAAGAATAAGGATTGAGGAGGGATTCAAGTGCATTAGCTGAATCCCGCAAAACCCTAGGACATCCCGCATGAAGACAATTAAAGGAAAGCTCAACCAGCACCTGAATTGGTTGTCCAGAATGACCGTACGTTCCCCTTCTACCAGGAGAGCTTGGGAGCCACGGGCGGTCTCCAAGACTGCAGGAGGGAGGAGCCTATCACGACCCCACCTTGTTATCTTCTCATTAGTTATCTTCGAGGCGGGCCACTCAGGGCCACTCAGCATCGCTCACCGGTGCCCCGCTATGGTGCAATGAGCTCGACCTGATGGAACCCGCCACACGGCTAAGGTGACCTCGAGGGATTGAAGCATCTGACGCTAAAACCTAAGCCAAATTACACAAAAGAAAAAAGAGCACCATCACAAGGGGCAATGCTAAAGCTATGTTCCTTTCCAGCAAAATCTCGTGCATCCAACTTCAAAAGGCACTTGGCCCCTTTGTGTCTGTATGAATCTCTACCCGCACATAATAAAATCTCCATAGCCAATTTGGAAAATGGGATTCTTAAATCAGAGGCATCTTTTGCTACTAATCGATTTCAACCAATTCAGGAACTTCCATAACATTGACCTGATTCAGTTTGAGCACCCCCAACGGGTCTGCGTTAATCCATTGAATATGATCACTACTCACCTTGAGCACTCCCAAGTTATTCTTCCACTTTATATATGAACAAACCAAATAAATCGTAAGAAAAAATCAATAGCACAGATAAAGCAAAATCAAAGCAGCTGGAAAGAGCATGCCAAAACTATATTCAAAAGAAGTTGTCATGTAGAAATGAGAAATAGCGTAGCTAGCTTATCTATATTTAACGGGTCGAGATCACTCTTCTTCCCACAAACAACCTTTGTTCAGGATATGAGAGAAGTCTTGTTGCTAGTAATCATGTGAAGTTGAGTACAGTTTAACATTTTGATATTTATGGTGTGGCGTTATTTCTCTAGTGGTGTTATATGAATGTCGAATACATAACACTTCACCTTTATGGGTTTATATAAATGAAATATGTATTTAGTTTGTTTATGATGGGTTTCTGGAGTGAACTAATACCTATCCCTAGTTTACAAACTATTGCAAAAGGGAATGTTTGGACTCCAAAGTTCAATGTTATGGTTAGATTTATCTTAGTTACTCTCTTATCATTGCGAAAAGTTTGCAAAGGAGTTTAATCATAAGTATGTTTCTTATCCAAGTAAGGACAATACATTAGCATAGGTTCACTCACACAATATTATCAAAACAAGGTAAGTTACTACTAATAAAACTTGGTGAAATTAACCTGGAAATATTCTCGTGTGTTCTCATGAATATTTAATCACTATAAGAAACACAACCGGCTTATCTTTAGCATAATTAAGGATTGGCCCATTTGCTGCGCTATTACTTTTTTTGTTCTTGTTTACCTTTTTATATAAGTTCTCTCGCTTTGAAATAATCTTGTAGTATTTACTGTGAAACTTTGCTGAATCCATTGATTTTTTTTTGCTACTCGTTGGGTAGGATACTCTTATTTACTGAACGGATTATGATAGATCGCCTATACTTGTAGGTCAGCAGGTACCAAGAATTAGCAAGAGGATGCCAATCTGCAAGCAAGTGTACCTACATGGTTGTAATCAACAAAAGGAAACAAGTGAACCATGCAACAAAAAATAACTACTCAAAATAGCATGAGCATAATAATAAACAATAAGTTATTGTGAATTGAAAAAAAGAGAATTTCTTAATTTCTTTTATGAATGTACAAAAATAGATGGGAAAGCGAACCATGCAATTAGATTAAAATATTTATGGGTGGGAGCACCTAGAGCATTCGGTTAAATAAAGAACACAATTATGAACCTTAGGCACTAGCCCACAATGTTAGAATTATTTTTTGAAGGTTTTTTCTGAGAAAAATATGTTCGTTGATATAGAACAGAACGAGGAGATGTAGTAGTCGCAAACCTAGAAATTAGTATGAAAATTTGGTTCCCGATGTCAATTCAATTGGTCTTTCAGTGTCAAACACCAATATCTTACAAATAGGCCACACTTTAAAAGATATTTTACAAAATATATTCATGTTTTCTCAATACCAGCATTTTGGTTATTATGTAAATATATATATGGAAAATAATAATGTCGATGTATCAGCAAATTAATTAAAAAAAGTCAACCGCTAGGAGATCATAACAGGGAAACTATTAAAAAATAGTAATACATGGTAAATATAATATCGCAAACGGGCCCACCCAGCTAGTTCATATGAAAATAACAGTAGAAGTTTTTTTTGCGAAAAGGTCAACCGATCCATTTAATATCACCAAGAGGACAAAAAGTCCTAAAAGTAATAAAAAATTACAAATAGGTATTCAGGCCACCTAGTGACGACTACAAGCACTAGAACGAGCCGAAGGCGCCGCTATCCTCACCCCACCCCCCTCACCAGAGCCGGGTAAAGGTTGTCGTAGAAGAGCTTGTTCTAGTAGACAAACGAGAATTCGTCATGCTAAGCCCCCTTCTCCATGATGACCAGCGCACCAAAGCAGCAACCATCGCCCATGATGACAACTGTAGATCGAAAGAGCATACCTGCAACCACACGGACGAACACGAAAATGGACGAGATCCCAGAAGATCTGCCAGACCCACAATGCCAGGCGCCCTCCGCTGATGCTAGACGCACCACCGGAGCAAGGATAGGACGGGGAGGACCTTATTCTGACTTTAGGATGTCGTCGTCGCCACACCATCCTGAAAAAGAAACTTTAACAACCTAAAAAAAAGAAACCCTTCCCGCCGGCGAGGGGCCGCGGTTCACCACACCTCCGAGTCTCCAAGGGCCGCCGGAGACGAGAGGACCGACAGCTTTGGGATGGGAACCCTAGATGAGTTTGTCTTTTCTGGATCCCCTCCGGGAGACTGTTCAATTATGTATACTATTCTGTCCAGGAATAACTTTTTAAATAACTATAGAAGTTGCATACTGGAGACTGGGCTATATCAAAAAATTATGTATTTTTGAACCAAGAAAATACATGTATGCCTAATGCATCTGATACTGATCAATAATCGGTCATGGACATACGGTTCTCCAAGGTAGTGGGGGCCACGGACATACGTCAATTTAGACCGATCACGGTTCTCAATGTCATCCATAGGATCTTCTCGAAGGTGTGTGCTTCGAGGTTGGCTCCGATTCTGGAATGCCTCACACATCCTTACCAGTTCGCCTTCCTTAAGGGGCGGCATATCCATGATGGTATTCTGGCACTCCATGAGATCGTTCATGAGGTTAGGACACGCCACCAGAAGGGTGTGTTCCTTAAGTTGGACTTCCAAAAGGCATATGACCACCTAGACTGGGCCTTTCTCCGATTGGTTCTACAGCGGAGAGGGGTAGATGAGCGGATGGTCCGGTGGATTATGCAGATTGTTATGAGTGGCAACACCGCCATTAATATAAATGGGGAAGTGGGTCCCTATTTTAGATCGACGTGTGGAGTCAGACAGGGGGATCCTATTTCTCCCCTGTTGTTCAACTCGGCAGTTGACGCCCTGGCCGAGGTCTTAGAAAGAGCTAAGACCGCCGGCCACATCTCCGGTGTCGTTGGACACCTCGTCTCAGGTGGTGGTGTGACACATCTCCAGTACACGGATGATACCATGATCATGGTGGAGGGATCGAAACTGGATATCATTAATCTCAAGTTCCTACTCCTCTGCTTCGAGGCCATGTCGGGCCTCAAGATCAATTTTGATAAAAGCGAGGTCGTGATCCTGGGATACTCCCCGGAGGAACAAAGATTGTCCACATTCCCGGAATCCTGGGATACTGTAGGTTGTCCACATTCCCAGTTTCCTACTTGGGAATGCCAATCAAAGACTCACGGATCCTTATTAGGGACCTCGACCCGCTTGTCGAGCGGGTCAAGGCGAAATCCGAGCCGTGGCAGGGGAGGTTTATACTTCCAAGGGGAGTAAAACCATCCTTATTGACTCCTGCCTCTCGAGTCTCCCCATATATATGATGGGGCTCTACATCCTGCCAGAGGGAGTACATGCTAACTTCGACAAGGAGCTCTCTCACTTCTTATGGCAAGCGGCTAATGGTAGACAAAACTACCATATGGTAAAGTGGGCAGACATTTGCGCCCCCAAGGAGCTTGGGGGTATAGGTATTCTGGCATCCTGACATATGAATAGGGCCTTGATGCTGAAATGGGTCTGGCGGATTCGTTAGGGATGATGGGGGTCTCTGGCCCCAACTTGTGAAGGCCAAGTACCTGAGGGGCTGCCCCCTCATGGCATGTGAGAGGAAGGAAGGATCCCAATTCTGGAGATCCCTCCAGACTATCAAACGTGAGAAATGCCTGGGGGCTGTTTTTTCCGTAGGCGGCGGAAGAGGCACCCTCTTCTGGCTGGACTCATGGCTTGGTGGGCGACCTCTCCGGTATGAGTTCCCGGAACTCTTTGCGGTCTGCTCGGAGCCGTCCCTCTTGGTGGCGACTGCGACCCAACAGGGCCGGTGGGACATTGGGTTCCTCCGCACGTTCGGCCCGGTTGAGGCCAATAGGTGGGAGATGCTTCTTGCTATACTCCATCACTCTCTTACTAACGCTCCGAATAGCGTTGCCTGGGCTCTATCGCCCTCTGGTAACTTCTCGGTGGGCTCCGCGTATTGGGCCCTAGCTATTTAGAGGGCCCGTTACGCCCTGGACCTCCCATCTTTGGAAGGCTCCAATGCCATTGAAGATTAAGATCTTTACGTGGCAACTATTGAGGGACCGCCTCCCATCTGGTGTGGAGGTAGTCAAGCGGTTTGGCCCAGGTGATGGGACATGCCCGCTGTGTGCGGTTCCAGAATCGGAAACCCACATACTCTTCTCTTGTCCTGCTGCTCGCTTTTTGTGGAGCTTCTTAGCCGAGGCTCTTGGACCTGAGTGGCAGGCCCATGACCTTGGCGAGTTCCTCAAAGTGCAAGCGAACCGTACTGGTAGGAGGAGGCACATGTTCTGGTTAATGTTCGCTGTGATGACCTGGACCCTCTGGACCATCCGTAGCAAAATGGTTATCGAGCGTGTCTTTCTGAGACGTGCCTCTGACTCTGTGTTTAAATTTCTTGCATTTTTACAGCAATGACACCCGCTCTGTAGACAACGGGACAAGGAGCGGCTGGATGGCATGATCGAGGATCTCATGAGAGTGGCGCGCATGATGTCGGCGTCATCCAGCCGTTGAGTTGTAGTCCTCGCGGAGTTGTATCGATCTTTCTTTCTCTGTTTTTGGGTCGGTTTGTGATGTGGTCCCAGCGGACTCTTTTTTTTCCTGTTTGTACTCTTGCACGTTGGTCGTAGGCGGTTACTTTATTTATAAAGCTGGACGAAAAGTCATGGAGCAAATTATTGCGTGGCCCTGCACCACCGGACCAGGGCTCCTCTCTGTCGCCTGTTCGGTGGCCCCGTTCGTTCGCCGCTGTCGCTGCCTCTCCCTCGTCTCGGAGGATGGCAGGGGCGCCGCAGCGCCCGCCGTTGGGCGGTGGCTCCAGGGGGGGGGGGGCTACTCGTCCTCCCGTGCCTGGGCTTCCCCAGCAACCTCCACCTCCGTCCTTTAGTCCGGTTACGGGCTTTGTCTCCGGAATGACATCGGGGCAGACCATGCCGGCCTTCCAAGGCGGCTCCTCCCGTTCATGCCTCCGGCTGGTCCGATGCCTTTCCATCCGTTGCAGCAGCCTTCGCGGCAGTATGGCCCTCCGGCGTACATGCCTCCTAACATGCAGCAGTACCAGTTTCCGGCTGCCGCGTCGCTGCCCGCTTCCGGGTACCAGGTGTCTCTGCAGCAGCCTATGCAGCAGCAACAGCTCGCGCCGTAGGTGGTTCCGGTGGTGGCCCAGAATGCGGGGAGGAGTAAGCGTAATAAGAAAAAGGGCACTCAACAAGGTGCGCTGGTCCAGCAGCCGCCGTTCGTCCCGCCTTTTATGCAGCCGATGAATCAAGCAGCTTTGGGACAGCAGCAGTTTTCGCAGCAGTTTTCCGTACCTCCGCCTGCCGCCTTTCAGCCCGGGACGCAGGCTCCTCTTTCAGAGTCAGTGCCGGTCCCTCCTACTGTGTTGGCGGCATCAGATAGTGTGGCGGCCGTTGCCCCTGTTGTTGCTGGTGTGTCTGATGCTGCAGGGGCTGCGGCTGGGAGAAAAATTAAATCCAAGAAGATGGTGTGTTGGAAGTGCTCGGTGAACACTCACGCCTCGAAAGACTGCACGGCGCTGCACTACTGTCTTCTGTGTGATAATACCGCACACCCAACGCAGCGCTGTCCAACCCTTAGGCTCCCGAAGCCCACGGCTTTCACTTCAGGGTTTGGCACGGATGAGACGATGTTTCTGTAGTTACCAGATAGTGTGTTTAAGGAGCATCTCATGCCGACGAGTGTGCCCACAGCTTTGGTTACTGTTGTCGGAGAGTCTGTGCCGGCAGTGTCTATCGAGAGTCTCATGTCTAGGATGTGCCCTTCGGGCGCACAGTGGACTTGGGAGGCTGTTCCTCATGGTGCCGATGCTTTCTTGATCGGTTTTCCTTCTCTCCAGGATCTCCAGCGGGTGGACGGTTTTCAGATGGGTGTTCCTTCTTTCAAGGCCCAGGCTACCGTTTCTGTGTGGAGGACTGATGATATCCCTCACAAGAGGGAGCTAGAGCAGGTCTGGGTTCATGTGCAGGGGGTTCCTTACACCGTGAGGCATTTTCTTGGTCTTTGGGCAGTTGGCTCTATTATTGGAACTACTCTGGATGTTGATCTTTTCACGCTCCGGAGACGTGGTATAGTACGGATTCTGGCTGGGATGTTGGATTCACAGGCTCTTGAGAAGCGGGTGGACTCGTCTGGTTCATACATTGGTGCAGCATGTGTGGTTAAGCTCAGAGAGTATGAGTTCTTTTTCCATCGTGAGCCGGTGGATTTTGTTGCGGACCCAGACTTTGTTCCTTTTGTTTGGCGCCGCAAGGGGGATGATGGTGATGATGAGGGCACCGGTAATGACAAGGGCATGGAGGGCTCTCTTGGGCCGGCTGGGGGGTCTAGTTCGCAGGTCACCAGCATGGAGGTGGATGCAAACCAGTCTTCTTCTGCGCCTTCACATACTGGCAAATCGGTGGCCTCTCTTGCTCTTTCTCCTACGCGGCCGGCTGTGGCAATTACTCCATATAATCCTAATCCGCAAACTCTGAGAGGTATTGAGATTGTGTCGAGGATCCGCAGGGTGTCTCCGGGGCTTTTGCGACCGGTGCCCGCTGTCCAGAAGTCGACTTTGGGACAGCAGGAGGGTTCTGTACTTGCCCAGGTTACGGTCGAGGTACCTATTGGGCCGGCTTCGGAGCAGGTTGTGCCTTTGGCTGGCTGGGAGGTCGAGGAGGTGGGTGTGGCTGATGAGCCCTTGGCGGCCATGCCGGCCGTTGGGACTCTAGCTGCTACACTAGCTGGGCTTGACGGGAGCGCGTCAGCCAGCTCGGTGTGGGAGGCCGGGGACATGCTTGGGGTCTCACAGCTGGTTCGGCCCTGCAGGCCGGATGCGGCCATGAAGGTGGTTCTTCGGTCCGATGGTGCCATGGGACGAGGTCTAGGGGAGACATCTTCTTCGACCTTGTCTCCCCTGGGTTTGGTGCCGCATACCTGTGTTGGGCCGTGTGGGGACTCGACACCACCTTTGTCCTCCACGGCACCAGCATGCGCACAGGAGGATGTGACGGTAGATGGGTCGACTGCTACTTCACCCTTGTCGACCCATGCTACTGTCACCTGGTCGGCTACCCTTGCTGACGGGGTCTCCATCTCTCCTTGCACACCACCTATCACTGCGACGGTTACTCCCATTCGTCGTAGTGAAAGGTTTGGGGTGACGTTGGACGGTGCTTCGATGACGGATGAGGATTCCATGATGAGAGTGATGCGCCGCAAAGCGGAACGTAATCTGGATTCTTATGGTATGGACTCCACATCTAAGTCTTTTCTTTCTTTTTCACTGTCTTCTATTTCTTCCAAGCTTAGTAGTGTAGGTATTAATATTGGTAATGATAAAAAACAAATTATGGTTTCGACTAAAGTCTTGAGGCACATGGAAATTGACCGTCTAACGGTTATTCCTAAAACCTCGACTGTGTTGAACACCACTTATCTAGACGAGGAGGAAGCGAATGCCACAACAGATGGTCAGCTTCTATCTCATTTAGTTGGTGAAGTGTCGGAGGTTGGTTTGGATATCGACAGCCCATTATATGAGCTAAAAGCTTCTGGTCGAAAGTCTAAATCATCCTCTAACAAGAGGTCTCGTAAACGGTCAAAATCATCCAAATCCCCAATTGTTTCCCAATGAATGGCATGTTTGCAAATAGCAGAGGTCTTGGTGACTTGGCTAAACACTTGCACTTTGCTGATTGTGTTCGGAATCATAATTTGGATTTTTTGGCTGTTTCGGAGACCGGTAGGTGAGATTTCTCACAAAGTCTATTGAACCGGCTATCTGGTGGTGTAGACTTTGCATGGTTTTCTCGCCCACCCCATGGACGTTCTGGTGGTATTTTACTCGGAGTAAGGACAGACTCTATGGACGTGTTAGCTATTTCGGATGGGGATTTCCATATTAAACTCCACATCCGTAATAAAGCTGATAATTTCAAATGGAGTCTTGTCACCGTGTATGGACCTGCCCAGGAGGAACACAAGGCGGCTTTTCTTAGAGAATTGGTGAATCTAGCTAAAGATAATCCTCATCCATTAATCATTGGAGGGGATTTCAACTTGCTTCGATTCCCAATTGAGAAAAGTAAGGGCCGTTTCGACAATCACTGGCCTTTTTTGTTCAATGCAGTCATTGACAGCTTGGATTTAAAGGAGGTTGAGATGGTTGGGAGACAATTTACTTGGGCGAATAGTCTTTCGGAACCTACTTACGAGAAGCTAGACCGTGTACTAATGGATACTGATTGGGAATCTAAATTTCCCTTGGTATCGGTACGGGCCCTAGAGCGTATTGAGGATCTATCAGACCATGCTCCCATTCTGTTGACCACCGGCTTTCCTAGACCACCATGTACTCGTCGGTTCAAGTTTGAACTCGGATGGCTATATCGGGAGGGCTTCCAGGACATGGTCAAAAGGATTTGGGAAAGACCGGTGGCAGGACCTACTCCAATTCAGAGGTGGAATAACAAAATACGTGCTTTACGTAACTACCTCGTTGGTTGGGCTCGTCATACAACGGGTTTACTTAAAAAAGAAAAACAATGACTTTCATCAATTATAGATGAACTCGAAGCTTTAGCAGAATGTCGTCCGCTTTCAATGCAAGAAATTGAGCTCAAAAGCCAATCAAATGCATCGATAGCAAGACTTCTGCGCGAAGAGGAGCTTAAATGGTACCAACGTTCCAAGGCTCAATTTATCCTAGAAGGAGATTCGAATACGCGATATTTCCATAGTATTGCCAATGGCAGACACAGGAAGAAACGCATATTCTCTCTGATTCAGGATGAGGGAACGATTGAAGGCCATGAGCAGCTGAAGTCGTATATCACCAATTATTATAAAGGTTTGTTTGGGGCCCCGGAGGAAGGAAACTTCACTCTGGATGAGACCCGAACAGATGATATAGCCCAGGTTTTTGTTGAAGAGAATGGCCTTCTTACTGGTCCTTATTCCGAGGAAGAAGTGAGAAAGGCGGTTTTTTTCAAATGGAACACAACAAAGCTCCTGGTCCTGATGGCTTCCCGGCTGAGTTTTATCAGAACTTCTGGGATATTATCAAGACAGATCTACTACAGTTGTTTGCTGACCTCCATAGCGGACAACTCGAGTTGTTCCGTCTAAATTTTGGTGAAATAATTTTATTGCCTAAGGTTAATGAAGCAGAGAGGATTCAACAATACAGACCCATCTGCCTTCTTAATGTTAGCTTTAAAATTTTCACCAAAGTTGCTACGATAAGGCTCAACACTGTGGCTGATCATGTGGTTCGTCCTACTCAGACTGCATTTATGCAAGGGAGAAACATCCTTGATGGAGTTGTTACCCTTCATGAAACGGTACACGAACTTCATAGGAAAAAGTTGAATGGGGTTATATTAAAACTTGATTTTGAAAAAGCTTACGATAAGGTTAAGTGGTCTTTCCTTCAGCAGACCGTTAGGATGAAAGGGTTCTCTGCTGAATGGTGTGCTTTAATCCATAGCTTCGTTTCGGGAGGAAGTGTTGCCATCAAAGTCAATGATGATACTGGCAAGTACTTTCAGACCAAGAAGGGGCTCAGGCAAGGTGATCCTTTATTGCCAATACTATTTAATATAGTGGCTGATATGCTCGCCATTATGATTGAATGCGCTAAGTCTGATGAGCTAATTGATGGTGTGATTCCTCATCTAGTGGATGGAGGTTTATCCATTCTTCAATACGCGGATGATACAATTCTTTTTATGGAGCATGACATCGAAAAAGCTAAGAATCTGAAGTTAATACTATCAGCGTTCGAGCAGCTGTCGGGTCTAAAGATTAATTTCCATAAGAGTGAGTTGTTTTGTTTTGGCGAGGCTCAAGATGACGTCTCCGTGTATGCCAAGCTTTTTGGCTGTGGGCAGGGCCAGTTTCCTATTAAGTATTTGGGTATTCCGATTCACTATCGGAGGCTTACAATTGCTGAATGGAAAATGGTAGAGGAGAGACTACAAGCTAGATTAAATAGCTGGAAAGGCAAATTATTATCCTTAGGTGGAAGATTGGTACTCATCAACTCAGTACTAAGCAATATGGTACTGTATATGATATCTTTCTTCCAACTGCCAAAAGGAGTCTTGAAAAAACTGGATTATTTTCGGTCAAGATTTTTTTGGCAAGGGGATAGTGAAAAGAGAAAGTATCACCTGGCCAAATGGAGTGTGGTTTGCCGGCCTAAAGACCAAGGAGGCCTTGGTATTCATGACCTTGAGGCCAAAAACAGGGCCCTCCTTGGTAAGTGGTTGTTCAAACTTTTGTCTGAACAAGGGGTTTGGCAGACACTCCTAAGAAGAAAATACGTGGGCTCTCAGGCATTATCACAAGTGTATTGGAAACCGGGTGATTCCCACTTCTGGGCTGGCCTTATGGCCACGAATAAGTTTTTCTTTCCACTTGGGACTTTCTCTATAAAGGATGGATCGGAAATTAGGTTCTGGGAGGACAAATGGATGGGAAATACCACACTCCGTGAACAATTTCCGGCTTTGTATAATATTGCGCGACACAAAAGTGCTACGTTAGCTACTGTGTTAGCTACGTCTCCACCAAATGTGTCGTTCAGAAGAAGTTTATTTGGTCCTAGACAAGCTTCTTGGCTTATCTTGCTTCAGCGTCTGGCTTCAGTGCAACTGACACATGGACCTGATAAATTTAGATGGAGTCTAAAAGAGAATGGTCAATTCTCAGTGGATTCTATGTACAAAGCGTTAATCCAACCTGCTATTCCAGTTGATGAAAAAAATAGTAAGATTTGGAAGATGAAGATACCTTTAAAAAACAAAGACTTCGCATGGTATCTTCGTCGAGGCGTAATTCTTACAAAAGACAACCTTGCAAAGCGGAATTGGCAGGGAAGTAAAAAGTGTGTCTTCTGTCATCATGACGAGAGTATAAAGCACCTTTTCTTTCAGTGTAATTTTGTTAGGTCTATATGGTCAACCATCCCGATAGCATCTAACTTATATCCACCACGAAGCGTTGCCAATATCTTTGGCAATTGGCTAAATGGAGTGGATTCTAGGTTTAAGCTACTAATTAGGGTGGGAGTGATTGCCGTTATTTGGTCGCTTTGGCTATGTAGAAATGACAAGGTTTTTAATGATAAAAATTATTCTCTTATGCAGGTAATCTACCGGTGCACAGCTACACTCCGCTCATGGTCGTCCCTGCAACATGTGGAGTACCGAGACCTTTTTATGGAGGTGTCTTCGCGGTTGGAGGCTTCGGCGAGGGATTTTTTCTCCCAACGTGGATGGCAGCATAACCTGCGGATTGGACCTCCACCACCTTAGGCCTTTCTACAATTTCTAATTATGATATGTAATAGGCCTTTTATTTTTTATTGTTCTTGAGACTGTTTGCATTGGAATTGGTTGTGTGCATCATAGTTATGCAGAACCCGGGTGTAGTAATTAAACTTTTAAGTAATAAAAATCTCTTTATCAAAAAATATTGCGTGGCCCTCGATTGTCTTGTGCTGCAACCCGCTGAAGAAATGGCTCACGAGTCGGCTCGGCGCCTCGGCTCCACTGGATCGTCCTCGGCTTGTCTTGGCCGTTCCCGCATGCGATCCGCCGTAACGGCGTACCCTACCCGGCACGCGCCCGAGGCTACTCCAGAGCCTCCGGAGACCCACAGATGGGGACGCCAGCTCAGACACGCGTCCTACATGTCAGTGACCGTGACGGAATCTCTCCAATAGGATTCCCGGTAACGAACTGGTGGATCCGCGTCCCCGCCCCGCGCGCGTCTCCAGCGCCACCGGGGACCGGGCGCTGCGTGCTGTGCCTAGAAAACGACAGAACAATAACAACAGAGAGAAACCCCCCGGCCTCTCGCCGCCCAACACGCGGTGCGCCGCCATTCGCCTCGGTCCACTTGCTGCTCGGTCCATCCCGGCCGTCGATGCTGCCGGGTAGACCAGTTGTGGATGGAGCGTTCAGGCCGGGCTGGTGGTGGCGGTGACGTCGCTAGTCCTCCGCGGCCGGAAAGCTACACAACACCGAAGATCGCCATGAGCGTACCACTTCTTGGTGGTGGGTGCTCTGCTTCGTCCGCTCGTCCAATGGGAGGGAGGTAAGTGATCCAGGGTCAGCACGCACGTATTCACAGTACCTGGTATAACGAGGCCAATTATATTGGTTCTCCTCGTCACAGTTTTGCTAGCTAAGGTTGGTGGATGCCGATGAACTGATCCTATCCAAGACGCGCCGGTTCTTTCACTTGCAGATTAGAGGTCTGAGCTGATTTGGTACTGCTCCTTTTTTTTTTATCAGCGGATGATTTGGTACCGTATATATCTTGGCGGTAATAGACCGTGTCCTTTAGCCGATCGCGAGTAAGCTAGAGACGTGATGTCAGTGCGATGCTTGTGACGTGGAGAGTTGACGAGAGCTGCTGGTAGATGCATGATTAGACAAGTAGAAGAAAATTGCTCTCATTAGGGGTGCGCTTCCGGCAGAAAGATGGTGGATGTATCTTTCGGGAACCATGGCGAGAAACAAGACATGGGGAGTTTGACGGTCCCAAGCTCCCCTGACTTGAAACGGTTCGAGCCTGCAGCCCTCCCGAGTCGCTCCCACAAGCCGATTAGCCGCCGCCCGACTGCACCACCCCCGTCCTTTCTCACATCCTCACCGCCGCCGAAACACGTTGCCGGACGAAGCCCGGTCGGCATCGGCGTCAGCGGGGTGTTCTTTCCCCTCTGTGTGGCAGTAACGGTGCGGGATATAGCACCTCTTTTTTCTAAAAAAAAAAATGGGAGCATAGCCCTGGCCTCTACATACATCATGATGATGCACATAGGAATAAATTGCAAACCAAAAGTATTCAGTGTGAAGTTAGTACAACTCAAGCATCAGCTAAATTGGCTACATGAATTAGCCAACAAAAAAAGCATGCTTCCTACACATTCGCAGTCACCTAGCATGCTGCCAGCCACGCTGGTTGAAGATACACCGAACGACTATCATCAACCGAGTGCACCCAGTATCGATCTATAAGTCATCTTTGATTCGACTTGAGGAGGAAGGTCAACCACATGTGGATCCAATACGTAGCTCTATGAACCTGTAAAAAATGAGCAACTCCCACTTTGTTAAACACGACATCAATATTGCAATTTTATATTGCCTAAAAAAGGCACAAACGCCAATACGAATATGAGCCTAAGTTTTTTTAGCTACCCCATTTAACCAGTCTCCAACCATATTTCTAATACAGTAATACTAGATGGAGGAGACAAACTAAAAGTAAACTGAATCAGTCACCAAATATTACGAAGAAAAGGACAAAGTATAAACAAATTATCAACAGTTTCATCTGACTGACAAAAGACACATGTTTACAACCATGCCAACGTATTTTCATCAGATTATCTTCAGTGATCAGAACTTTCAGATGCAGGAACCACATAAATATCTTTATTTCCAGCGATAATTTTAGTTTCCACAGGTATTTACATAAAAATGGAGCATGTCCTCATGTAATCAACATACATAGACTTGCACGATGCTCGGCGTGGGGTGGGGTGTCGCGGCGGAACTCCGCACGTCCGTGGTGGTGGCGCGAAGGCGCGGTGAGGACATGGTGACTACATGTTAATCTTCCTCTCCCTTCCCCTCTCTTTTCATTCCTCCTGTGTTTTGTGGGTTGACTCGATGGAGGACGACGGCGGACGGCGGTGTTGCTGGTGGTGGCGGCGGCAGGGGTTGGTGCGAGCGTGTTGTAGACTGGCGGTAGCGGCGGCTCTCGTGCTGCAACGGGCTTTGCGGGCCTGATCTGGTCCTGACCGGGCCTCGTGTGCTGCTGCTGCCGCGTGCGGTCGGCAACCATCTCTGACGCTGGAGGTCGGACACCTCTGATGGGCTGTTGCGTGGTTGTAGGTTTGATCCGTGCCTGATGGGCCTAGGTCTGGCAGTCAGCATGCAGGGTGCGAGCGGCGTGTGGTACGAAGGGGCCATCTTTGCATGCTTATTCCACCGTCGTTGCACTCTTGCTACATGGATCTGAGCCATGCGGGCTTGGATCTGGGGCTAGCCTATACCCGTCACCTCAACGATTTTGTGTTTGGTTGTTTCTCCTACCATGGTTTTGAGTTCGCGGATGCCTGGGCGACCTCCATGGAAGACAAGGCTCCATGGGTGCTTTCGATCGGCAGGCGAATCCTAATGGTGGTGGCCCTCCTTTGTCCGTGCGGATGGTGAGGGGTTTGGCGTCGTGTGGTCCTGGGGGTGGGGTCGGTGTGCGTGGACTTGGAGCCATCGTGCTGGCAAGGTGGCCCCTCCCTCGGGTTTGGTTGGCCTTCGGTATTTCTGATGGCACGGGGAGGATCGGAGCGATAGCTCGGCTCCGGTGTCGGTGATGTTTGCGGGTGTCACTACCCTCTTAGAGGCGTTGTTTTTTGTATCCTCTATGTGACTGAGTTCCGGATGAGAACCGTAGCCCGGTTGCAGGCTTGGTGGCGGCAGCGTGTCATGCCGTTACCCTTTTGGGGGGCGTCATCGGGGAACTCAGGTTCCATCCGGGTGTAGGACGGTGGAGTAATCGCCTTGCCATGAAGCTTCTTCGACTTCAGCTTGTTCGGTAGTCTAGGTCGCCTTGTGTTAGGTGTGGTGTTTCCTGTTTTCGCGTTCGACTTGGCGTTGGTGACTTGCCGCCATCTCGTATGTTTTTTTTTGTTGACCTGTTTGTATGAAGATCTCATCTCCACTTTGTATCTCCGAAAATAACACGACATGCGGAGGTTTGCTCTGTTCGATTGCTTCAGACGCCAATCAGGCAAAAACGTTTACTGCTTGTACTACGTACCACATGAAGGCGACACTAGCTGATGCAGTTTGTTAGTACTACCCTGATTACTTTAATTGGCTGCACAATCACGAGCTTTGGCCTGCACTATAATTGGGAGGATTCTTCCAGGATTCCAAAAGACAACTTGGGAGGAATAAGATAACACCCTAGTTGCGATGGGTGATGACGCAGGAAGGAGCACCCATTGGGCGGCCACAAAGGTTTCCCTGAATATACAAACCTGACGCTCAATTATCGGTGCAGCAACCTGCAGGGGGGGATTTAGTACTGCACCGGATGTACTTCACGTACTAGAGGATTCTCTCATCCTTCCACTGACGCTCAAACACAGCTCGTGCACCGGGTACGCATGTTACCCCGCGGGAAACCATCAAATTGATATGGTATTGTGGGTGCATGATCCGATCCATGGAGTGACGCAGGGTTGGCAGATATGATGATTAACAAACCAATTGCCGGGTTTTGCTTTGAAATGCAATTGGCGATTATAAATCTGTCAAGTAGACATACCAAGTGCCAAGGAAACCTAACTAGATCACGTCAACCTACGGCTGTATAAGTTTCCTTTTCTTTTTTATTACGCCATGGCCTCATGGGGGTTGCGGAAAGTTGCCGCGTACACAGCGTGTTTTTGCCCTTTGTAATGCTCATAAGGGTAGAATATTTGTTTACAAAAATCGATCGGATTCATTTCTTTTTTGCACGAGTGGCCCATCAACGTGTCTATGAGACAAGTGTTCACATTATTTTCCCTACCGATTAAATCATGTCATCCGATGTTTATTAGATTTGGTTTCAATCATCGGGTGTCCCTCTACGCCGACGACGTCGCCATCTTCCTGGCGCCGACGACGTTGGATCTGGAAGTCACGAGCGCAATCTTAGACTGCTTCGGAGGCGCGTCCGGGCTAAGGACCAACATCAACAAGTGCACCGTCATGCCCATTCGCTGCCGGCAGCCTCAGATTGACGCTGTCACCGAGGCCTTTCCCTGCCAGGTCTCCCACTTCCCTTGCCCCTATCTGGGCTTGCCGCTCTCGTATAAGCGGCCTACGAAGGCGTCCCTCCAGCCAGTGCTGGACAAAGTGATCAAGCGATGCCCTACGTGGAAGGCGCGTCTTATGGCCAAGCAGGGGCGCCTCATCTTGGTCAAGGCTGTTCTGGCATCGATCCCGGTCTACCACTCCATCGCCATGGAGCTCCCAGACTGGTTCATCAAGACCTACGATCAGTGGCTCCGTGCTTTCTTCTGGCAGGGTACAAAAAAGGTCCACGGAGGTCAGTGCATGGTGGCGTGGGACTCTGTATCCCGGCCAGTGGACTATGGCGGCCTCGGCATCCCCAACTTGAAGATTTTGGGATGGGCGCTCCGTCTCCGGTGGGCATGGCTGCGCCGCTCTGATCGCAGCTGGACAGCGCTGCCCAGCATATCGGACCCCGTCTTAGAGGGGTTCTTTGATGCCTCCACCACGATGCAGATTGGGAACAGAGCTTTGGCTAGGTTTTGGAGGGACCGATGGCTTGATGGCTGCTCCATTCAGTCCTTCGCGCCGCACCTCGTGGCGGCGGTGGACGCGTCGATCGCATCCCGTCGTTCGGTTCGGGAGGGCCTCGCCGATAATGCGTGGATACGCGACGTCACCGGCATCCTCACCGTGCCCGTCTTGTCTGAGTTGCTACTCCTGTTCAACCGGCTCGACGCGCTCCCTCCTCTCAACGAAGACGATGACCGGCTGGCTTGGAAGTGGACCAGTGACGGGGTCTACACCGCGGCTTCGGCCTACAGGGCGCTCTTCCTCGGCATGGAGTCCTTCCCCTATGGCAGGCTGCTCTGGAAGACATGGGCGCCGGGCAAATGCAAAATTCACACCTGGCTGATGCTGCATTGTAGACTTTGGACGGCGGATCGCAGGCTGCGCCATTGCCTCCCCAGCCACACCACTTGCCCCCTCTGCGATGGCGCCCCGGAGACGGCGACTCACCTTGTGATCAGCTGCCGTTCTCAGGTTTGGTATGGAGGGAGATTCTGTCCAGATGCGGCATCGCGACGCTTGTCCCGAACGGCGACTCCTTCCCTGTCTGGTGGCAGCAAGCGCGCCTCAGGCTGGGTAAGTCACGCCGCAAGGGATTTGACAGCCTGGTCCTCTTATTGACTTGGAAGCTCTGGCTTGAGCGGAATAGCCGCGTGTTTGAAGGCAAGAGATCCACGGTGCCTGCCCTTTGCTCCAGCATCGCGAATGAGGCGCACCTCTGGAAGCTGGCAGGCGCGACCGGGCTTTCGACTCTCTGGAGATAGTTTAGGCGTTTGGGCGTAGTTGACGTCGCACAGGTGTAAGACTGTGTAATCCTGTGTACTCCCTGTTTCTTACCGCTTTGTAAGGGTTTTGACCCTCTCGTGTACTCTTCTTTCTATCTATACATCCGACACGCAATTCGGCGTGTCCGAAAATGGAGCTTTATGATGATGATAGTATTAATTGGTGCGTGCTTTGTTTTTATGAGCTCTGCTAATCTACAAGCTGACAATGACAAATTTTTCACATGACCATGATTGAAAAGGTGGTTATTTTTATCTACGAGTGAATAACCCTTTGTGTTCCGAAAGACTATTTCTAGCAATAATGTTTGTAAGGAGATTTGAGCCGAGCATGTTGTATATTTGGAACATGTTTGGTTCGCCATTTTTTCCTGTTACATGATTACACCGTAACTTGATACCCTTAAACCTGTTTGGTTCGCCTGGCCCGGAAACAGGTACAACGTATACGGATTCCACCTTAGTTAACGCCCCGTTACTGCCCATCTCCCACCGTAATCGAACAACAAGACTGCTTCAATCATCTCACACGCGGTGATGAGTTCGCTCCATTCCCAATCTCCTCCGCCATGCAGTAGGACTAGTGATGGTGCCCGGTGGCATCGATCCCCGTTATCCTCCTAGGCACGGAGGCGCCACATTAGAAAGAAAGTTGGGCGTCGATCCTTTTGCCAGATCTCCTCCTCCTCATCGTCCTAGCATCATTTCTCCAAGATCTGAAGAACGATGGTGTCTGCTGGATGCGGGGAGCTAGGTGGTGTGGTTCTGGTGCCGATCCGTTAGCCACCGTTGTAAGGTTGATGTGAGTTCTTTTTTGTCCTTTGTTTTTTTCTTACGTCGAATGTGTTTTGGTTGCAGCCTCTTGTTGATGCAAAAAAGTCCATCATCACCGTTACATCATAGGAAATGAATTAACGGAACTAGCCAATAATAGTGAACACTTGGTCAGATCTTGTTTATAGTACGGAAAAGAAGATTCCCGGCCTCCCCGTGGACTAAAATCTATCCTCCAATAACCATTGGTTCGACCTCTCTTTTTATCAGGAAATTATCGATTCAACTTGAACACCTCTTATTCCTTTTTTATAGTACGGAAAAGAAGATTCTCATGTTGGTTTCACTTTTATTCCCTTTTATTTCAACCCATTGTCGATTTTGCCTCTTGTTGATGCAAAAACGTCCATGAACACCGTCACATCATAGGAAATTAATTAACGGTAGTAGCCGATAATAGTGAACAATTGGTCAGATCTTGTTTATGTAATAATACGGAAAAGAATATTCCTGGCCTCCCGGTCGACCAGAATCCATCCTCCAATAACACTATTGGTTCGACCTCTCTTTTTATGAGGGAATTACTGATTCTACTTGTATTATTTCCATTCCGAAAACAAACATCGACATCACGATTAAATTCAGAAAATGCAGCTAGCGAGCGTTTTCAGGTCCATGCATCTATTCATGAGGATGAACATATATTATTACGTTCGTACAGTCAGATTTTGGTACTTCTCCGAGCCATGGTATTTTTAATTCGACTGTATGACCGCTTCTGTTTAGTCGAACTATGTCACGTTCTCTTTGTCAGAAATGCACAAATAAGTTTTTTTTTTTCGGGAACAGAATACATAAAGCAGTTTGTGAAGGATATAGTTTGAAAGCCCATGTCACTCTCAGATGCTATCAGATTGTGCAATCCAGAAGAATGGCCCATTCCATCGGCTCCGGCCCTGATAGCGCATCATCATCCAGAACCATTTGATGGGCTTCGATTGTCTTTCTGATGAAATTGCTGTGCTTCGAATTTGCAGAGAGAAAAAAAGGGGCGTCCTATACACCGCGTTTAGCGGCGAAACGCGAAGTCTCCGCGCACCCCCGTCCCTGTCGTGGGCCGACTGGTTCGTGGCCCATCTCGGGTGAATGCCTTTCGGCACAGTTTCTTCCATCCGTTCGATCGTCCCCGCGCGCTCCTTTGTTTCTTCGGTCCTTTTTTTTTTTTGGTTAAAACGGCCCCAGATCTATTAGCACAGCCAGGAGTACACCCTAGAAAACCTAGTAAATAGTAATACAACCAGGCCCCTAAGAGACCAAATGAACGTTGTATCCCACGCGAGACGAGGACCCGAGACGTAAGAAAAATAGACTAATGTTTCGCACTGAAAAAGTATGCTAGAACATATATTTTAAATTGAACTTTTTTAATTAGAACATTAACTTCATTTGAACGGTTTTAAAAAAGTGAACAGAAAATGGCGGTGAACGGATTTTTTTGAACAATTTTAAAAAATGAACAGAAAATGGCGGTGAACGGAAACTATTTTGAACGATTTTAAAAGTGAACAGAAAAGGTCGGTGAACAAATTTATTTTTGAACAATTTTAAAAAGTGAACATAAAAAGTCTGTGAATGTAAGTATTTTTGAACAATTTATAAAAAGTGAACAAAATAGGTATTTTGAACAGAAACTTTTTGAACGATTTTACCAGTAACTATGTTAGAATGATTTTAAAATTTTACATAAAATGTCGATGAACAGAAATTATCTTTGAAGATTTTTGAAAAATGAACAAAAACTATTTTGAACAATTTTAAAAAGTGAACAAAAACTATTTTGAATTATTTTGAAAAGTGAATAAAAAATGGCGGTGAACGAGAACTATTTTTCAATGATTTTGAAAGTTTAAATTTTTTCAGAACTGAACATATTTTAATCCGAACAGTTGTCAAATTTGAACATTTTTTAAATATGAACATTTATTAAAAATAAATATTTTGCAAAATCATATAGAAGTGACGAAAAAAGAAAACAAAAAATGAAACGAAAAACTGAACCAATTTGAAATTTGAACAAATTTGAAATCTAAATAAATTCGAAATTAAATAATTTCATATTTGAACAAATTCAAAATCCGAACCAAATTCGAATTTGAAAAATTCAAATTCTGAAAGAAAAAGAAAAATGAAAGAAAAAATAAGAAAAATATAAACAAAAAAAAGAAAATAAGAACAAAAAGAAAAATGAGAGAAACAGAAAAGAAAAGAAAAAAAATGAAAAAAGAAATGAAAAAAGAAACGCAAAAAAGAAAAAAGAAAATGGAAAACAGCAACTGGGCCGGTCCATTGGAACGCACAGGGGTGCGCGGCGCGAGCACCACGCGCCGGGAATTGCTCCGTATCGCTCAGGCGATTCCTACCGTGATTTCGCTGAAGAAATTTAGTTTGTGGGCTCGGCCCATTTATGCGTTCGCGTTGGTCAGCTGGAGGCAAGTCCGTCCGTGGTTTGGGATGTCCTGCACGAGCAAGCGAAGGTTGCATTCTTCGTTCGCTCATTTCTACATAAGTATTTATATTCTATTATTAGAGGGCGGCGTTTTGGTGCCCGGGAGCATATGCTCCCGGTAATTTTGACAAAATTTAAAAATCAAAAACTTTTCAAAAAATTACGGAAAAAATCATGCACGTACCTGAGCATGGTGAGCATCGTCCTGAAAAATTTCGCTTCGAAATGTTATCGTATGCGCCCTGGGAAAAAATGACAAATTGCTGACAGCAAATGAGATCCGAAAATTTGAATTTGCTGTCAGAATTTTGTCATTTTTGCCCAGGGCGCATACGGTGTCATTTCGGTACGAAATTTGTCACGATGATGCTCACCATGCTCAGGTACGCGCGTGATTGTTTTGGGAATTTTTTGAACAGTTTTTGATTTTGTATATTTTTTTTGAAAATACCGGGAGCATATGCTCCCGAGCACCGAAGCAGATTTCCCCTATTATTATTCTTTTCTTATTTCGTTTTCTTTCATGTTTGTTCCTTCGGTACGTACGATTTCTTTTTTTTTGTTCTTTATTTTTTCTTCCATTTCTTTTTTTCCCTTTTTTTTAATATTTTGTGCTTTTTTCATTCCGTTTTTTCTATATGGTTCTATTTTAAATCTAGATTTTAGTTTTTTCATGTTTCAATTTTTTCATTTATTCTAAAATTATGTTTCCTTTGTAGACTGTGTTCCATCGACACTATTTTTTGTTTTCGGCGTATAGTTGTAGTTTGCCGGCATGTGTGAGAGCGGGAATTGCTCAGTATCGCTCGGGTGATTCCTACCGTGAGACGACCACGAGACGTAAAGGGAAGAAGCGTCTTCTCAGGGTTTAGGCGAGTTGAAGACGAGCCGTGCGTCTCGTGAAATAAGCGGCTTAGGATACCCCGAGTCGGGAGTGGACGTCGTCACGGTACCGCGACGACGGACACGAAAACGAGCCGCTTTATTTATTTTTCCTCTTTCTTTTTTCTTTCCTTTTTATTTCTTTCTGATTTTGGTAATATATGAACTTTTTTTTGTCTACTTGAACATTTTTAAATATGATTTTTTCAATTTCAACCATTTTAAATTGAACAATTTTTAAATATGAATCATTTTCAAAATGAACCATTTTCAAAAATGTATTTTTGATTCATCGGTATTTTTTTAACTATTATTTTTGATTCACCCGAATTTTATTTCCTTTTTGGTTTATTGTTATTTTTGGTTCGTCGGAATTTTTGGTTCAATATTATTTTTGGTTCATCCGAATTTCGGTGCACTATTATTTTTGGTCCACCCGAATTTTTGGTGCACTATTAGTTTCGGTTCATCCGAATTTTTGGTTCACTATTAGTTTTGGTTCACCCGAATTTTTGTTTAACTATTATTTTTTGTTCACCCGAATTTTTGATTCACTATTATTTTCTGTTAATCTGAATTGGTTCACTATTATTTTCGGTTCACCCGAATTTTTGGTTCATTATTATTTTCGGTTCATCCGAATTTTTGGTTCACTATTATTTTTGGTTCATCCGAATTTTGGTTCACTATTATTTTTGGTTCACCCGAATTTTTGTTTCACTATTATTTTCGGTTCATCTGAATCTTTGGTTCACCCAAATTTTTGGTTCACTATTATTTTTGGTTAATCTGAATTTTTGGTTCACCCCGAACTTTTGGTTCGTTATTATTTTCGGTTCATCCAAATTTTTGGTTATTACTTTCGGTTCACCGAATTTTTGGTTCACTATTATTTTCGATTCATCCGATTTTTGGTTCACCGGAATTTTTGGTTCACTATTATTTTCGGTTCATCCGAATTTTTGGTTCACTATTATTTTTGGTCCACCCGAATTTTGGGTTCACCATTATTTTCGGTTCATCCGAATTTTTGGTTCACTATTATTTTCGGTTAATCTGAATTTTTGGTTCACTATTGTTTTCGGTTCACCCGAATTTTTGGTTCACTATTATTTTCGGTTCATCCGAATTTTTTGTTCGCTATTATTTTTGGTTCACCAGAATTTTTGGTTCACTATTATTTTCTGTTCATCCGAATTTTTGGTTCACTATTATTTTTGGTTCAACCAAATTTTTGTTTCACTATTATTTTCGATTCACCCGAATTTTGGTTCTTTTTCGGTTCACTATTATTTTTTGGTTCACCGACATTTTTGGTTCACTATTATTTATAGTGACGCAATGAGAAGAAACAGTTTCTTAGGGTTTGGCGAGTCGAAGACAAGCCGTGCGTATCGAGAAAAAAAATCATGAGTTTTCCGGCTCATACATGTGTATGTGTTAGCTAGTAGATCGACTAGTTTTACCATCTTACATGATTTGTAGGCTGAACAAAATTGAGTCAAGGACACGTGAAGTCCCAGCAGAAAGAAGTTTTGCATGATTGCCTAAACGAGTGGAGCTAATATATGCCCAGGAATAGAAATGTTTACAGAACAAAGTCTCCTGTGTGTACCAGATTTCGGGATGGTTGCGCGGGGACAGGGCAGAGCATGCGTGTCCATTTTTTAGTCCCACCTCGGTAAGCGAGAGCGGACATGAGCAGCTTAAATACCCTGCCCCGCTTGTAGTGATATCAAATAATCTTTCCTCCTGGTCCGTGGGCAGAGTGAGCAGCTTCTGTCGACCAACCGGACGAAGGATTTAAATAAATGGGCCACCATCATCTAGACCCAATCGACCGCTCCTCGAGCGAAATGGAAGCAGCGCATCGACGAAAAAAAACCTTCGTCATCTGTCTCGAAAACCAAAACCATGTCCTTTTTTTCCTGGCAAACAAGAATGGAAAATGATAGTATTCCCCCGGGGGATGGAACCGTTCCATCCCCCGGGTCGTGCGTCGTCCGATCGTCCTCCATCGGGTGGTTCCTAGTCGTCCACGTCGCCCTCTCTTTTTCCCGTTTGTTCCTTTTGCTCCCGTCCCCTTTACCATTCGAGCGTTTCTGCGCGGCGTCGACCCACCCGCGCGACGGAGGCGACGACGACGGCGCGGAGCGTCCCTGGCGCCGCCGTCGAGTTC
Organism: Puccinellia tenuiflora; assembly: GCA_012064385.1. Lineage (NCBI taxonomy): Eukaryota > Viridiplantae > Streptophyta > Magnoliopsida > Poales > Poaceae > Puccinellia > Puccinellia tenuiflora. The sequence goes on along the minus strand of QRDG01001751.1, from coordinate 186,980 downwards.
CTCGCGCGCAGCCTTCCTCGCCGTCGAGTTCCCTGCACGGATCGACCTGCGGGACGCCGTCTAGTTCCTCGTCCTCGCCGTCCCTGCGCCGAGCGATTTGGAGGACGCTGCCGCGTAGTTCCTCGCCACCGCCGCCTCTCCATCGACGTGCCGCAACCGCCGCCTTCTCCGTGAGTTTCTCGTCCTATCCCCTCACCTCTGCTCTTCTATTTTTATTTTGATTTTCTGCCTGAATCCGCGCTGAATACGTGCTNATCCCAACATGGATGACAGCATAATTGTGGATCGACCCTCCACCTCCATAGGCGTGTTTACAATTTCTCATTCTGATATGTAATTCGCCTTGTTTTATTTTCGTTGTTCATGACTTTTGGCTGTGTGCATCTTAGTTATGCAGAGGCCGGGTGTAATACTTAAACTTTTAAGTAATAAAAACTCCCTTTATCGAAAAAAAATGTTGCCACTTATCTTCGCCAACATAAAATCAGAGGCTAATCTTTGGGTCCTAACCGGGGCGAAACATTTGTGTGTTATTTTACCTCAGGAGTAATCGCCATTGTGCAATTTTTTTCCTTTCTGTTCCAAGTCTTCTTAATTAATGAAAATCGGCAAGTCTTTTGCCACCGTTTCAGAAAAATAAAGTCAAGAGAATGGTGGTGCTCTATAGCCTCGATGCTATCGATCAAGGAGGAAAGAAATTGTGGTGATGGCCATCACGGGCATGCGTCGGCTCTGGCTGGAAAGGAACGCTAGAATTTTAGATCATAGGCAATAGCTCAACTTTGGAACAAGCGGTAAACGTCGTCATAGAAAGAGTTGGGAGATGTTTTGTACTTAGCGAGGCTTTCGGCAGATCGTCGTGAGGAGTAGTGTAGTCTAGGGCGGACGGCTAGGACGCATGTAATCACTCTTCGAAAAAACCTTTTCAATCTTAATGAAAACGAGAAGCAACCTTTGGTTGCGTGTACTTGCAAAAAAACCGTAAGTCTTAACTAATCTTACTGACCCAAAGCTAGCTAGTTGTAACTGCACTCAGCCGGCACCTTGCCATCCTTGAACGCGCCCTTGTTGGTACAATAGTTGTAGATCATGTACGTCTTCTTGACGTTCTCGTAGGCCGCCTGCTGCTCTTTGGTCAGGCTCCTGTACTTGTTGGCGTTCCACCAGTGATCCGGCGAGTTGCATGCCGTCGAGTTGGTGCCGGCGCAGGCGTCGACACCGAACCCCTGGAACCCCGCCGTGAAGGGCGCGCGGTTCCAGTCGATCTTGGTCTTGCCGCCGTCCGTCGCCCAGCTGGAGCCGTCCCACAGGCTCACCCGGATGCGCATCGGCTTCGCCGGGAACTCGTACTCCGACACGCGCCCCGTCAGGTTCGTGAGCACCCGGATCGGCATCTCGTCCACGAAAACCCTGCCAAAATGCACATACAGTGTACTCGATCTGATGAATATCTTGTACGGAGTAGGGTTGTAGGGGCATATATATATGTACGTACACGAGCTGGTAAGGGTTCCAGAGTATCTTGTAGTCGTGGAAGTCGGCTGCTGGGTCGAACCACAGGTGCAGACGCTGCTCCCTGCGGCCGTGGCCGTTGACGAAGACGTTGGTCTGGAGGGTGACGGGCTTGCCATCCACGTTGCCCAGGAACTCCAAGTCCACCTCGTCGTGGTTGCCGTAATCAGGTTCCGAAATCAGCTACAGGTACAAGAATTTTTGTTTGAACAAAGTAACCCATGATAAACATATGTATACATACAAGCAACACTGATAAGATCAGCAACGTAACTCACATAGAAAGCTGTGACAACTCCGGCCGTGTACCCTCCGGGCACCTTGATCCTCATGTGGAAGAACCCTGAACCGTACGACGACTTGGATCCGAACCCAGCACCTGAGCTCTTGTCCATGGCCAAACGGATCTCAGTACCCTGGTTTACCAGGTGATAGCCATCTGCGCCCCACGCTGCCACGTAGTTCTCGTCGAATGCCGGCGTGCTCGCCGGCGCCGTGCTAGCCAGGGCCGGGAGGAGGACGATGAGGAGGAGAAGCGGTGGTAGCTGCACATTGGAAGCCATTGCTGTAGATTAGCCAGGCGATGTACATGTGAGGGTTTGCTGCTTGACCAATTGAGCCTGACCTAGCACGTCCTTATATAGGTGCCCCCCCGCTCGCCTGTTGGAATTCTTCCAAGACATGCCATGGTTACGAAGTCTAATTCGTAGGCAAGTTTATAGAAGATATGGAATATGCTGAGTTAATTAGGAAGTAGTAGCAATTGTTCATTCGGCAAAGGTTGCCAAGAGTTGGCCGGCCGTGTCTTTTCCCTTAGAAGCGTCCGTGTAAGCGCGCCCTTCATTACTTTAAGGTTTGATTTATGGGTCCATGAGTGATTTGACAAATATTTGAAATTTATTGAAGGTTTTTGATTGAAAATTCGTTTAGTTACCTATTAACTAGTGGTTCAAGTAATCCTAGCCGACGCCACACCCCCGCGGCCCGCTCCTAGCCCTATAGCTGCCGCCACCAAAACCACCGTTGGGCAAAGCCTGGGGGGGGGGGGGGGGGGGGGGGGGGTGATGGCAGCGCCAGGACCTCCCTCCGTTGTGCCTCTACGGCGCGGTCGTGGTGGAGTCTCGCGCGGGAGCCCTATTCATCCCCCGCGCGTTTGTACCCACCACGGTGGCAAGAAGATCTGGTGGGGGTGGCTCGGCCCGATGGCGTGGATCGGTGCTCCTCCAACCGCGGCCAAACGTCCTTCATCTCAGCGGCTGCTGGTGTGGCTTCGGCGCGTCGGGATGGGGTGGCAGCTCCACATTCCTTCTCGTGTAGGTCTTGGATACATATGGATGTGTAGAGGCGTCACGTCTGTTTTGACCGAGTCTGGCCCGATCTAGCATGTCAGTTGCTGCCTGTGGCGAGTAAGGGGCAGTGTGACTGCCGGTGAAATCTCAGACCACATTGGTAATTATAGATGATGGTGGCGGTTATGCACCTTTACCGGCCCTATGAAGGCATCATCATTGTAGCTCACGTCTCCTTGATCGGACTACTCCGGGTGAAACCCTAGATCTGGATCATCCGTATCGGACAATGGTGACGTTCAGCATCGCTCTTCCTCTCGGGGGCATCGTTTTGGAATAGACTGGAGGGGCCAGGAGGTGCAGCGGTGTGGCATCTACCGCATTGACGACGACTGGTCTTGTCGGTATGACACTGCAGATGAGTGTTGATGGACGCGCAGGGCGGTGTCGCTGTTTGGCGTTGTGGCGGTGTCGACGACATGCCACTACAAAAGAACTACAAGATCATGAACTACTACATGATCTACTGATGCATGAATTAGGTTGTCATCTGTTCTAAACAATGTTTTGATATACCAGAATTTTCAGTAGTGGAGACTACCATTTTAGTGCTCACGTGGATTCAGGGTGCATTATAGGAAGCAAATTGGAATCGGTAGAGTCAGTTGTGTTTTATTTTATCTTTGAGAAAAAAATTGTGGGTAGAATCAGTTATATGGAAACTAAGCAATCAGCAAGGCCCGAGTTAAAAAAAACAATCAGCAAGGCCCACCTTCTAAGCCCTTATCAAACCTTACATGATACAAACTCTGTAATCAAGCGGGGCTAGGCAGCCAAATATTATACATCGCCCAGCGGCAACGCTTCCCGCTTGCGTCGCCTGAAGGGACGCGCGTGTCGCTGCGGGTGGGCGGCCCAACGGTCCTTTTTCCTTTTTTATTCTGTTTCCGTCTTTCTTTTTCTTTTTTCTTTTTTCAGTTCGTTTTCTTTTTATTTTCTGTTTTCTTTTTATATTCCTCTTTACATTTCTTTTTCTATTTTCATTTTTGTTTCTTTTTTATTTTTACGTTTGAAAGATTTTCATTTTTGTTTCTTTTATGTTTTCGTTTTCTGTTTTCATTTAATTTTTTATTTTCATTTTTGATCTTTTAATTTTTTATTCCTATTTATTTCTTTTCTCGTTTTTCACTTTTTATTTTCTGTTTTTGTTTTTCATTTTCTTTCCTTTTTTCTTTTTTGTTTTTCACCCCCATTTTCTGTTTTCAAAATTCATGCAAAAAAAGTTTTCGATCACCCCCATTTTTTGTTCACTTTTAAAATCGTTTAAAAATAATTTCAGTTCCAGCGCTTTTTCTGTTCAATTTTAAAAAATTTCAAAAATGTTTTCGTTCACATCCCATTTATTTTTCATGTTTTAAAATTGTTCAAAAATAGTTTCCGTTTACTAGCCTTTTCTGTTTAATTTTTAAAATCGTTCCAAAATAATTTTTGTTCAAAATAATTTTGTTCACTTTTAAAATCGTTCAAAATAATTTTTGTTCACTTTTTAAAATCGTTCAAAATAATTTTTGTTCGCTTTTAAAATCGTTTAAAAATAGTTTTCGTTCCACCGCTTTTTCTGTTCACTTTTTAAAATTGTTCAAAGTTTATTTTCGTTCACTTTTAAAATCGTCAAAGTTAGTTTCTGTTCATAAACCTTTTTATGTTCATTTTTTAAAATCATTCAAAAATAATTTTGGTTCACCGACCTTTTCTTGTTCACTTTTTAAAATTGTTCAAAAATCATTATCGTTCACTTTTAAAATCATTCAAAAATAACTTTCGTTCATAAAACTTTTTTCTGTTCACTTTTGAAATATGTTAAAAAATAATTTTTTTTTCACTGACCTTTTTTGTTCACTTTTTAAAATCGTTCAAAAATAACTTTCGTTCATAATTTTTTTCTATTCACTTTTTTAATCTGTTAAAAAATAATTATTGTTCACCAACCTTTTTTGTTCAATTTTGAAAATCGTTCAAAAATAATTTTCGTTCACTTTTAATATCGTTCAAAAATAACTTTCGTTCATAAACCTTTTTTTCTATTCACTTTATAAATCTGTTCAAAAATAGTTTTTTGTTCAGATGTGAAAATTGTTCAGATTTGAAAATTGTTCATATTTAAAAAATCGTTCAAAATTAATTTCCGTTCAAACAACCTTTTTTGTTCAAATTTAAAATTTTTTTAGTTTTGAAAAAAATCAAGCTTTGAAAAAAAATTAGATTTGAAAATTGTTCACAGGTTAAAAAAATAAATTGTTCAAATTAAGAATTTTTCAAATTTGTAAATTGTTCACATTTTGAAAATGCTCAGATTCTTAAAATTGTTCAAATTATTCAGTTTAAAATTGTTCAGATCAAAAAAATTAAAATAAAATAGCAAACATAAAATATAACATAGTTACATGTTAATGGCCCGCATTTTTGCAGCCCATTTAGTGGCGCTGCACGCGACTGGAGCTCCCGCGTCGCTTTGAAGCGATGTATAGGAGCTCCCGGCTAGGCAGGTGCAGGACTGCAGGTCAAGACAGTCTTTGTCCATGAGTATATACGGTATATAGGAGGCTCAAACAGAGAAGCTCACAGTCTCGCTCGTTTTGCCTCATCGCTAGAATCTGGTCGAGATCTCAGAAAAATATCTCCTCGCAGATATACCCACAGCGCCGCCCTCTTTCTCGCAAAACCCTAGCCTAACCCACCCCTGCGTTGATCCAGTGACCATGGCTTTGGCTGGATCCAAGGCGGGCGGCTGGATGAGGGTGAATAGCTCCTGTGCGACGTTTTTCATCGCTATTGGATTTGAAGCGACGTTTTTCCTAGAAATAGCTCGCATGCGACGCTGTTTTGGTTGGAAATAGCCCAGGGCCACAATAGCCATATAACGGCCGTTAAGGAGACAGTTAGGTTAGATGAGACAGTTGATTAAAACATGATGGTCCTAATTAGTATCAGGTGCTAACCCAGACAAACCAACCGCTTTCCGACCCAGCACGCGCATGACCTTCTCTGGCGGCGGCGGCGACGGAGCTCACCTTTCCTTCTCGACGGCGGCGGTAGCGGAACTTTTTCAGAGGGCGGCGGCGCTTTCGTTCTACGGCGGACGTGGTGAGTGCCATTCGAGCGCTTCCAACCGAGCGCGCACGTGACCTTCTCTGTCGGCACCGGCGGTGGCGGGGAAACGTTCTCGACGGCGGGGGCGGCAGCGGAACTTTTTCAGAGGGCGGCGGCGCTTTCGTTCTACGGCGGACGTGGTGAGTGCCATTCGAAACCCTAATTCCTCTCCCATCATTCTCACATTAGATCTGAGGACTGAGGGCGCCCTTTTGAGCGTAGATTGTGGACGGCGGCGAGATGGAACCGGGAGAGGGGACAAGTAATGGGTAATTTCCCGAGGCTTGAAACTTAATTTCAACTCTATTTGCTTACTACCTCAACTTCTAGCTCACCTTGGTCGCCAAAAAACAGGGGACATGGTAAATTCAAATTTTCGATCAAATTCTTTCCCTCCAAGGCAGTGTTGCTTGATGGCAGCATGCAGATGATTGAGAGAGACACGATGGTTGAATGGGATATACCTTTTAAAGAATTTGATCCCCAAGACCTAGAATTGAAGGAAGAGGAGGCCGTGAGGAATGTGGTGGAAAAAATTGGGGAGAGTGTGATTTGGGGGCAAGAACAAGAAGTTTCTTTGTTACGTTTCGATGATTGGAAATAGGAGTATGTTAGGATTGAGACAGGGGAAGAAATGGTAGAAGAAATCGATCGGCGAGACGGCTGGACAAGCAAAAGTGTTCTTTTTTTGGCAGAGCTCGTAGCTCTAAACCCTGCATCTAGGGTTGGATATGTGGCATCGAAGTTGGCTTGCCAGACTGCTGAGGATGATTGGTCTGCACAAAGGCAGATAGGGCCTTTAGTTACTGAATTGGCAGTGTTAAGAGCGGAGGCAGATGCAGAAGAGGCAGTTTATAATGTTGAGGAGGTTGTATGTATCGATTGGAATACAGTTGAGATTAATGAACCGACAGTTTTGGTCATTGCTCCAATGTCTGACATTGAAATGGCAACTGTAATGCCCGGGGTTTTTCCCCAAATTAGATTTTGCCCGTTTTTATTTTTGCATCAGCATGACATCAGCATCATCGCATCGCAAGTTTTTGTCCGCAAAAATTATTTTTATTAAACCCTATTTTGTTTTTATAAAATTGTCGGAAAATATTTTTACCGAGACAGTTGTCTCCGTTTTCTAAAATTAACTGCCAATTTAATTTTTGCAAAATAAAATATTTTGAGAATTGAGAGAGAGTAGCCCAAAATCCGGCCCAAGCCCACCTAACCCCAAACCCTAGAAATCCCCCTGGCAGTTTTGTTTTCCTACCCCCTGCCTTTCGCAGCCACCCTCCTCTATTTTTGTCAAATTGCGGAGACGCTCTTCCACCTCACTTTCAGGTCCTTTTCTTTCTTTCTAGGTCCCTGGACCCTTCTCTCTCCTCTCCTTTTACTCCTTTCTTTTATTCTTTTCCTCTCCTGGCTCGATCCACCCGCACCCGCGCCTGGCTCCTTCTTCCTCCCGACCCGAGCTCCCCGAGCTCGAGCTTCCGTCGATCCGCTCGATCCCGACGTCGTCCTCCCTCGTCCGGCCACCACCTGCTCCACCTCCGGCTCCCTGCCCATCTCTCCTTCCCCCGGCGTTTCCCTCCTCCTCTCTCCTGGCCAAGCTCGCTCCTCCTCACCGTGGCTGCCCTCAGCCGTGCTCCCCCTCCAGTCGCGCCCCGCACCTCGGCCCGCTCCGGCCAGCCCCCGCCGGCCTTCCTTCTCCCTCCTGCGCCACCTCTCCCCGCGCCGGTCGGCTCCCGCCGTGGCCGACCCCGTCGTCCTCGCGCGCGCGCCCCTGCCCGCGCCTGCTCCTCCCGGTGGCCGGCCCGAGCTCCTCCCTCACCTCTCGTCACCGTCCTCCTGCTCCCCAAGCGCCGCGCCTCCCCATCCTCTCCCTCGACTCCGGCCGACCTCCTCCACGAGCTCTCCCCGCCACGGCCGTCCGCCCGCGCCCTTGCTCTCCTTCGCGCCTCTCCCCCTGCAGCTCGTCCCCGGAGCCACAGTCGCCGCCTTCCCAGTCCAGCACCTCCTCGCCGTGGCCGCCGTAGTCCTGCTCCTCGCCTCCCCTGCCGTCGGTGTGGCCGCGCTTGTGCCCGAGCCGCTGCTCCTCTGCTTTGCCTCCCGCCCAGCACACCACGCTACACACCCACCCTCACACTCCTGCACATGCTCGCTAGCCGCACCTGCACTGTCGACCTTCTAATCGAGCGCCCGCTGCAGTCCTCCTCGTCACTTGTTCTGCGCAAGTTACCTGAAGTCTGAATCTGTGTGTCCCCTGCCCGTTGTCCTCCGTTTGCTTTCCCGACGTTGCCTCCGTGAAGACCGTTCCCCCGATCTTTCCCGATGTCGTTTCCCGACGGAAGAAGTTCCCCGTTTCCGATCCCCGATCCCGCTTCCGTCGTGAAGTCGTTCCCGTCGTGAACCGGAGCTCCCCGATGCCACGTTCCCGGTTTCCCATCGTGAAGCTCGTGAATGCCGATCCCCGATGACGCCGCCAAGGTCTACCTCGACTATCGGCACGCAACGACAAGATCTCCCCCGACTCCGTGAAGCCCGATGCCGTGACCTCCGACCACCGTGGACCCCGACGACCCCGAAGCCCGGAACGCCAAGGTCCGCCACGACGATGACCCGAGTACAACTACTTCCAGGACGTCGACTACCTCGACTACTTCGACCCCGGATGGATGACTACCTCGACTACTTCGACTCCGGATGAACGACTACTTCGACTACGACGACTACTTCGACTACGACCCGAAGACGACGGTTCGGAATCCGAAGTTCCTCGTTTCCGATGTGTGACCCCAACCCTAACCCCTATGCCATATATATATATATATCCGTATCTTATAAAATCATGCATCATTAATTAACATGCACCTTTCCTCCAATTAGTCGAATTAATCCAACTTTAATTATGGGATTTGTCCGGTGCATCTATATTGTGCATCGATCCCATTTAAAATGATTTGCCATGTGTTAGGGAATAAAATTGGATAACCTTTAATTTGTCATGCATCATGTCATCAACATGCCGCTTCTTTTGTCGTAGTAGTAAAATGCATCTTTTATGTTTCCAGTGTTCGTTGCTTCTTCGGGATAGGCCGATGAGTTGATGTGAGTAACGACAGGTTCTGCTAACTCTACCGGATTGCAGGCAAGTGATACTCACTTGCTATGTCTGCCTGTTTTCTGTCTCTTACTCCACCTATCTTTTGTTCCTTGCTAGCCTTATGTATCGATGCTTGTGTCTCGATCCTATATGCATGTTTACCTTGCAGCCATGATATAGCCACACCCCCACATCCTATTACCCTGTTGCTTGTTTACCTTGTTAGCCTTGCGAGTCGTAGTGCATGCTTAGGTGCTTTGCTTGAGTCCTGTTGTCTCTTTGTCTAGTCTTGTTAACATGATAGCTAGGCTCAACTAAAATGGTAATCTTTAATTTCTGTTGCGATGGGAATAATATAATAAAGATAAGGCACCGGCAGAAGGCCAATCGTGGCGTTTTGTTCTGCTAGTGTCGCCTAGGACCCGAGTTCTTTTCCGCTGATCCAAGACTGAGCGCACTAACCACATGTGGGAGTTCTATGGGCCTCCCCGCAATCTATTACCGGATCCGCAAACTTGTCCAGGATGCCACAAGTAGTTCGGGTGTTTCAGTAGGCTTGCGGACCGTGCGTTAATCGCATGTGGAAGGAGGGGCAATCGTATGAGTGTTCCCTCCCGAAGCCGTTCTCGCATCGGTTAGGCCCACCTCGAAGCTTCGGCCGGACTCTCAAGGTGGATCAGTCCTAGCTAGGTGGCTCCCTGGACTTGTTTGTAGAGAAGGGAAGCATTGCGTCGAAACCTCCACCGGTACACCTCTAAGCGAGTGTTTCGATGCGTGTGGGTTCATTGGTGCATCCCTGCAGGGTTAAATCTTTTCGAAAAGCCGTGTCCGCGGTTATGGACGACTTGGTGAAATGCGCTGGCTAAAAAGATCATAGACAACTTGCACCTTATGATGATTATAACTTGACTAGTAAGATAGATTACTTGAATAATAATCTGTTTTAAAACTTGTCAACCGTGTGAGTGCCCGGACTTCTTCCTCGTGGGTTGAGGATACGAGGGAGTCGTTTTAGGGCGGGTTTGTTTGGTGTGTAGTATAGATGGCTCCTTATGCGCTCTCTTACCTTGTCTCTGATAGACGGATGTTCTAGTGTGTCTCTATAAGTTGTTAGAGCTGCTTGCCACCGCCTCATTCGCTAACCCTCTTTCCCCAGAATTCCAGCTTTGATATCTTGTGAGTATTACTTGCCAGTACTGTTTTATAGTACTGACCCCTTCGGGGCTGCTATTCCAATGCAGCCAACAGGTTTGAAGTCTGACGACGTTAGCTTGGGAATCCCTCCGGCTTGGCCTGGGCAGGGATATGGTGCCTTCGTTTATCTTCAGGACTCTTAGTCCAATTTGTTTCTTGTCCGTAGCCGGACGCTACTCGCTTCCGTTGTTATTTTGGATCTTTGTATTGTATCTTTGCTCTTGACTCGGTGAGTCGTTGTTGTATATATGTTCTTTTGTGGGTTCCATCGAGAACTGTTGTAATGTTATCACTATTCCACCCGCATAACGTGTGTGTTGTGACGTGCACGTTATGCCTGGTGGGCGTCCTTTAGGATCGTTATTATGCGGATTTGGCTGGAACGCTAAAATCTGCATAGTACCGATCTTGGGGCGTTACAGCAACTATGTTTGGTATTCCTGTAGATGAGCAAGACAAGGAAAAGGAGAAAGAAGATGCTGCAGATGATGGTAACAGACGGTTAAGGACTGCAAATACAGATGCTAATGCTGATTTTGAAATAGATTCAGAGTTGATGCAGAATGCTGCAGTTGATGTGGGTGATGGCCATGATGAAGAGCTTGTATGTGTTTATGACAAAGAAAATCCAGTTATTGAAGTAGGTAAATTGTTTCCAAGCATGGATGAGTTTAGGATGTGTTTCAGGACTTATGCAATCAAACATGAGTTTGAAACCAAGACTTTGTGGACAGATACAAAGAAATTCTATGCCAAGTGCAAAGGTTATGATGGTGGTGCCATGCCATGCAAGTGGTATATATCAGCTAGACGTCAACCTGATGGAAGGACAGTAAGTGAATCAAATTCCAAAAGCACATACTTGTATGACAACTTCACAAAAAGTTTCAAAAATGACATCCCAACTTTGGGTGGCAGAAAAAATCACTCCTATTTTATCCAAGAAACCAAACACGACTGCAAAGAAACTGAAAGTAGACCTGGAAAAGGATTACCCAATCCAGCTGAAATATACTACAGTGTGGAAGGCAAAGCAAAGAGTAATGAAAAGATTATTTGGTGATTGGGCAAATACCTTTAGAATGCTTTATAACTTCAAAGCAGAAGTGGATAAAAGGTGTCCAGGCAGTGTTGTTGAGATAGATACTGAGGTGACACCAGATGGGAAAGTGTTCTTCTCCAAATTCTTCATGGCTTTAAAGCCTTGCATTGATGGCTTCAAAGCAGGATGCCGTCCATATTTGAGTATAGATTCATCATTTTTGACTGGCAAGTGGAATGGTCAACTTGCAGCTTGCAATGCTCTAGATGGACACAATTGGACGTACCCTGTAGCTATTGGCTTGTTTCAGTCTGAGTCAGAAGCTTCATGGACATGGTTCATGATGCAGTTGAAAAGAAGCATTGGTCCAGTGTCCCCTTTGGCAGTCCACACTGACGCATGTAAAGGGCTAGAAAATGCAGTGAAGAATGTTTTCCCACATTCTGAGCAGAGGGAGTGCTTTGGTCATATGTGGATGAATGTGATAAAAAAATTCAGAGGAGATGCATTTGGCCGCTTGTGGCCAGCAGCAAGAGCATACAAGCTTAGTACTTGGGAGTATCATATGAATAAGATAAAAGAAGCAAGCACTGAGTTTGGCCCTTGGATGGACACATACCATTCTCTTTTGTGGTACAGGTTAGGATTTAACACTGCCATCAAGTGTGATCATATCAACAACAATTTGGCAGAAAGTTTTAACAACAAGATAAAGGATTTCAAGGACTTGCCTGTCCATGACATGGTTGACCAAATTAGGATCATGATCATGAAGTGGTGGGAATTGAGAGCAAAAATTGGTGATAAGCTGCAAGGGCAGGATAAACTGCCTGCTGTGGTGCAGCAGGTAGTCAACAGGAGCAGAGGGCTTGCACATTTGTTAGTTGTGAAATCCTCATTGCATTCTGGTGAAGTTAAAGATACAAAGACTACCAGAAGGCATGTTGTTGACACTGAAAAGAAAGAGTGCAGCTGCCTTGAGTGGCAACACACTGGAAAACCTTGTGAACATGCCGTCATTTTCTTGGCATCCAAACCCAAGCTAAATATGCACCCATATTTGCATGAATATTACTCAGTTGAAAAATTCAGAGCTGCATATGCACATCCAATTCCACCACTTACAGATCAGTAAGCCTGGATCCTTCTTAGTCACACCAAAATGAACCTTTGGTGGGGTTTTGGACAACTAATTTCTCAAAACCTTAAACCACTTGTCTTCAACCTTGACTTCATATGGCAGAGTTCTGCCGATATCACATCTTATGCATGAACAGAGAGCTTGAATGTATATATACCTTGTTTATAAGATCCAATAGGTAGTATGTGACATTATAAGACAATGTGCACTGGTTTTCCATTTTTTTGATTTTTTTTGATTTTTTGTTGCTCATTTCAAATTCGGTCAAACCCTAAGTTTGACCAGCATTTAAACAAGTTCTACACACAAAAATGGAAAAGTAAGCCTGGATCCTTCTTAGTCACACCAAAATGAACCTTTGGTGGGGTTTTGGACAACTAATTTCCCAAAACCTTAAACCACTTGTCTTCAACCTTGACTTCATATAGCAGAGTTCTGCCGATATCACATCTTATGCATGAATAGAGAGCTTGAATGTATATATACCTTGTTTATAAGATCCAATAAGTAGTATGTGACATTATAAGACAATGTGCACTGGTTTTCCATTTTTTTGATTCTTTTTTAATTTTTGTTGCTCATTTCAAATTCGGTCAAATCCTAAGTTTGATCAGCATTTAAACAAGTTCTACACACAAAAATGGAAAAGTAAGCCTGGATCCTTCTTAGTCACACCAAAATGAACCTTTGGTGGGGTTTTGGACAACTTCATTCCCAAAACCTTAAACCACTTGTCTTCAAACTTGACTTCATATGGCAGAGTTCTGCCGATATCACATCTTATGCATGAACAGAGAGCTTGAATGTATATATACCTTTTTTATAAGATCCAATAGGTAGTATGTGACATTATAAGACAACGTGCACTGGTTTTCCATTTTTTTGATTTTCTTTGAATTTTTGTTGCTCATTTCAAATTCGGTCAAACCCTAAGTTTGACCAGCATTTAAACAAGTTCTACACACAAAAATGGAAAAGTAAGCCTGGATCCTTCTTAGTCACACCAAAATAAACCTTTGGTGGGGTTTTGGACAACTAATTTTCCAAAACCTTAAACCACTTGTCTTCAACCTTGACTACATATGGCAGAGTTCTGCCGATATCACATCTTATGCATGAACAGAGAGCTTGAATGTATATATACCTTGTTTATAAGATCCAATAGGTAGTATGTGACATTATAAGACAATGTGCACTGGTTTTCCATTTTTTTGATTTTTTTGAATTTTTTTTGCTCATTTCAAATTCGGTCAAACCCTAAGTTTGACCAGCATTTAAACAAGTTCTACACACAAAAATGGAAAAGTAAGCCTAGATCCTTCTTAGTCACACAAAAATGAACCTTTGGTGGGGTTTTGGACAACTAATTTCCCAAAACCTTAAACCACTTGTCTTCAACCTTGACTTCATATGGCACAGTTCTGCCGATATCACATCTTATGCATGAACAGAGAGCTTGAATGTATATATACCTTGTTTATAAGATCCAATAGGTAGTATGTGACATTATAAGACAATGTGCACTGGTTTTCCATTTTTTTGAATTTTTGTTGCTCATTTCAAATTCGGTCAAACCCTAAGTTTGACCAGCATTTAAACAAGTTCTACACACAAAAATGGAAAAGTAAGCCTGGATCCTTCTTAGTCACACCAAAATGAACCTTTGGTGGGGTTTTGGATAACTAATTTCCCAAAACCTTAAACCACTTGTCTTCAACCTTGACTTCATATGGGAGAGTTCTGCCGATATCACATCTTATGCATGAACAGAGAGCTTGAATGTATATATACCTTGTTTATAAGATCCAATAGGTAGTATGTGACATTATAAGACAATGTGCACTGGTTTTCCATTTTTTTGATTTTTTTTGAATTTTTGTTGCTCATTTCAAATTCGGTCAAACCCTAAGTTTGACCAGCATTTAAACAAGTTCTGGTGAGGTTTTTTGCTGTACCTTTGGTGAGGTTTTTTGCTATACAAGGACCGTTGACTGCCTCCAAATCTCAGTTGACCACCTCGAGTTTGAAATTAAAATTTTGCCGAAATTCAAATATGATGCTAAATTCAAAGTTGTACTTTTTCTATGTTTGTTTGAGCTTCCTACGTTGTCTCTAATGTACAACACCTCCCATGGTTGCACTGATCTCGTTTGTGAGACACAACTCATCGTCGTCGAAAACGTGTTAGAAATGGCCTCCAAAGCTAGGGGAAACGACCCCATTTCTATCAACTTTTTTTTCCGACCTTGTCCAAATCACCTACATATTATTCCTTACCTTGTGTTCGACATTAGAAGACAATGTGCGGAGGTTTTTCATTGTTTTGATTTTTTTTGAATTTCTGTTGCTGATTTCAGATTCGGACAAACCCTTAGTTTGACTAACATTTATACAAGTTTTGGTGAGTTTTTTCTATACATTTGGTGAGGTTTTTTGGTGAGGTTTTTTGATGTACAAGGACCGTTGACTGCCTCCGAAACGCAGTTGACCAGCTCGCTGTACAGGCACCGTCGATCTACGCTTGCAATGAACTTCAGCCGTTCGATTGTTCTTCTAGAAGGAATCTTAGGCCAGGCTCTGGGCGATCCGTGGGAGGGCTGGTTCCGCTAGCTGATTGGCTAGCCTTTTTTTTCAGAGCGTGAGAGAGGATAAGGATGCGTGGAATAGTCCACGAAGATGCACGGGCGCATGCAAGCACGCGCTGCCGCAGCCCTCAACCAGGTCGCAGCCTAGCTATTAATTTTTTTACAGCGTCGCATCCTAGCTATTCACGTTCAAGCGTCGCACAGAGCATTACTGCACGCGTTGGTCCGTTGCGTGAGACTTTCGACTTGCGTTAATGCACGCATGCAGGGTCATGTCGAACGTACTACGAAGCGTAATTTTTTTTACGCTTTCACACGGCATGTCTTTCACACTGTTGCGCCCGTCGCTTAATTCATCCACCCCAATTAATATGCACGTCTCATCGCAGTCTTTAAATAGAGCCAATCCAACCCATTGCCTCCTCTCATCCCTCTCCAGCCCCATTGCCTCCTCCTCCCTCTAGCAACATGGCGTTGTACAGCCCAATGTCTCTCCCTTCCAGCCCCGAGCCCTACAGCGATGAGGACAACCACCCACAGCCGCTTGGCTGGTGGGAGGCGCGGCCGAGGGATCCTCCGAGGCATCGGCGTCCCAAAAAACGCTGGCGATGCAAAGGACCCGTCGAGTCGGAGGGCCCCATCGTCCACGACCCCACTCCCGACGACGTCACGAAGATGAACAACCGCTCCGAGAAGGCCCTCGAACGCCGTCTAGCCTTCCTGGAGAAGCAGGAGAGGAAGGAACTCGCCGCCGAGGAGAGGAAGGCGGCGAAGAAGTGGTACCCCCGTCCGGGAGGACAGGGCCACGAAGCGGCTCCGGGATGAGAATCTCCGGGCCTTGTCCGACGCCGAGATGGCGGACAGGGCGGCGGAGTGGAGGAAGGCCGCCGGCGGCGAGTAGGTTACGGCCCGCAGACGAAGGGGCGCCAACGGGTAGCGGTTATGGTTTAGCGCCCTTTATATTTAGGGCTATGAAATGTAATTTTTCTTTTTTTAGTTTAATATATGTAACGTGTAATGTTGGTCGGGCCACTATATATATATATATATATATATATGTAATGTGGATGCAGTTATGGATAATTTTCTTTGACTCCTTAATGTCCTTATGGATAATATATGTTATGGATGCCAATGTTTTCTTTGACTCCTTAATGTCCTCAACAAATTCATTTGAATTTTGGGGTAATTTTCAGCAATAGCCAACATACTCTTCTCCCGTCGCTATGTGTTAACCGCTGTACCGTCGCTGGTCTTGACGCGTGACGTGCAGTTCAACTGACTAGTGGGCCCCGCGTCCCATCGATGTTTTCACGTCAAAACCCAGCACCGCCCCTCTGCCTGGACTGTGCAGGTTTTTTTTTTGCCGAAAGATCACATCTTTTAACATTGGGCCTGGCTACGTTTTACTTGGGCCTGGCCTTTTCGCCTATCCGTTGTAGTTTTTTTCTACAAAATAAATGAACATTTCGCACATATTTCAAACGTTCTACAAATTTAACCAAACTAAATAAATGTTGGATTCCAAGTCTTAGCCGTACAGAAGTTGGATTCCAAACTAACTGCAACACTAGTTACATTGTTTAGTGACTAATGATGAGCAAATAAACAACACCAAGAGCAATTGCACATAAATAAAAAACAACAGACATCAGATTGTCCTGCTTCTTCAGCTCGACAAGCTTCTTTAGGTGCTTGTTCATCTTCTTCATCTTCTTCACTTCCGCCGCAACCCCATCCGCTTGCCCCACCGGAGCAACCACCGTGGCTGATCCCAACTGCTCGGCCGGCGGCGGCGAATTAACCCCAGGAAGGCGCCCTCTAGTTCAATCCTATTGATGTACTCATCAATCCACTCGAAATGGTTGCATTTCGGGAGATCAGGCTGAAAACGGAGCAAAAATTCCCCAAATCGGATCAAACCCTAATTCCCAAATCGGATGAAAACCACAAAATTGACCAAAATAAAATGAAATTGGTAGAGGGGAAACTAAGATCTCACCTTCCTGGCACTGGTTTGCTCTTGCATTTCACAAACTCGCGCCCGGCGTTGCCTTTCTCATCGGTCATGGTGGTCAGGCGCTTCAGGGGCGCCGTCCGTGGGTAGTCAGGGCACCGTCCCAGCGGCACTGGACCATAGCTCGGCCACCGGCAGTACGAGGTTGAAGCGGAGGTCGACATCACCGCCGGCGTTGTAGCACTTAGAGGATCGCCGGAGAAGAAGGGGAGTAGGAACGGGCGGATGCTCTGTTGCAACGGTCGAATGAACTGGCTCTGGTGCGGGGATAAGAAGCGGAAGATGATGCGCTGGGTCCCACGACGTGAAGTGGACAAGCAGTGGGTCCCACGATCTGACGTGGATAAGTTTTGGGTCCCACGACGTGAAGTGGACAAGCAGTGGGTCCCACGGTCTGCCGTGGATAAGTTTTGGGTCCCACGATCCGACATGTGGTTTGAATTGATAAGCTGTCTACTGATGTTTAAGAAATGTGTCGCATTGCAGCTATAAGGCCGACGGGAGGTGTCGCATGCTAGCTATTTCCAGGAAAAACGTCGCTTCAAATCCAATAGCGATGAAAAACGTCGCACAGTAGCTATTCACCCGCTGGATGATGCTGGACCGCTTCGTCTACCGCAGGGACGACGACGACGAACATGGCTGGCGCTTCCCAGATGAATCCACGGCGCCCCTGAGGGCCACCTCGTCAACCTCTCTCGGCAAGCCTTTCGACGTCGCCATCCTCCACGCGGAGCCCCCTGCCGTCTCCCGCCTCTACGTGCGGTGGCCAGGCGGCCCCACAGGAAAACACGGCTTCGGCACCGAGCTCATGGCCGCACACCGCGACCTCGTGCTCTTCCAGGTCGTCTCCATGGAAGGGCATATCACGCACGACCACTTCGTGTGCATAGCATCCTCAGATCCTGGGCCACGCATGGAGCTCAAACGGCTCCCCGTCTGCACCTTACCGATGGTCTTACCTCCGTATTGCGAGGAAGAAACAGAGGGAACCACTATGCAGCGAGTGTTTTTTCCCAACACTGTAGGGCTCGTTCGCGGCCGTGAAGAAGAGTTTGCCATGGCACAGCTCGCTATGGTCACCCACATACCAGGCGCCTCCAGCATGATGGAAGCTGAAGTGTGCGTGCTCCGCTCACGCGTGTCGGCTGCCGACGATGATGGCATGTGGGAGGTTCAGAAGATACCTATTCGGCATGAGAGTTATGAATGCTCGGCCCTATATAATTGGTCCACGGATGCTGTCATCACATTCAAAAACTATATTTGCTGGATTTCCTACTACATAGGAGGTATTCTATTCTACGATATATTTGCAGAAACACCTAACATTTTCTATCTTCGGTTACCTACCGGTAACCGTCCTGCAACTCGAGAAAGAGGTTTCCTTGAGGTGAACCGCAGCCTATGTGTCACTGGTGGAGGTGATCTTCTCAAGTACACTTCTGTTGTTCGCCATGATCAAAGACTCTGCGGCCCGCTTAAACCTCGTACGGGTTATTCCATCGTCACTGATACTTTGAGCATAACGAAGAGTGGTGATATAAAGTGCGCCCACGCTAGGGTGGTGATAGCTTATGAATTGTGGCGTTACAACACCTATGAATGTCTCCCGCGCGAAGCCCTGATGTGGTGACATAAAGTTCTTGCAATTGTGTTCGTCAGTCGTCATCATCATTAGTGTGGTGACAGCTGCCGCCATGGACCATGGTTAGCGAAGCATTTTCCATCACACATATCGATAGATATTTTACACGCATTTTCAACCAAATTGAAGTACGACACGCAAAACGGTCCATACATATAGGCATATCATCTTCA
The DNA here is from genome assembly GCA_012064385.1 of Puccinellia tenuiflora. NCBI lineage: Eukaryota > Viridiplantae > Streptophyta > Magnoliopsida > Poales > Poaceae > Puccinellia > Puccinellia tenuiflora. Next base: position 168,132 of record QRDG01001751.1, on the reverse strand, counting down.
CGATGGCCAGTCATCTGCTTTGCAATTTGCATTCATGGCCGGTGAAGCAGCAATCCACGGCACATCATCTCAAGCATTATTTCTTCTGTTCCTCGTCCCACTCGTTCTACTGCTCGTCGGTGGGAAAAGATGGAGCCGAAGAACAACCAAGGAGCGGCCACACCCGCAGCTCCCACCTTCCCCTCCCGGCAAGCTTCCGGTGATCGGGCACCTCCACCTCATCGGCTCCCTCCCTCATGTCTCGCTCTGCGACCTCGCCCGGAAGCATGGCCAGGACATCATGTTCCTCCGCCTCGGCGCGGTGAACACGGTGATCGTGTCCTCGCCATGGGCTGCCGAGGCAGTTCTGTGCACGACCACACGCTTGCGTCCAGGGGGCGCTCCCCCGTCGCCGACATCATCTTCTACCGGTGTTCGGACGTCGCCTTCGCGCCCTTAGGCGATCACTGGCGGCAGGCCAGGAAGGTTCTCATGGCCCACATGCTCAGCGCCAGGAAGGTGCACTCCTTCCGCAATTACCGTGAGGAGGAAGTGCGCATAGCCATGGCCAAGATCCGTGCAGCGGCATCTTGTGCTAGTACGGCGAGCGCGGCGGCGGTGGACATGACCGAGCACCTGGGCTCGTACATGAACGACGTCGTATGCCGGGCGGTGCTCGGGAGGCACCACCGCAACGATGGCAGAAACAAGCTGATCGGCGAGCTGGTCGGGATCAACATATCGCTCCTGGGAGGGTTCAACGTGGAGGACTACTTCCCGAGCTTGGCAATGTCGGACGTGTTCACCGGCATAGTGTGCCGCAGGGCCAAGAGGGTTCGAAAGAGGTGGGACGATCTTCTGGACAAGCTCATCGATGAGCACGGGCGCCACCGCGAGCAGAAGGACGATGATGCCAGTGCAGACTTTATACACGTCTTGCTCTCTCTGCAGGAGGAGTACGGCCTCACCACAGACAACGTCAAGCGGTTCGACTCTTGCTTGAGTTTGATAGGTGAGATATTTATTTAAAGACAGCTGGAGGTTTCTAGATCGCACAGCTGAGGGTGAGAAATCCGCTCAAGCCGCTTTTGGAGCTTGCTTCGAGCAACAAGAACCTCAGGAAATGAGTCAACTGCGGGAGCATCGAGAGCATAAAGGGCTTCGACAAGGGGTTTGATTCGTTCTTTGAGAAAACGGGCCTTCTGCCTTGGATTGCTTTGGCCCATTTCAAGCTGAACTATTTACTTCTTCTTAAACAATTTATTGCTTTCCATTCCACTGCTTCTGCACAAAGCCAACGGCGATCTTGGTGGTAAGTACAAGTAATTTATTAGCAGCAATACTTGAAAAAAATACTAATTAAATCGATTCAACCGTGGATAAAAATTGCTACATTTTTTGACATGGTAATTAACAGGACATGTTTGGGGCCGGGATAGAAACTACATATGTGACGCTGTGTGCTGCTGTCCTAGTGCTGCTAGGAGTTGTACGGTTTTCCGACCTGGTTTTCCTCATAAACCGAGTCATTCGGCTATCAGCCTTTCTTCTACTCATATATGAAAAACAGCTCCGACTGGCTTTTCAGTAAAAAAGAAACTACATATGTGACGCTAGATTTCGCGATGGCTGAGCTGATGAACAACCGACACGTCATGGCCAAACTCCAAGCCGAGGTCAGGGGGGCGAGGAGGAGTGCACCGACGCCGGCCGGAGGCGAGGACGAAGAAGAACTACAACAGGACATGCTCACCGAAGATGAGCTCGGCGACATGGCCTACCTAAGGGCCACCGTGAAGGAGACGCTAAGGTTGCACCCGCCGGCAGCGCTGCTCGTCCCTCACCTCTCAATCGCCGAATGCGAGATTGACGGCTACAGGATCCCTATCGGGACACGGCTCATGGTCAATGCATGGGCTATCGCCAGAGACCCCATGTACTGGGAGACGCCGGAGGAGTTCCTGCCGGAGAGGTTCCTCCCCGAAGGCAGCGCGGCCGCACTTGAAGGCAAGGGGAACGACTTTGGGTATCTGCCATTCGGGTCCGGACGGAGGATCTGCCCTGGCATAAATTTTGCGAATTCCTCCATGGAGCTGATGCTAGCGAACCTTGTTTACCATTTCGATTGGGAGCTGCCATCGGAGATGAAGGAGGTTGACATGAAGGAGGTGTTCGGATTGACGACCCGCCGTAAGGAGAAGCTCCTCCTTGTTCCAGCTCCTAGATCCCTCCACGGTCCCTAAAAATTGTATTTTCATACGCATTTAGTGAAAAATGCCTCTAAAAACTATTTTTAGGGGCACTTCCAATAAGTGACTCAATCTGCTCCTAAAATATATTTAGTGCGCGAAGTGAGGGGGGGCAACTAGTATGAATTCGAACCTCCTTAGTTTTCACAGCTATTTTGAAGGCTATTAACGGAAATTTAAAACAAATCCCAAGCTCATATGCTCCTGATCCAATAGGAAATTTTAAAATCATAGTATAATGACAATTCTCAAAAAAGTGGCTATAAACATACGGGTAAAGTTTCGTGATGAAAGGACATTTCTGGATGTGGTGCTCTGTAAAAAATAAATCAATGACCAACATGGGATTTAAAAATATATATTTAGAGCACAGTTTTTGTTTTTTTTCGTAAAGAACAACACAAATCTCAATTCATCACGAAATTTTGCACATGTGCCGAACACTTGGATACTTTTATTGTCCTTTTTTACATTATAGTTTAGAATGTTTAAAAAAATTGAATTTGCTAGTGCAAGAAGCATATGACATCGGGAGTCAAAACTGCATTCCCAGATATTATCCCTCATAATTTTTGTATGAACTTTTTTGGTTCGTAGAATTGGAAACTGTATAATATTTGTACGGTCAATGGAGCAACGTTCAGCTGACGCCGCATGAAACGATAAAATATGCGGCGCCGCTGGATAGCAGAGTACAACGATAAATGTTTGTCGACATTGTTTTTGTCTACCTTCCAATTTTGCTCTTGAAGCATGGAAAAATGAATAGATGGCCAAAATTACGTGGTTGTCAAGTGTTCCTGATTTTCTTGTCTTAGGAAAAAATATAATGTAAGAAAAGAATTTCAACGAGTGTTATTCTCTATTTATTATCCTCTAATTTCTCAACTATCCTTTGGTCGTGTTTTTTTTTTTTTTTGAGAACCTCGATAAAGCGAATTTGCTGATCACACATATCACTAGATATCTATAGTATCTAAATAGGAGCAACCCACTATATGTATTTCTCTTAACATGCAAGCATGCCACATCACCTCAATTCTTCCTATTGGTTGTCACATGACCCCACATCCACATCATCTATCCGGTACAAAAACCAGTCGCTTCCACCTCACCAAAAAATGCCAGCTCAACAAATAATTATCATTGCATAAAAAATCTTATCATTGCATAAAAAATCTGCTTAAAATGCCCGCCTCCTCCCATGCACTTCCTGTCCAGATTCGTATTTACAATTCTTTATTAGTACCCACTAACCTACAATTACTAAGAGCTAAAACTCCACAGCATCCACTCATCATCTCAGCGTGTTCGCGTGCATGGTGCCGTGCAAGCTACACGTACAGGCAAAGAAAGTTTCTTCAAATTCCCATTATTGTTTTCTCCAATAAATGCTCTTGAAACTGAAGATTGTGGAGGTAGCTAAGCAGTCAATTTTTGCCTTCAAATACCCCCGATAGGCTTCCTCTCAGCACACTGCAACCAAATAACCAATTGCGTTCATCCAAGCATCTTGACACCGTCCAGATCTGAGCCAGTTTCCGGTTGGGTCGTTCTTAACTTTTGCACATTGATCATGGCCGGCCTACTCAGCAAATTTGCAGCCCCAGTCCCTATGAGATCTCATTAACCTGACGACGTATTTCGTAGTCTCGGATTTCTCCATAGGTGCATGCTCTCTTCGCGTTTGATTTATTCATGCATAAGTTTCAGAGTATTCACAAGCGATTGTCCTATTTCGTTCACACCTACACCATATGTACTTTTGTAGTATTTGTAGTACTTTTTTTTGTTGGGATAACTGAATGCTTCAATGTGCTGATCTGTTTGAGTAGATACACGATGAAAGATAATGATGCGACAAGAAGTTCCTTCTCACATGCTGACGATGCGTAAGCACAATCAGGTATCATGTTTCTTAATCTGGATAGTAGATTATTACCTAACCGTACGTATTTCTTTTGCAGATACAGGAATTTATTACAAGTAGCACTAAATGAAAAAAAATTGTACGGGGTTGGACCATATAATCGATTTTCTTTTATTGGGCCAAATAAATATTTATGAGTCAGATTCTGCATTTTATATATATATATATATATATATATATATATATATATATATATATATATATATATATATATATATATATATATATAGGGACGCGCTATTTGACTCCCAGGGAGTAGAATAGTTATTCTACACCCACCCTCTATCTTTACAACCGTATATGATTTTTACGTCACGTAAATTTTGTATTACCTCGTAAGTCAAGGAGAACGTAAGAAAATATCGACATGACGTAAAACTTTTTTTTACGTGACGTAAAAAAATATGTCGTAAAATATGCATTTTTTTATGGTTTTTACACTGTTATGACTCATAAAATTGCATTTTTTAATGTCAATTTTTTGTTGTGGGTCAATATGAATATAATTATTTGTATATCAAACATATATTGTAAATAAAAGAACGTCAAAAAAACTTAGGGTGCAAAATAAGTATTATGCACCCTGGGTGCTGAATAGGGTGTATATATATATATATATATATATATATATATATATATATATATATATATACCCCTTAAGAGGTTCTAGAATAGCTATTCTAGACCCCCTCATAACCACCTTCTTATCCCGTCCCACCCGACAAAAAAAATTCGACCCAAACCCTGCACCCGCCCGTCCGGTCAACTACCTCACGCAAAAAAAGCTCGATCCAATCCCCAACCCATCGTCCCCGACACCATTACCAGGCACCGGCGCCACCGCAGCCTTCAAACCCGGCCACCACCACCTCCATCCCCGGCGACCGGCACCGCACTCCCTACCAGCGCCTCCTTCCCCGGCCCCGGGCGCCGCCCTGAGGTCTCAACCGCGCCTCCTCCGGCCAAGCTGCCTCCGCCAGCCAAGCTGCCGCCGCGCGCGCGTCCCCCGGTGAGGCCACACCAGCCTACTCTGCCGCCACCACCACGGGATCCCGCCGCCGCTGCGGTTCCCAATCACTCCCCACCTCCCACGCACCACCGCGACCGGCCGTCGCCGTCGTTTCCCCCCACATGGTGGCACTGACGCGACCCCTGACCGGATCCCCCCGCATGTCCACTTGCCTCCTCGCCGGAATCTGATTGGGTCGCGTGGCCGTCCCGGGAACCGGCACCGGTCGTCACGACGGTCCTCACCGGCCGCCACTGGAGTTCACCCGATGCCATGGGATCCCGCCGCCGCCGCGCGCCCCATCAGCCTCCCAACTTCGCCCCCCACTCCCACCTTCCTCAACCGCAAGGGCTCCCACCGCACCGGCCCCTGGTTTCCCACCGCGCCACCGTGGCCTCCCTCGCCGGACCTCCCCTGGACGACGCGCTGTTGCGGGAGTCCACAAGCGGCCGCCGCTGAGTTCACCTCCTGCCGTAGTGGGAGTTCAACACGGGCGAGCCAGATTTTGAAGTGAAAAACGTTGTTGTTGATAGTTTAGAGGATGCTGCTCGTGTAATTGCAAAAAAAAAAGGATGCTGCTCGTGCTATCTGCTCATTGTGCATTGATAGTGCATTATTTTGCCTCCTTTTAATGCGTGGCCACGCGCATTAATGAGCTCACGTGTGTGTATCTAAATAGTTCACATTTTTGTATGTTGATAGTTCACTTAGTTATGTGTTGAGAAGTTCAGTTCATGTGACGTACATAGTTCACTTTTCACATTTTATATCTAATTCTCCATGAGGAAGTTCTCTTACGTCTCTCGTAGAAGTTCACTTCCGTGACGAGGGAAGTTTAGAAATGGCCCGATTACGAAAAATCGAACAGGTAAAAAAAAATCAAACAAGTCCAAAAATGACATAACCCGTGCATCTGGTGCTCCGTGAAGAAGTTCACTTATGTGTTCGGAAGAAGTTCAGTGTTGTGAAGTGGGAAGTTCAGAAAAAACGAGAATTTTAAAACAACAGAATTATGTATATTTAAAACTGCTCTTAAACCGTAATGAATTTCGAAAAAGTGCGTGAGATAACAAAGTTGCGAGCTTTTTCATAGCTTTCCAACGGCGATATCATTGCATCAATCCGATAAAGGGTTTGAAAATGGCGAGCAAAATACGGTACGGACGCGAAAATAGTGTTAGTATATTTGAAATTCTTTAAAAACCGTAACTAATTTCGAAAAACCCGTGAAAATGAAAAAGTTTCGTAATTTCCATAGCTATCCAACGGTATATCACATGCATCATTCCGATAAGCGGATCAAAAATCGCACTAGAAAATTTTCCCGTGAAGGTGAAGAATCAGTCTGTTCCGTCAGGAAGTTCACATTACCATTAAATGAAGTTCATCAACATTGCGAGGGAAGTTCAGAAGTGGTTCCAGAATAGCTATTCTAGAACTAGTTCCAGAATAGCAGAGCCTATATATATATATATATATATATATATATATATATATATATATATATATATATATATATATATATATATATATGGTAGTTTTGCTGACATCCATCGGATTAGAAGGAGTGTCCAAGTGCTCTCCTCAGTATGGAGCAGTCTCCACGATTAAAAAAAAATCCACTATCAAAGGAAGCCAAAATAATCCAAGTACCGTGAGTAACATATTCCGTTTCTTAGTTTTTTATTATTCATGTTTTCCATCCATTGCCATACAAAATTACCAATTATTTCTCCATTTATAACACTTTGCCTCTATTGCCCAGGTTTCTGATTCTAAATAAGCAGCAAGCCTGATAGTCTTCTCTTAGTTTGGTATTTAATATCTTTATGTGGTCTGAATTGTGATTTCTGCCCTACATGCTTAAGACATGATGCTAGATGTTCTTCAAGCGTAATTAAAAATATTATTTACCAAGTTGGCTCGCTGGAGATACATGACTTCATCCGTTTTGTAGATACATTGCAATCTGTACAGACTTTCTGTAGTCAGTTAGTCTATGAAGCTACACTTCTATGTTGGATTTCAATGTATTCGGCCATGTATTGAAATCCGAATGTGATCTGAAGTTATAACATTATTACTCAGCAGAAAAAAACATTTTAGAGGGGGGCAAAAAAAAGATTCAACAACTTGCGCGATTGTACCAATGATTTTCTGTTTTTCTTTGGTTGCTTGCCGGCTCCATATTTGTAACCGAACTTTTCATCAATTATTACTCTTAGTTGTTGAAAGAAAAATGTCAGATGTATTATTCACAACAGAATCTGCCAAAGAGAGCTCACTCTCAAGTTATACTTATGCCAATTTACTATGTGTTTGTTGATGTCTTCTTTTCCTTTATTTTATGTTTGTATGTATTTTCTTTGTTTTTTGACACAATTACTGTAGGGAAAACTCCCTACTGTGTCATTTTCTATTTTTATAAAAGATAATGCAGTATTTACAATGGGTGAATCCAAGGGACAAACTCATTTTTTTTCTTTGTCATTAGTGCATGTTAATCCTACACTTTTTGACGTACTTTAGCCCCGCAGCAACGCGCGGGGAATCATCTAGTTTTACATGCATTTTCGACCAAATTGAAGGATGGTCAAAACGGTCCGAGTGGTCCATATATAGAGGCATAGGAGATCTTCAGGATGATCAGTCATCTGCCTTGCATCCATGGCTGGTGAAGCAGCTTTCCATGGCACATTTGCTCAAGCCCTATTTTTTCTGTTCCTTGTCCCACTCGTTCTACTGCTCGTCGGCGGGAAAAGATGGGGCGGAAGAAGCAGCAAGCAGCGGCTCCCACCTTCCCCTCCGGGCAAGCTTCCGGTGATCGGGCACCTCCACATCGTCGGACCCCTCCCTCACGTCTCGTTTCGCGACCTCGCCCGGAAGCATGACCGGGACCTCATGCTCCTCCGCCTCGGCGCGGTGAACACGGTGGTCGTGTCCTCGCCGCGTGCCGCCGCGGCCGTCCTGCGCACGCACGACCACGCGCTTGCGTCCAGGCCGCGCTCCGCCGTCGCCGACATCATCTTCTACGGCTCGTCCGAAGTCGCCTTCGCGCCCTACGGCGAGCCCTGGCGACAGGCCAGGAAGGTCGTGACGACCCATATGCTCAGCGCCAGGAAGGTGCACTCGTTGTCTCGTTCCGCCACGACCGTGAGCATGAGGTGGGCATAGCAGTGTCCAAGATCCGCGCGGCGGCGACGCCACCCGCGGCGGTGGACATGAGCGAGCACCTAGGATCGTACGCGAACGACGTGGTGTGCCGGGCGGTGCTCGGGAGAAACCACCGCGACGACGGCAGGAACAAGCTGCTGCGCGAACTGATCGAGATCAACATGTCGCTCCTGGGAGGGTTCAACATCGAGGACTACTTCCCGAGCTTGGCATTTGCGGATGTGTTCACCGGGGCGGTGCTGTGCCCCAGGGCCAAGAGGGTGCGAAAAAGATGGGACGACGTGTTCGACAGGCTCATTGAAGAGCACGGGCGCCGTCGCGAGCAAGAGGATGATGCCAGTGCGGACTTCATACACGTGTTGCTCTCTCTCCAACAAGAGTACGGCCTCACCACAGACAACGTCAAGGCTATCTTGCTGGTAAATAATTACTCACACTTGTCAACATTTACGTGCCACACGTATTTCGAGCCTTCGATACTAATCATTAATTTGACCAATACCGTTAAATATATATTCGAATAAAGTTTTCACTTTCCAGTGGTATATTTGTTATGACATACAATTCTCATCTATTGTTGGTCGTGGATAAAATGCTATTTCTTTACATGGTAACTGACAGGACATGTTTGAAGCCGGGACCGAGACAACATATTTGGTGCTGGAATTCGTGATGGCTGAACTGATGAATAATCGACACGTCATGACTAAACTACAAGCAGAGGTGAGGAGGAGGGCTGCATCGGCGCCGGCTAGAGGCAAGGACGAAGAATTACAACAAGACATGGTCAAAGAGGAAGAGATCGGCAACATGGACTATCTAAGGGCCACTGTCAAGGAGACACTGAGGCTGCACCCGCCAGTGCCGCTCCTCCTCCCCCACCTCTCCATCGCTGACTGCGAGGTCGATGGCTACACAATTCCTAAAGGGACCAGGCTCATGGTCAATGCATGGGCTCTCGCAAGAGACCCAACATCCTGGGAGATGCCGGAGCAATTCATGCCAGAGAGGTTCCTTTCCGGAGGCAGCGCGGCGACGCTCGACGTCAAGGGGAAGGACTTTGAGTATTTACCATTCGGGTCCGGAAGGAGGATTTGTCCCGGTATAAACTTCGCGAATTCTGCCGTGGAGATAATGTTAGCAAACCTCGTGTACCATTTCGACTGGCAGCTGCCAGCGAAGACGATGGAGGTTGATATGAAGGAGGTGTTCAGCTTGTCCGTCCGTCGTAAGGAGAAGCTCCTCCTTGTTCCAGTTCCAAAACCCTCCCCGAAAGGAGGGGGCGAGTAGTACTGTAGTAGGAACATAACATCTTTGGTTCAATGATTCTAATAAAAGTTTTGTACTTCATCCTTTATGATTTTTTCTATGAAGCATGTCTTACCATATGACATGATACCATCAGTAATACTCCTTTACATCATCCCAAGGAGAAGCATGTTGGAATGAAGCTTTTTTTTTTTTGGAATGAAGCTAATTTCATGTCAAAACATGACACCATTAGTAATATTCCTTGACAAAGTTCCAGTGCTAATTTTATAAATGCAACTTAGAATACAAATAGGTCAAGATTGCTGAATTGTATTAACTTCATTCAACTTACGCAACAAAGTGATAACACAATAGTTTGATCTTTCACATCTAATTGTCCAGCATATAATTATCAAAAATATGCATAATTTCGCACCTGGCTATGTCCCCAAAAAGGTGAAAGAACTCAATCAAAATATTATTAGGTCCATGGGCTTTATTAAAAATTTAGAGAAAAACATTTTTTTATTTTTTCTCCACTTTAAAGGCTCATTATCAAAATAATTATGAATTTCATGATCTTGCCAAAGACATCAGAATTGTTAAAAATATTGCAAGGTGCAGGACCAAAAAAATCTTTATAGTCACTTCCGAGATCATCTGAAACACTTTTGAAATCATTCTCTCTCATTATTCATAGCAAGCTTTGCGTTCCTATATGTCACATTCTGTTAAGTGTGTGACCCTACAAATTCAAGCATATGTGGACATGACCGGAACACCTTTTATCAATAATCGATAGCAGGATATGAATACCCAGGGCGATCCCCACACATCACCAAAGATCCTTATCGTCTAAACTATTAGTATTCTCGTTTACGCATCTACTTTGCTTCGCGATACGTTAAAAACTAAAAGGCAAAACTTTAGTGGAGGCCTAGAGAGAGGTGTCGATGGTGGTTAGGTGCAGTGAGGAAGAGAGGCGGTTCATGGGAGTGAAAAGGGAGAGAGAGACACATAGACAGAGAGAGAGAGAGGTAATGTGGTTGTGTGTATGTCCGGAGTCCGGACACCCCTAGCAAACCCCAATGTTGTGGCCGGACATGGGGTGTCTGGACACAAAATCCCTTGTATTGACTGATGGCCTGATGGGGGCCTGTTGGGTGATGATTCTTTGTCCGAACTAAACGGACATATGGGATGCTTTGGGGGCCCCGCTAGATATGTTCTTAGAGCATCTCCACATCGGCCCATTGGGAGTCTCTACATGAAACGGACCCCAGCAGCGCACCTCATTGGTTTGGACGTCCCAAAAAACAACGCAGCAACCCCTTTTCCAGGCCAATGTTCGAGGCCATCTCATGGGTGCCGGACACGCCCGTAAAGTAGGATTGTGAAAGGAGGCGCCAACCTTTCATCGGCACATAGGCCAGTCCCCCAACCTACTCCCTCGGCCCCTTTCTATCCCTTCTCTGCATGCTGCATGGGCCAGACTTTTAGAGGTATGCCCTAAAGACAGTAATATTAGTTATTATTTACCTCCAAAATTCATTATTAAGGTTTATATATTTATGCTATAACTTCTACGGTAATTGAATAGTGATTATTCAAAGGAAAACCTGCAAGCACGTGTAGAGATATGAACAAATCAAGTGTTCCTAGTCTTGTCTCTAAGATTAACTTATCTTGTTGTTGCATGATCATGTTTTCTTGATCATGGACTTTGTATAAGTCAACAACTATAAGAGTATATTGTTGGAATAATAATAGCACTGAACCGGTCGAATTATACGTTCTTGCTAAGAGACAATTATTGATAATGTTTTAGCAAAGAGAGTATGGAGTTTTCATTAGCTATGTCACTCTACCATGAGAACATCTAGTGACCGCACATCTTGACAGTTACACTCTAATCGTCATCAACCGTCTAACAGGAGATTATAACGGTGACGTTTGGGTACAACCTAAAGTGTGTAATGGAACAGAGATCATTTGAGAATGGTACTTACTCCTCCAGACAATGGAGAGATACATCCTATGGGCCCTCTTAGTATTACCATTGTCAACCAATCGTCTGACTAGACACGGTGCGATTCGTCACAAGGACATCGATGATACATATGAGAAAAAGAGAATGATATTGATACGAGTTTATATGTGTAGTGATCAAATGGTTTGATCATGTGGAACACATTGTCTCACCTCGTGATATCATTGGTATCGTGTACGTAAGGGGATTTGCGTAATGAGAAACACACAAAAGGTTTTTCGTTATTCGTGAATGCATAGTAGCCATCATGGGCGTCCATGGTCCTGCTGTTGGTTATTGTTCGGTAGTCACTCCGAACAATGACTATCTGTTACCGAACCTTCCGGATCACACGCTAAAGTTGTGTCCATTTTTTATTGAGAGTGTTTTGTAGTTATAGTGGTTATGAGATGTGGTCGGATTCATTCCGATGTCTCAAGAACAACTCCGATGAGAATTGGTGGTGTTCCGAAAAAGTTATCATGAGAGGCATATAATACCGGTGAGAGTCCGAAAGTGTTTCAGAGAGTTATAGGAGGACATGATATAGGAGGACATGAAATGTCCCAGGATGTTAGGAATATGTTTTTGACATCAGTGGATAGAGTCGATGATTTTATAGGGTTCCGGAAGAGTTTCGAAGAAAGCCCGGGAAGGGGGAAGTGCCGGAGGGGGCAAAGTTTACCCTAGGGCTGCGCCCCATTGGGGTGGTCAGCCGCATGGGCCCTAGGGCCCATGTAGGCCGGCGCACCACCTCCCCTAGAAATCCATTTAATTGATTTATTTATTTATGGAAATTAATTCATTAAAAGGAAAAGATAAAAGGAAAAAGGGAACCCAGCCAAGGAGGTGGGCCGGCCGAGCCCCTAGGGTTGGCGATGCACCAAGGGGAGGGTTTACCCCCTCCCCAAGTTGGCCCTCCCCCCTTCCACCTATATATCAAAGAAAAAATAGCATGCTATCAAAAATAGCGTGGCCCTCCTTCAGAAGCTATACAAGATATAGCGTGATATAGCGAAGTTACATGTAAAATAGCGTGATGAAAAAAATGCAAGAAATAGCCTAAATATTAAGGATTTCAGCACTAAAAATTTGTCCAGAAGCAATACATGCATAACCAGGTAACCATATTCAAACGCCAAGGCCAAATCAATGGCACAAATACAAATATGAGGCTTAAACCATGAAAATTAATCAACTAAAAGATAAACAGTTTTAAACTTTAATCAGAATCATTGACACCGTCTTCAGAATAACTAGAAGAACCAACAGATTGCCCGCCATCATCATTACCTAACGTTATTTCTACGCTTTTTGTTAGTGTAGCTTTAACATTACCACATTTAGTGTGGTTTGGCGCGTATAAAACGCAAATAGCGCCGTAGCGTCAACTTTAGGCTAAATATAGTGTTGCCTCTCCAAATACGCTATATCGTGCTATTAACCGGGAAATAGCGTGCTATTTTTTTCGTTGCTATATATACCCCCTCCCCCAAGGGAAGAAACACACAATTGACGGTTGGCTCTCTTAGCTCTCTTGGGATTGATTTTGATCCAAATAGGTTTTGAGAGTACCTCTCCTATTAGATCTAGATCTAATATCTCCTCTCTCTCATGTGATGAGAAAATTCTCTAAGTATCATCATAAAGATCTAATCTAGTTGATTAGATCTACCACTTCAACTACACCTAAAGGTTGGTCTCTCATCATCGACACCGAGCACTGGACGACGGAGCGCTGGCGGGTTGGTGCAAGTGGATGAGTGGATACTAGAATAGGGATTACACGTGTGATCCTTAACGGGGAGTCGGCGACATTCTCATCTCTAGGCTTGGACGTGAGAATCTTCAACAAGCTTCATTGACAACGCCATCGACAAACACCATCTTTCGCAACGGTGTTTGTAAGTACTAGATCGTACCCATTGTTTGGATCATTGATATGTGTCAAACGTATCTATAATTTTTGATTGATCCATGCTAGTTTTGTGATGTTGTCACATGTTTCTACTATCTTATTACATCATTTTTATGCATTTTGTCGGACTAACCTATCGACAAGATGCCTAGTGCTAGTTTCCTGTTTTTGCTGTCTTTTCGTTTCAGAAACTTACCACGGGAAATATTCTCGGACTGCACTGAAAATTTACGAGGATTTTTTATTCGCCAAGACGGAGTTTCCGTCCAGAGGGCAGCCCTGGGGGGCACCCACAGGGCAGGGACGACCCCCAGCCGCGGCCTTCCCTAGGGCGGCGGGTGGGACCCGCCCCTGCTCCTGGTGGGTCCCCTCGGCCCCCTCCGACGCGTATAAAATTAGATTAATCCCAAAAACGCCGAGTCGGCCATTATTTTGCAGAGAAGTCACCCCGAGGCACCGCCACCATAAACCCTAGTTCGGGGTTGAATCTGAAGCTGATCCCGGCACCCTGCCGGAGGGGAGATCGATCCCGGAGGGCTCTTCATCGCCATGCCTTCCTCAGGGATGATTTGTGAGTAGTCCCAACTTGGAATACGGGTCCATGGCAGTAGCTAGATGGTAGTCTCTCTCCATTGTGCTTCATGTATTATGATCTTGTGAGCTGCCTAACATGATCAAGATCGATTATTGTAATTCTATGTGATGTGTTTGCTGGGATCTGATGGATTATGAAGTTTTGATCAGATTGTGCATGATTCTTATATGTTGATTTATGTTCTTGCATTCTCTCCGATGTGTGTAGTTACTTTGGCCAAGTGATTGTGTGTATCTCCAAGAGGGAGTATTTATGCTAGATAGTGGGTTCATGCCCCTTTTTGTTCCTGGGCACGAGTGACAGAAACGTCTAAGGCCGAGGGTGTGTTGTTGCTACTAAGGGTAAAACAGCGGTGTTAATGTCTCTTTTGATATTAGAATTTCTTACTTCATGCGCTTTACTTAATGTAAATATCTGTTGATTGCGACTTAATACCGTTGGGTGACAGGTTGGATAGCGATCCCACGGTGGACTTTTTTTGACAAAGATGCAGTTGGACTCAATGGTCTTTGTTCATTGTCGTGATTCCTACATAAATATTATCATGTTCTCTATGTCATAGCTAGATTAAGTTTGTGTTATAATCTTATCAATTGCCTAGCTGTAATTTGTTTACCCATCATATGAGTGTTTTATTTACTTGAGAGACTCCAGTAGTGAATCCATGGCCCCCGGTCCATATTTTTACATTGATTACAACATTTATTCATCACTTTTCATCATCATTACTCCTCTGGTCCACTTTCATATTTTCATCTATTTCACTATACAATTAACCGCTTTGTTTTCTGCGAGACCGGAAAGATTGACAACCTTTCCGCCGTTGGGGGCAAAGTAATTGGTTGAGTGTGTGCAGGTCCATGTCTGTTGAAGATTAAGCGCCAGAGATCTTCAACATTCACTTTGTTGTTGATTTCAAAGTCCTACTAGTTCGATAAACCTCGGTTCGTTAACGAGGGAAAACTTCTACTTACTACATCCACGCCTTCGCTTGGGACACAACCCAACGCTACCATCACCGATCATCAAGCTGTTTTCTAGTATCGTTGTCGGGGACTTTGGAGCTACAGCAAGGGGAGTCTCATACTCTCAATCACTTTACTTTGTTTTTGTCCTGCTTGTTTTATTTCTCGTTTAGTTTATTTTCTTGTTTCAAAATTTTAAAACCCAAAAAATTAGTGTAGTATTTTATCCTGTTTTATTAGTATGCTTAGTTCTTTGGTTGTTCTTAATGGATACTTTCTTTGAAACTAGATCTTTTTGTGGTTTTACAGAAGATCAGCAAAAATACTATAAGGAACACCGCTTGTCGCAAAAAGGGAAACAACTTTGGGAATTTCTGAAAAAAGTGAACTTGTATGCTGAAATATAAGTTTCCTCTATGGTATAAAATGTTCTTGTGGGAGGCGCACTCCACACCTCCTCTTCCAATGTCAGGACAATGGAAATGAAACCTTAGCTTCTTATGCTAGGGAAAATTTTGATTTCTTTGATGTTGAACAGATTGAAGAATTTATTGCTTTTAAAGGTGCCTATGAAATTGCTTCTTTGCTGGAGAACATTGATAATGCTCGTTATCAAACTAAGAATTTTACTATACTAAAATATTGATTTGAAAATTACAATGATAATTATTATATTACTGAATATGTTAAGAAAGTCTCTCTTCCAAAAGGAGAGACCGATGGTTTGCAGGAACCTATGGAGGAGGAAATTGCTGAAACTAAGATCCCATTAGGTGAAAAAGAGGAGGAGAGTGAGGAACAAAAGGAGGACCTACCTTATAATGAAAGTAACTCTTTAACTCTTACTTTGTATGATATGCAACAACTTCCATGGCTCAAGAAAGACAAAAATAAACTATCAAATGCTTTTCCTACTGTTATTTGTGATGAATTTAATGATACTCCTTTATCTATGCCTCCAATTGATATTTATGATAATGAAAAGCATGTTTTATGTGATGTCTACATCGTTGAATTTGTTGATAATGCTACTGAAAATTATTATGAGAGAGTAAAATATGCTTGTTGGAGTTCTCATGTTACTAAGACACCTCTCTTTTTGTTGCAAGTTTTGAAGTTGCACTTACTTTGTCTTCCTATGCTACTAGCTTTATGTTCCAATGAATTATTTTCATACAAGATGCCTATGCATAGGAAGTGGGTTAGGCTTAAATATGTTTGGTATTTGTTTCTTGATGCTCTCTTTTGTCAACTCTTATTCTTATTACAGCATTATTGAAATCATTGCGCCTAGCTAAAAGGCGTTAAAGAAAAATGCTTTTGGGAGGCAACCCATTATCTTTTTCCTTTCAGTTTTTCTTAGTAATAGAGTTGTTGCTTCTGTAGCAACTTCATTGTATCTTTTTGTTTTGGTTTTTTGTGCCAAGTTTAGCCTCTAATGCATTGAAAGTGCGAGGTATTGTTTTGCTGTCCAGAAACAGATTATATGCGCCTGTTGCAGAAAATCTCGAACAATCCCTGAATTTTATATTTTTCTGATATTTTTAGACAGAAAGCCTGATAATTTTATCTATCTTGCGTAGTTTTGAGTTTTCTGATTTGAGCTACATAAGTGCCTTGAAAATTCGATCTTTACAGACTGTTCAGTTTTGACAGATTCTGCTTTTATTTTGTATTAGTCTCTTTTACTATCGTCAAATGTGATACTCTAGAGGTGGAGTGTCATATTGACGCTTAGTAAACAGTAGCTAATGCCCAATAAAGTTATTTGCAATTTGTCTTGAGTTGAACACATGTGTATTTTAATTTATGAGCACTGACCCTCTAATCAGTTTATGAGAAGTTTTGTGTGAAGGGAGTTTTTAAGTTCCAAAGGAGAGAATAATGAAGAAATTGAAGATGGATCAGAGCTCAAGCTTGGGGATGCCCCATGGCACCCCCTCTGAATATCAAGAACCATCAAGCGTCTAAGCTTGGGGATGCCCAAGGCATCCCCTCCTCTTCATCGATTATCATAAGGTCGTCTTCGTTGAACTACATTTTTATCACTTTACATATTATGTGCCATGCTTGGAGCGTTGATGCACCTAAAATGCATCTACTTTTCCAAGCACTTTGCTTCGTAATTTGCTCCAGAATCCTCCCATGTTTGAATAAAACTGTTGAATCTGACGCTGATTTTAGCAAAGTCTCTTTTCTGGTTGTTTTTGCAGGAAATTAAATCGGAGCAAATACCACGTCAATTTTATGGAAAAGAAGGGCATTGTGCAAAAGATGGACACGAGGAAGCGTCTGAGGGCCAAAGAGTGGGCCCCACGCGGCCAGATTCCTTGGCCGCGTGGGCCCACCTACCTGGCGCCTCGGGCACTGCCTCTCCTTCGGATTTCGCGTACCCCCTCATATATATGAAAAAGTGGCTGACCTAGGAGGAGAGGTCGATTCACGAAACAGAGCGCCGCCGCCACCACGATCTTCGTTTTCGAAGTCAGATTGATCCAGGATTTCTCCCCTGGAGGAGGGATCCGGAGGCCGTCTTCACCACCATCTTCACCGCCTTTATCTCCATCGACCATGAGCTCCCTCACCATCACCATGTGTGAGCAGTCCGCTGTAGGCACATGAGGTGGATGGGGATTGCATGAGATTGATCATGTAATGATACCCGTTGTCCGAGATCTTAGGGGTTTATCTTGAGGATATTTTTGTATTGTGTTGATCTACTTATGCTATGTTTAATGCTTGCTACTAGGGCCCGAGTGGCATGATTTCAGTACTGAACTTATTTTGCCCCATCATATAATTGAGTTTGGTATTTATCTGCAAAGTGTATCACCTGCTATTATGTTGAACCTGCGAACCCTAAATGTGACATATAGGGAAAACAAGGGGGAGATGTTTTAGTTTGAGGATTCTATATGTTCATGAAGTGTTAATGCGTTGTTCCGGGCTATTCGAAAGGGTAGACCTTAATTACCTGTAGTTCCAAGTTGGCCCCGGTGAAATGGGCAGGTAGGACAATAGATGTTGTGCAAATTCTCTTGGTTAGTGCGCACAACTAATTATGGAACACATACCTACATATATCGGAGTTAGAGATAAGTCCCATTGCTATATGAATCTTATTATATGATCAATCGTATTCATGCAACACCCCGCTGTCACCTCATGCCTACGTTTTAAATCTCTGAGTTACACTTTCACTTTTTCGGTGAAACTAGGAAACCTTTGTTTACTTCTGCTATTTCATTTTGTTTGCTTGAATCATTCTGCTGCCATCACTATTACTGCTGCAAGTTTGTTGATATACAGGTGTGGTTGAGAGTGATGCCTCAATTGCTAAAGTCTTATTGGTATTCTTGTGTTCCCATCGAGTCGAACTATAAATTTGGGTAATACTTCCCAACGAAGATTTCAGCAATCCCCTATACTTGTGGGTATCAAGACGTTTTCTGGCGCCGTTGCCGGGGAACCTAGCTTTATTGGTAAGACAACTTGTTATCATTTATTTGCTGCATTTGCTTGTTCCCAACCATGGGAAAGGAAAAGAACACTCCGAAGGAAGTAAGGCCTTCCACTACTCGAGGAGGTACAGACTTGCCAAGTAGGCCAAACTTTTCACCTAATGCTACTTCTGCTATTGTTGCTAGAAAGAAAGGTAAAAATATATCTAGTTCACCGTTGTCTAAAATGTCTACTAGTACTGAAAATGATTTAATATGTGGTAGCATAGACAAAGAAGTGACACCTGAAACACCTGAAACATCTGAGATAAATGAGACACCAGAAATTCCTGAACCTTCTATTATTGAAAATGTGGAGTCTGAGTTAGAAGATAATGAATATTCTGATGATGAGCATGAAACTTCTTCTGAGGAAGAAGATGCATTTACTATGGCTTTTATGGATTCGAATTTGGATAAATTGGAAAAACTTGATAGCTATGCAAATTCTCCTCTTGATGATTATTTCCCTGTTACTAGGAAAACGAATGCACCAGCTATTAAAATTAAAGATAAAGATTATGAGTTTAGTGTTGATCCTGAAATAATTGAAAAGGCTGAGAAGTATAAGTTTTGTGGGAGAGATAATGAATTTCCTTTTGAACACATTGCTGTTTTGCATGATTTGTCTGTGTTATTTGGTAAAGATGAAATCCACCAACGTTATTATTTCTTAAAGTTGTTTCTTTTTACCTTGGGAGGAAATGCTAAAATTTGGTATAATCATCTAGAACCTGGATCTATTACTAGCAAAGAGGAATGCTTGCAGGTATTCTATAATAAATATTTCCCTGCTGATAAGATCCGCGGTTTAATTATTGAGATTAGCAAATTTTCACAGAAAGAGAAGGAGGATTTACCCCAAGCTTGGGGGAGGTACAGTAAGATGGTTAGGAAATGTCCTACCCATGGCTTCAAGAGTAATGAAATCATTGATATATTTTACAATGGACTAACTGAAAATACTAGAAGCTATCTTGATAGTATTGCAGGTAATGTTTTCAGGTAAAGGACCGTTGATGAAGCTACTAAGTTATTGGAAACTATCTCCAAAAATTATGAAGATTGGAATATTGAAGAGTTTGATGGAAGAGAGATATTCCCGGAGAAGAAAGGAGGCATTCTTGAATTAAATGAAGAAGGAATGAAAGGAGCTTCCAAGGATATGAAAGAGAAGGGAATTAAAACCTCTCATCTCAAGCAATTATCTGAATTGGGTGTTAAACTTCCTACTGATCAACCTTGTTTCCCTATTCAAGTTAATGATGTAAGCTCTATGGAAGGTAATGAAAAGGTAACACCTCCTGTTGAAGTATCTTATGTTAATGATTTTGCTTATCATAATAATCCTGAAGAGCATGATATTAGAATGAAAATTATGGAGAACTCTCATAAGATTAAATTTCTTCGGGAAAAATTAAATGCTAGTGTGGGAGAGGTTAAAAGAATTATTAAACATTGTGAGATGATGAATAATCAAGTTGAACAAATGGTTTCTCTTCAAAATCAATTGTATGCAAATCTTACTGAGAAGAAACAGCTTTGTGGAGTTAATATATACTAGAGGTGGTGCAAGTACTCAGGATCCTGACTATCCTGAAGACCATCCCAAGAGGAAAGAGCAAGAGGCTCTCAAGAAGTAATCTTATGCAGGAAAATCTCCCAATGAAAACAAAGATAATGACAATTCTCAAGAACAAGACAAAGATATTTCTATTTCTGATGCTGAGACTGAAGATGATAATAATGAAGAAGAGGAATCATCTCCACCTGAAGAAGAGCAACATGAAGCTGAAAATATTGAAGAACCTGAACCTCCTGAAAAAGAAGACCCTCAGCCATCTATTGAGAAGAATAAAAAGAAGAAGCATCCAAATCAACAAAAAGGTAAAGAGAGGGATCCATGGGTGCAAAGACCCATACCATATCCCCAAGAGGTAATGAAATCTTTGGATGATGCTAGATTTGAGAAGTTTCTTGAATTAATTAAAACCTTATATCTACAAATCCCTCTTGTTGATGCTATTAAAATTCCTCCATATTCAAAATATATGAAAGATATTGTCACTAATAAAAGGAAGATACCTAATTAAGAAATTACTGCTATGCTTGCTAATTATTCATTTAAAGGTAAAGTGCCTGAAAAGCATGGAGATCCCGATATTCCAACTATTCCTTGTCATATTAAAGAAACCTATGTGAAATATGCCTTATGTGATTTAGGAGCTGGTGTTAGTGTTATGCCTTTTTCTTTGTATTGTTGGGAATATGCCCTAGAGGCAATAATAAAATGGTTTATTAAGCATATTCATGTTTATGATAATAGTTTATTCTCCATGCTATAATTGTATTAACCGGAAACATAATACATGTGTGGAATATAAACAACCAGGTGTCCCTAGTAAGCCTCTACCGGACTAGTTCGTTAGTCAAGAGATGGTTAGAGTTTCCTAACCATGGACTTGTTATAGTCACTTGATGACGGAGTCATATCATTAGGAGTAATGATGTGATGGACAAGACCCAAATAATAAAGAGTTGCAATTGATCGTGTCACACAGTTTCATTGCCAACACTTTTAGTATGCCAAGTATAGTTTCCTTAGACCATGAGATTATGTCACTCCCGTTTACCGGAGGAATACTTTGTGGACATCAAACGTCACTTCGTAACTAGGTGATTATAAAGGTGGCTTTCAGGTATCTCCGATGGTATTTGTTGGGTGACATGAATCAAGATTGGGATTTGTCCTTCCTTGTGACGGAAAAGATATCTCTGGGCCCTCTCGGTAATATAGCATCAAGAAAGGTTGCAACCATGTGATTAAGTGTTAATCACGGAGATCCTATATTATGGACGAGTAAAGAGAATTTGCCAGGTAACGAGATAGAACTAGATATGGAGATATCGACGATCAAATCTCGGGCAAATTAAATATCGTGAGACAAAGGGAATCGTATATGAGATTAAGAATCTCCGGCATCGTGGTTCAATCGATAAAGAACTTCGTTGAATATGTAGGAATCAATATGGGCATCCCGGTCCCGCTATTGATTATTGATCTGATCATGTCTGCATGTTCTCGAACCCATAGGGTCACACACTTAACGCTCCGATGTAGCTAGGGTTAGCGATAAGATGTTTTGATGGAATGAACGAATGGTGATTCGGAGTCTCGGATGGGATCCCGGACGTCACGAGGAGTTCCGGAATGGTCCGGAGAATAAGATTCATATAAGGAAAGTGGTTTCCGGAGGTATCGAAAAGGTTCGGGAATTTATCGGTAAAGTACCGGAATATTCTAGAAGGTTCTAGAGGAGTCTAGAAGTGGGGCCCAAAGGTGTTTGGGGCCCACATGGGATAAAGGGGTGGTGGACTGGCCTAAAGGGCCAGCCGCACCACCTGGGCCCAAAGGCCCATGCGGCTAAGGGCTAAGGGGCCCAAAAAGGGGCAAACCCTAAGGGGTGCCTTGGGGAGCAAGGATCCCCTTGGCGGCCGGCCCTAGGAGGGCTTTGGGGCGCACCCCCTTTGCCCCCTCCACCTATAAAAGGAGGAGGGGTGCGGCACACCTAGGGGCTGCCCATTGCAAACCCTAGCCGCACCCCTCTCTTCTCCCTCCACCTCCACCACTTGCGCCACCCCTCCCGGAGGGCTGCCGCAAGCTACACCTCCTCCCTTGCTGCACCACCCCTAGCCGTAGGGCTGCTGCACCATGTCCTCCTTCCCCTCCTCTTTCTTGGCTTGGCGAAGTCATGCTCGTGGAGATCTACACCATCAACGCCACCACAACCGTCGTGGTGCCGAGATCTATCTAGCCACGTCCTCCTCGCTTGTGGGATCAAGGAGTGGACGTCTACATCGAGCCGTATATGTGGATACTGCGGAGGTGCTGCTCGTTGCGGCGCTTCATCGGATTGGATCTTCGAGGAAATACATCTCCTCACGACTAGATGAGTCTAGTTGCGGGGATCGACTAGCCAACTCCTGCACCGACGAAACATGTTTGTTCGATCTTCCAGGGTAAGAGATTGGATCTCACCTTCGCTACCTTCGTCTAATAGATCTAGATCCTTGGGGTTTCTTCCGCTTGTTTCGTAGGAAAAATTTTGTTTTCTATGCAACGACCCCATCATGTATAAGAAACTTAACCTTAAAAAATTGGTTCCAACTGAAGTTTCACTGCAAATGGCTGACAAATCAACTATTGTGCCCATAGGTATATGTGAGGATGTTCCCATCTCTATTGATAATGTTTTAATACCTACAGACTTTGTCATATTAGAAATGCCTGAGGATGATAATATATCTATTATTCTTGGAAGACCTTTTTTAAACACTGCGGGAGCTGTGATAAATTGCACTGAGAGCAGAGTGACATTTAATGTCAAAGGAAATGAGCATACTATTTATTTTCCCACGAAGAATCCTGTCACAATGATAAACAAGAGTGTGAATTCTATTCAAAGAAATACTCTTATAGTTGGAAGCTTTGAATTTGCACTACCACCTCCTGAACCAAAATATGCTACCTTGATGATTGGAACTATTCTGATCAAATATGAGGTAACTTGAATTTCTTCTTTAAATATAAAATAAGAATCATGTATTATATCTTTTGCATGTTATTAATGAGACTTGATCAACCTCATTACTAATGTGGAAATGATGAAAACTTGATTCCCATAAAAATTGTGTTGCATTTAAATTTTGTTTATCTTAAAATTTTAGAATATATGCATAGATATAATTATTTCAGAGTTCAGAAAATTCCAGAATATGAAGTTTGAAAAATCCTCTTCAGAAAATTTTCTCGAAAAATTCCAGAAAAATTTGGAGGTAAGTTATTTTACCAGAGGGACCAACAGCCAAAAGTGGGACACCAGGAGGCCACCAGGGACCAAAAGAGAGTGTCCCACGCGGCCAGATTCCTTGGCCGTGTGGGACCCACTAACTTGGCCCCCAGGGGGTGTTAGGTGAGAGGTCAGTGCCCATCTCCTTCCGCTAGACAGAAAACCAGCTCCAGGTATTTTCCCCAAATTTTCCCGAGCTCCTTCTTCCTGCTATCCTTGGATCTCCAAATTTAGGGCAGATTTTTCAAATCTGTTTGGTGGGATTACTCCTTGGTATGTGACTCCTCCACCCATCCAATTACTTTTTGTTCTTATGCTTTATGTATGAAGTATTTTGCTACACTAGGTGTCACCTAATATGCTTGAGAAATCCATGGATTTAAGTTTTCTAGTTGATATTGATGCATGATATTGATGTGGAGACTAGTTATGGATGGCTCAATGTTGTTTTAGGGTGTTACATCTTAATTTTTGTTGAATATTATTTTTGGACAGCAAGGTTTCATCATGAACAAGGGTAAGGGATTGCTTGGGATGACATCAAGACCAAGGAGAAGATCATCTAGAGTCTCAGAAAATTATGATGACAACCATCTTTGGGAAGATGGTGCGGTATATGCAGGGGAGAGACTTCGCATTCATGCCACCAAATGTCAAGACACTGTGGTTCTTGATCATTGGGGGATAAGGGAGGACTTCAACGCCTTCGCCGCTGCAACTGGACTACTCGAGTTCTCCCAAAATCCACGGGATACATACGAGGAACTTTCGCGAGAATTCCTCTCTACATTCCGGTTTGATGGCCCCGACAACTACAAACTCAGTAAGAAGAGTAAGCCACCGCCTCCCACCTTTGTCATAAAATTTACTATGAAAGGGCAATGCCTTTATGTCATTAGATGAGTTCTGCAAAGCTATTCGCGTAGAGAACATGGGTAGTTGGGATGAAACCCGTGCTGATTCTAATCAAGAACTTGTTGCTTTCTGGCGTAGTATTTCTGTGAATGTTCCTAAGAGACTTAATAGGGGTAAATTCACTCACATACAGCACCCCGGTTTGAGATACTTTGCTTTGTTCCTTGCAAGAGGATTTATTGCTGGAGATAACACTTCTGCTTGCACTGGACCCATGGTTTATTTACTTAAATATGCAAAAGAGGGAACAACGTGTGAGTATAACTTGGGACTAATTCTTGCTAGGAATTTACACTTGGCTGTGATAAGGAATAATACTGATTACACTCCTATTTATGCTGGTGCCATTGCTACTTTAGTATATGAGCACATTAAGGAAGAGAGGGGTTTTGGTGATGACATGGGTAGGCTTGTGAGAGAGTCTAATTTACTTGATTTTACTTTGACTTCTCGCATGGAAATGAGTGAAAGGCATGAGGATCATTATATGTATAGCTATAAGAGTTCTAATGGACAAAATGTGTCCATTAGGCTCCCTCGTGCTGACCTTTTTGACAGGACTACCAGAAAGTGGATAGTGGAAGAAGTGCAACCTCAAGAGGAGCCTCAAAATCCAGGAATGCAAGGCTACCATTATGGGTACTTCCCTGGAGATGGAAGTGGTGGGTACGGTTACCCTCCGGCATACTAGCTTGATCGCAAGCTTGGGGGAGTACTTCTCTCCCTTTCATTTCGTTGTTTTATATCACTTTTATGTTGTTATGTTTTAGTTTCTTGTTCTGAAAATCACAAAAATACAAAAAAAGATTTTATTTGTTTCTTTTGCTTATTTACTTATGATCATTTACTTTATGCATCTAAAAACTAAAAAGAGCAAAAATATTTTCGTTTTCTTGAATCCAACGCAAAAACGGAGGTGCAGGAACTGCTGAAATCTGTTTACTGTTTTATTTTTCGTTTTTTTTCTGTAACTCCGAATGAGCTGAAATTTCAACCACTACTGCAAATTTTCATAAACTACACACCCGTAAAATATGAGAATATTCTGAGGTGTCTAGTTAGGGTAAAACCAGTACTGTATGCAGTAACGTTTTATGGCAGATTTGAGTTTTTATTGCGCAGTTCAAGCTGGGAGAGGAAAACAACGATGATGAGTTGATGTGCATGAAATGGATGAAAGGTATGACACCTTTGTCGTGCTTATGTGGACTTTTTAATAACAGCAAGTGCGCACATCATAGTTTCTTTAATATCTAGGGAAGTGGTAGCAAATGTTTATCTTCTCCATGTTCTAGTATGTTATATGATGATGCAAGGGAGATATTATTTAGTGACAACACTTGGCTATGGATTGAGTAACTTTGGCTCTAAACAAAGGTCTACGCATGCCATTGTTCTTGCTGAACTTGCCAACCCAAGAGAAAGTAAAAGAGTTTTTCAAATGTTAAACATGAAGTCATATGCTTGACAAGCTTGGGGGTTGGGAATTAACTTATATGTGCTGACACATAGAAAACTTTCAACATTGCACTAAATTACATTTAGTTGATATCATGCACTTGTGTTTATGGTGCTTATCATGGTGCCAAATAAATGTGGAAACTAAGTAGGTTTAAGTAGTTTGTATAAATGGCTAGAGAGACACCTAGGCCGAATCTAAGCCATGCATCATTCATGGTGGAAATTTACTTACATGCTATTGTGAACCTTCGGTGATGCACCTCATAATAAAAAGCTATATCAATAGTAAATAAAAAAGGGTGTTGAGATTGTTCATTATGTTTGTTTGTCTTGTCATTTTGACATGGGCTTGTTCCATGTCCTGGGACAAGAGGTACCCTAGTTGATCCTCTTTATGACGCTATTTTTACAATGATTTAACTTGAACTTGCTTGGTGGCCCAAATTGAGTAACACCGTGGTGTAGGTACTTGTATTCACGGGGCATGAGGCTCTCAACCATTAGTTAGTCAAGCATATGAGTCATAATAGGGAACATCAAATGGATTGATAAAACTGAGGGCAAGGTTGTAAGCACAATGAGTTCACTAGTTAATAAAAGAAAGAATCAAAAGATCTGAAAAATCTTGACATGATTCAATCAAAAGCAATGCAAGAACCTTTATTTATTTTTACAGTTGGGCAAAACTCATCCAAGTGTTGACACTTCATGTTATTCTCTTGCAGCAAATATAAACGCTTTAACACTGGTTAGATGCACCTTTGCTAGCATTTTGTTATTTGTTATGGAAGTTATGTTGTGAATACGTGTTGGTATTAAACGGTGTTACATATGCAATGCAAAGTTCTTGTCAAAGTCTTTTCATCGCTTCTGCACTACGTTTGAGTTGTTCGAGGACAAACAACGAGCTAGGCTTGGGGGAGCTGATGCACCTAAAATGCATCTACTTTTCTAAGCACTTTGCTTCGTAATTTTACTCCGGAATCCTCCCATATTTGAATAAAACGGCTGAATCTGACGTTGTTTTTAGCAAAGTCTCTTTTCTGGTTGTTTTAGCAGGAAATTAAATCGGAGAAAAATACCACGCCAATTTTTATGGAAAAGAAGGGCATTGTGCAAAAGATGGACACGAGGAAGCGTCCGAGGGCCAAAAGAGTGGGCCCCACGCGGCCAGATTCCTTGGCCGCGTGGGCCCACCTATCTGGCGCCTCGGGCACCGCCTCTCCTTCGGCTTTAGCGTACCCCCTCATATATATGAAAAAGTGGCGCGCTGGCCTAGGAGGAGAGGTCGATTCACGAAACAGAGAGCCGCCGCCGCCACGATCTTCGTTTTCGGAGTCAGATTGAACCAGGATTTCTCCCCTGGAGGAGGGATCCGGAGGCCGTCTTCACCACCATCTTCACCGCCTTCATCTCCATCGACCATGAGCTCCCTCACCATCACCATGTGTGAGCAGTCCGCTGTAGGCACATGAGATGGATGGGGATTGGATGAGATTGATCATGTAATGATACCCGTTGTCCGAGATCTTAGGGGTTTATCTTGAGGATATTTTTGTATTGTGTTGATGCACTTATGATATGTTTAATGCTTGCTACTAGGGCCCGAGTGGCATGATTTCAGTACAGAACTTATTTTACCCCATCATATAATTGAGTTTGGTATTTATCTACAAAGTGTATCACCTGCTATTGTGTTGAACCTGCGAACCCTAAATGTGACATATAGGGAAAACAAGGGGGGAGATGTTTTAGTTTGAGGATTCTATGTGTTCATGAAGTGTTAATGCGTTGTTCCAGGCTATTCGAAAGGGTGGACCTTAATTACCTGTAGTTCCAAGTTGGCCCCGGTGAAATGGGCAGGTAGGATAATAGATGTTGTGCAAATTCTCTTGGTTAGTGCGCACAACTAATTATGGAACACATACCTACATATATCGGAGTTAGAGATAACTCCCATTGCTATATGAATCTTATTATATGATCAATCTTATTCATGCAACACCCCGCTGTCACCTCATGCCTACGTTTTAAATCTCTGAGTTACACTTTCACTTTTCCGGTGAAAACTGAGAAACCTTTGTTTACTACTGCTGTTTCATTTTGTTTGCTTGAATCATTCTGCTGCCATCACTATTACTTCTGCAAGTTTATTGATATACAGGTGTGGTTGAGAGTGACGCCTCAATTGCTAAAGTCTTATTGGTATTCTTGTGTTCCCGTCGAGTCGAACTATAAATTTGGGTAATACTTCCCAACGAAGATTTCAGCGATCCCCTATACTTGTGGGTCTCAAGCGTCTTTTTGCTTTCAGTTTTGTTTTGTTTGTTTGCTGGTCATATCCTTGTTGGATCCTAGCTTTATTTGTGTGGGAGAGAGGCACGCTCCGCTTTTTCATTTGAATACTCCTTTGCTTTGCTTATATCTTGTTGAGTATTCTTAGCTATTGTTTGTTTGCTAGTAAGCTCTCGCTTTTAGCTTTTATCTTGTTTAGAGCTGCTAGTTGTTGATGTTAAACTCTCTTGTTCTTCACTTATACTTGTTGGAGAGTTGTTATTGATAAATTGCTTGAATTGTCAAAGTGGCAAAATGCTATCCATGTGATATTGGAATGAAATGAAAGCCTGCATAGTCTTGTAGATCATTGTGTGGATACTTGATGCTTCTCAATTGTTTTGAGATATTAAGATGAATGCTTAAACTTGCTGGTTATTTGAGTGGAAATTGATTAGTAAAGAAATACAGTTAAAAGCTTAAAACTGTGTGGTGTTTCGTAGTTGTTAATTCATAAAGCTAATCTTTCCATCAAAAGAACTGTTTGGTCAACAAGGGAGACAGTGTGGAGTGTTTATGGTTATGATTGACTGATGTCTTATGTTACTCTGTTACCGGTTAATGTTGGGTGTTTGCCTCAAATACCATTTTTGCTAAGCCAAAAAACTCTGTACTGAGTGTGATTTCCACTCGTGCATCCAAATCCCAAAGCCAAACTATCTTGCCAGCTGAGTCCACCATATCTACCTATGCATGGTATTTCCTGTCATTCCAAGTAAATTTATCATGTGATACCTATAAAACCTTCAAAATATTCTCGTTTTGGTGCCTCTGTTTTGAAGCTCATGAGGAAGTAAGGAGGGGGTTCATTATAGCTTATGTCGAGCAAGGTTTTTCTTTTATTTTTCTTTTTTTCCCCTCTATTTCACCCGGTGTTGATGGTTTACATCCTCACTTGAATCAACCTGTCGAGGTGTGGGCTCGGCAAATCCCTGGGTCGAGTACCCCGGGTTGATTGAGGGGGAGAGAGATGGCGCGCTGGTAGTTCCGTCGGCTGACAAGCAAGGATTTACCCAGGTTCGGCCCCTCATGGTGAGGTAAAGACCTACATCCTGCTTGTCTGATCTGTATAGATGGCGATGTGGAGTTACATAGTGGCCGCAAGGGCGATGGTATGAGACGTGGTCTCGCTAGGGCTATGCCTATCTGTCTGTGTCCCGTGGGGAGGAGACCCCTCGTGGTGTGCCCCTGCCTGGCTTTATAAAGGGAGCCAGGTAGGGTTTACATGTTTTCTTGTATTGTACTCCAAGTCGTGCTTCATGGGCTTCTTTGGGCCTGCCAGGTGGGCCGTAGATTGGATCGCACCAGGTATACCAATGATAGGGGACCCAAAGGGTATATCCCCGTCAGTAGCCCCCGAGTGTCTGGTCGATTCGAAGAATCGGGCAGAGACTAAGAGCAGCATGTCGAGCAGGCATAGTCGAAGAAGGTGCGATCGTCTTAGTCGACGGAGACGCAGTCAATGGAGACACAGTCGATGGAGACGCAATCGATGTAGTCGAAGCAGATGCGGGTATGTCGGGTATCACTGTTCCAACGGGTGCGCCGTCTTGTTCCTGAAAGAGACAAGTAAAAATGGTTCGACTCCGGCCGTTGAGGGCTTACAGAGGATGGTTTAGTCAAGGTAACGCTTCGACTGAATATTGATCTCATGCTATCGGGGGCGCGACAGCGCTCCCGATGGGAGTAGCCCCCGAGATTAAGCTGAATTGCTTGCAATTGAGGTTAAACTCAGTTTTTCTTCAGTCGAAAAGCCCGCTCCCGATGGGAGTAAAGAAGAGACTCGAGCTAACGGAGTCGCAACTGACTTTGCATGACTTACTTTGTACTCAGCCGGTTTGGCTTACTGCTTTGAGTTTTACTCAGCTCATGTAGCTTACTGAATTTCTTTTCCACTCGAATGGACTTGTCGAGTCTATTCAGCTCTTGAAGCTTACTGTATTTTTGTTGCACTCGAATGAATTATCCGGGTGCTCCATCAGCCTGTTGGCTTACCGTGTATTTTCATTCAGCCTAGTGGCTTACTGTGTATTTGCATTTTTCGAGTACTTGCTCAGCCTGACGGCTTACTCGTGTGACTCGAATGCGTTCGAGTGTATGCTCAGCCCGACGGCTTACTCGTGTGACTCGAATGGGTTCGAGTGTATGCTCAGCCTGTCGGCCTACTTGTGTGACTCGAAAGGGTTCGAGTGTTCATTCAGCCCGGGGCCTACTTGGAACTTAAGGAATCAAAGATAAAACAGAGTCCTTTTTTCAGCCTGTGGGCTTACTATATATTGCAGTTTTCAGCCCGATGGCTTACTTGTGGAACTCGAATGAGTTTCGAGTGTTCGCTCAGCCTGACGGCCTAGTTGTGGAACTCGAATGAGTTTCGAGTGCTCATTCAGCCTGACGGCCTACTTGGTGGACTCAATAGACATATCGAGTATTTGCTCAGCCGAACGGCCTACTGTGTTGTTGGTCCTGTATGGCGCAGCCCCCGAGTGTTCGAGTGCGGCCTAGTATTTTCGAGTGGAACCTGTATGGCGCAGCCCTCGAGTGCGCCGGGTGACGGCCTCGGTTTTAACTTAGACCAGTATGGCGCGAGCCCCCGAGTGGTTCGAGTAGCGGCCTAGGATTTTCGAGTTATGCCTGTGTGGCGCAGCCCCCGAGTGATTCGAGTGGCGGCCTAGGCTGGACTTAGACCTGTATGGCGCGATCCCCCGAGTGGTTCGAGTGGCGGCCTAGGATTTTCGAGTTATGCCTGTGTGGCGCAGCCCCCGAGTGATTCGAGTGGCGGCCTAGGCTGGACTTAGACCTGTATGGCGCGAGCCCCCGAGTGCGTCGGGTGACGGCCTAGGCGAATTTGTTTGTGGCCTGTGCGGCGCAACACCCGGGAGAGCATCGGATGCGGCCAAGGCGAGTATGCTGTGGCCTGTGTGGCGCAGCACCCGGGAGAGCATCGGGTGCGGCCAAGGCAATTTTGTTGTCGCGGCGGAAGTAGTCGACGCGGCGGACCGGAGTCGACGCGGCGGAAGTAGTCGACGCGGCGGACCGGAGTCAACGCGCGGACCGGAGTTGACGCGGCGGAAGTGATGAAGGTGAAGTGCTAGCCTCCGAGTGTCGGAGACGGAGCCGATGGAGGCGAAGTCGATGAAAGCGAGGCCGCCAGCCCCCAAATATTGGAGGCGGAGTCGACGAAGGCGGAGTCGCCAGCCCCCGAGTGTCGGAGACGGAGCCGATGGAGGCGAAGTCGATGAAGGCGAGGCCGCCAGCCCCCAAATATTGGAGGCGGAGCCGACGAAGGCGGAGTCGACGAAGGTGGAGTCGCCAGCCCCCGAGTGTCGGAGGCGGAGCCGACGAAGGCGGAGTCGACGAAGGCGGAGTCGCCAGCCCCCGAGTGTCGGAGGCGGAGCCGACGAAGGCGGGGCCGACGAAGGCGGAGTCGACGAAGGCGGAGTCGCCAGCCCCCGAGTCTATCTCGTCGAATCGGCGGGTGATGCTTCTGCAATAGCTGAAAGGAAAAATCCTTGTACATTGTGCGGCGCAGCCCCGAGTATCGGGTGTGACCAAAGCAGGTTATATAATTGATCGGAGAATTTTAATATGAAAGCAACTTAGCTGTTTGTGACGCGTAGGCTGTGGTCTGGCTATTAAGCCGGAACGGCATGTTGTTGACACTGCGATGACGAGGAAGATGTCGTCTACATCGGGTCGACGACGGTCGTAGTTGTCCGTGGCGCAGACGTCAAGACGCGAACGATGTCGACTGCGGAGTCAGTGTAGCCGTAGACAATGCGGCGGACAGTCGACGTTAAGGCCATCGAGTCGTGGACACCGTGACTGCTGAGTCGTGGATGCTGCGGCCGTCGACTCGTGGATGAAGCGAAGCAACTCCGCGGACCTCCGCAGACCTCTCCGAAGGTGACCTACGCGGAATCGCCGTAGCTGCGACCGACGTAGCAGCTAGCATCTTGATGATCGCTTTTGCTTTTTCGTCGATGCCAAGGTTGTCGAGTCAGTGTAGCCGGGGTTGATGCCAGCGAGTCGTCATAGAGGCGAGCAGAAAAGCGATTCATCAGGCTTTGCTGGGTAATGACCTTGTTGGAGCTCCGATCGTACCCATGCATGTACAAGGAATATTAATCAATTTAAGAAATCTTGCACAAGGAAAGAGATTGGTGATTAGGGAGATTCGATCCATGCATATGGATCGGATTGTCCTGTGCTGCTTCAGGTCTTGATGGATGCATGTGCACACAACGTACGCACACGGCTTCATAGCATCGGAACTTGATCCGATCGCGTGCAGCAGTAGCGATCTGGCCGTGCCAGTCGAGGAGATTGAATTTCGTGTGGCTACGCATGAAACGCCTTCACGCGTGAACGTATGAACAGAACGCCGCCGCCAGATTGGATTGCTTAGGTTGCGTACACAGATTGGATTGCAGGAGCTGCGCGCACGGAACACTGCCGCGGTAGCAGCTGTCGAGGAAGCCGAACGCGTCGAAGTAGAGGAGTTGGCCAGATTGGATCTAGTTGTCGTTGTCGATGAAGATTGGATCGACGAGGCGGCACACGGGACGCTGCTGCAGTTGTTGATGATGACGTACGTGTCGAAGTAGATGCCAATTGTCGATGGAGATTGGAGCCGCCGAAACGTTGAATTCAGCGCGCGTTCTTCCCACAGACGGCGCCAATTGTCGAGGTGTGGGCTCGGCAAATCCCTGGGTCGAGTACCCCGGGTTGATTGAGGGGGAGAGAGATGGCGCGCTGGTAGTTCCGTCGGCTGACAAGCAAGGATTTACCCAGGTTCGGCCCCTCATGGTGAGGTAAAGACCTACATCCTGCTTGTCTGATCTGTATAGATGGCGATGTGGAGTTACATAGTGGCCGCAAGGGCGATGGTATGAGACGTGGTCTCGCTAGGGCTATGCCTATCTGTCTGTGTCCCGTGGGGAGGAGACCCCTCGTGGTGTGCCCCTGCCTGGCTTTATAAAGGGAGCCAGGTAGGGTTTACATGTTTTCTTGTATTGTACTCCAAGTCGTGCTTCATGGGCTTCTTTGGGCCTGCCAGGTGGGCCGTAGATTGGATCGCACCAGGTATACCAATGATAGGGGACCCAAAGGGTATATCCCCGTCACAACCCGAGAGCGGCTTAAGCAAAATATAAATATAACTCACCATTCTCCTCCGCATAATGAAAATCTGAGAAATTAGCTCAAACATTGGTTAGTGGTGAAACAAAGGAGAAAGAGGAATGTACGCGTTCCTCTAAAACCAGTTGCTCTCGCAACTCTAAAGACCTTGTTTGACATAGGGGACTAATGGGCTTATGAGCTATGGAATCGTTGACGGAATTATGCATCTCTCAAAATTGTTTTTATCTCTGTTTTTCAAAATCAAAAAGCTCTAGCACATGACTGATCCCTGCTTCCCTCTGCGAAGGGTCTTTCTTTTACTTTTAAATGTTGAGTCAGTTTTCCTTTTCCTTCTATCTCCACCAAAACAAACATACAGCATTGACCCTGGGTATCATTGATCATATTGCATCTTCAGATTAAATATGAATCTTTATATTGAATTTATCTATAAGATAAGCCGTTGGAAGTTGAAGCTTTTTGCTAATACTTACATCTTCCTTTGTGTTGATTCTCAAAACTTTTGTCGTGGAACCATTACCTTCGAGAATTAGTCAAATATGTGGGTCACATTGCTTTCATGTCTTTAACGTACTATTTATTAAAGGTTTTGCTTGAATGATTCAATTTGGTTATTCATTGCTTTCTTACTATCAACTATAGATAATTGTTTTGTATCATTTCATTCACGTCCTATGCTTTACATTACTATCTTGATCAAGATTGTGTTGGTTGCATGTCTCATCAAAAAATATTTTGTTATCACTTACCTACTCGAGGACGAGTAAGAGTTAAGCTTGAGGATGTTGATACGTGTCAAACGTATCTATAATTTTTTATTGATCCATGCTAGTTTTGTGATGTTGTCACATGTTTCTACTATCTTATTACATCATTTTTATGCATTTTATCGGACTAACCTATTGACAAGATGCCTAGTGCCAGTTTCCTATTTTTGCTGTCTTTTCGTTTCAGAAACTTACCACAATAAATATTCTCGAAATGCACTGAAAATTTATGAGGATTTTTTCTGTCTTTTTGTTTCAGAAACGGAGTTTCAGTCCAGAGGGCAACCCTGGGGGCCACCCACAGGGCAGGAACGACCCCCAGCCGCGGCCTTCCCTAAGGCGGCGGGTGGGACCCGCCCCTGCTCCTGGTGGGTCCCCTCGGCCCCCTCCGACGCCTATAAAATCAGATTAATCCCAAAACATCGAGGTGGCCATTATTTTCCAGAGAAGTCACCCCGAGGCGCTGCCACCATAAACCGTAGTTCGGGGGTGATTCCGAAACTGATCCCGGCACCCTGCCGGAGGGGAGATCGATCCCGGAGGGCTCTTCATCGCCATGCCTTCCTCCGGGATGATTTGTGAGTAGTCCCACCTTGGACTACGGGTCCATGGTAGTAGCTAGATGGTAGTATCTCTCCCTTGCGCTTCATGTATTATGATCTTGTGAGCTGCCTAACATGATCAAGATCGATTATTGTAATGCTATGTGATGTGTTTGCTGGGTTCTGATGGATTATGAAGTTATGCTCAGATTGTGCATGATTCTTATATGTTGATTTATGTTCTTGCATGCTCTCCGATGTGCGTAGTTACTTTAGCCAAGTGATTGTGTGTATCTCCAAGAGGGAGTATTTATGCTAGATAGTGGGTTCATGCCCCCTTTTGTTCCTGGGCACGAGTGATAGAAACGTCTAAAGGTGAGGGTGTGCTGTTGCTACTAAGGTAAAAAAGCGGTGTTAATGTCTCTTTTGATATTAGAATTGCTTACTTCATGCGGTTTACTTAATGCAAATGTCTGTTAATTGCAACTTAATACCGTTGAGTGACAGGCTGCATAGCGATCCCACGGTGGACTTTTTAGACAAAGATGCAGTTGGACTCAATGGTCTTTCTTCATTGTCGTGATGCCTACATAAATATTATCATGTTCTCTATGCCATAGCTAGATTAAGTTTGTGTTATAATCTTATCAAATGCCTAGCTGTAATTTGTTTACCCATCATATGAGTGTTTTATTTACTTGAGAGACTCCACTAGTGAACCCATGACCCCCGGTCCATCTTTTAATATTGATTGCAACCTTTATTCATCACTTTTCATCATCATTACTCCTCTGGTCCACTTTCATATTTTCATCTATTTCACTATACAATTAACCGTTTTGTTTTCTGCGAGACCGGAAAGATTGGCAACCTTTCCGTCGTTGGGGGCAAAGTAATTGGTTGAGTGTGTGCATGTCCACGTTTGTTGAAGATTAAGCTCCAGAGATCTCAACATTCACTTTGTTGTTGATTTCAAAGTCCTACTGGTTCGATAAACCTCGGTTCATTAACGAGAGAAAACTGCTACTTACTACATCCACGCCTTCGCTTGGGGCACAACCCAACGCTACCATCATCGATAATCAATCATGTCTTCATAGTAGATCTTGTTTAAACGGTTTTGTAAGACGGTTTTTTTTTATTCCTGCATGCACCCCTACAAAAATCGTCTACACCTCAGCACGCATCTCCCTCTCCCTCCATATCGACCACCGACGCACTTCAACGACATAGATAACAAGCATGAAATTGGCTACTCCAACTAAAACCATTTCAATGGGAGCCTCATCATGGACGAGGCGAAGGAATTCACTGCCCATGTCATCCTTGTATCGTCGGATTACAAGTCGTTGATGCGTTTGGGCGGTGTTCTCGTGGCGTCGCTCTCTACCGGTATCGCCCGACGGGTGGAGATCTACGTACGCCAGGAGCATAAGGCAGCGGCGGAGAGGGCCAACCCTCTCAACCACCCCGACAGCCAGGCGTGGGTGCCCTCTTAGAACGGGAGAAGCCCGCCAGCGTCATGAGGTTTGATGGGCCGTTCCTCCGCAACGGCACAACACTGAAGGGTAGGGGTGTGTTGGGCAATGCTCCGCTGCACAGTGGACTCCGACATCGTCGGCCCATTCCCGGGATGCAATGATATAGGCACGCTGGTGTTGCGCATCCCCAAGCTGGAGTTGTTGGGCTCGCCACCACCGCGGGCCGGGGTGATATTCAGCGCGCCGAAGCCATCAGAGCTAGAGGAGGGCTTCTCGACGGATTTCCAATCCTTTCACATATGCGCGATCCTGCCGACGGTGACGTGCCCGACCTCATGCAAGCCTTGCTCGAGTCGGAAAACACGTCGTAGAAGCTGCCGTGTTCATACCGCCATCCCGACCACCCGAAGGACATGTCGGGCCTCACGCAAGTGTTGTAGATGTTGGCGGCCGGCGTCGTCGACCTCAGCACCGACGGCGATGGTTAGGGTTAGTTGAGGGTTAAGTTCAAATCCGTCGTTAAATAGCAAGTAATTGAAGTTTAAATTTATGTTCGAGTAGTTTATCTTTATTCAACCGCCCTCAACAAGAGTTGACTAAATGTTGACAATATTTTCTTATTTTTTTGAAATCAAATGTGGGTAACATTTTTTTATTTTCTGCGAAACACAGTACAAACTCGCAGACGCTCACAGACATGTGCACGGTCACATACACGTGTACACAGTCACCCCTATGAACGCACACCCTAACCTATGAGTACCTCCGAGAAACTGAGTCGGCGGGTCGAGTCTTGAGATTGACAAAGTTACCACAATCGCCTCGCTGTCAACGAAAACGTCGCCTCCCACTGAAGAATATTCCACCTAGATGAGAAACACTAGTATCAAACCTATGGTTTAAACTCTGATGGGATGGAGGTACAACCACCATTCTAACCATCCTACCGCGGGCAACATTTGATACACACCCTTGATGTGCCGAAACCACGGATGGATGTCGCGGACCAGGTCATGAGCTGTATGACGGGCGGGCATGGGCGTCGACCACTGTACTGTAGTGGACCATCCAGCACCCTCTTCCTGGATCTCGGTGCGCGACGCTGCACGCTGCAGTAGGAGCAGTACTACCCCGGCGCTGCCGTTCTGCCGCGCCGCGCTACGTCCTCCTTCAGGCTTCAAGTTCAGGACCACAGGTGACAGGTCTGCTACAGCTCTGTGACTGCCATCTCCATCCCCGTTTCTTGTCGGTTCCACCACGCCCACGGGTGGAGGAGAGACTGGACAAACAGTACCAACTGCGGCCATGTTCCATGGCCCCAAAACGCCGCCCCGCATTTGTCAGGTTCCCACGGCGCCACATCACAAACTTGCAAAAGGCCGCAACCGAATTGCTTGCTAGTACTACGGAGTCCGTCGTAGCAATTTCGAATAGTTGAACCAAACCATCGGTGTGAGCAACAAAATGCTGAAGAAATAAATGTGCAAATTAAGCGTTATTTATCTTACAGCGTAACTGACTGATCCAAATCGCCATCACCATCATCACACACACACAACGCGAGGAAGAAGAACAGAGGAAAGAATCCAACTAAACATGCAAATTAACCACACTAATGATGAGTGACGACTGACGAACACCCTCCTAACGAACGAAACTCAGCCCGGCTCCGCCCCGGTCGCCCGATCAGCCGAGATGGACCTCCGCCTCGCGCCTCTCGCCGCGCCTGGCGCGCACGACGAATGCGACGGCGACCGCGACGCCGACCACCGCCAGGGCCGCGATGCCGCAGGACACGCCGGCCGCCACGGCCACGGATCTGCGCGGCGGGGCCGACGACGACGACGTGGACGTGGACGCGGCGTCGGCGTTCGTGTTGGTGGTGGTAGGCATCGCCGAGGCGGCCTCCGGCTTGGCGGGCAGGGCCTCGGGGAGCACGGCGGCCTCGGGCTTGGCCCCGAAGAAGGAGGCCATCTCGGGCGTCGCCTCCGTCTTCCCTTGGCCGAACTCATCCTGCAGGCCGTGGGAGTCCGACCCGACGGCCAGCAGCGCCACCGCGCAGAGCGCCGCCAGGAGCACCAGATCTCGCCGGAAGGACGCCATTGCTGCAGTCGCCGATCGACCAACAGTCAGAAACAGCTCAAATACTGGCAAGGCAAACTGCTAGCTAGTTCTCAGGCTAGTCTCGAAATGCAGCAGGACGATCATGTGAACAAATGGCCGGACAAAAAGAGGTATACTAGCTAGCTAGCTAAAAGGTCGCACCCACCACCGACGACAGATCTCGATCGGTGTCGCGAGACCATGTGATGTTCTTTTTGCAGCGAGCGAACCATACATGATAAACAAGCAAGCAGTGCGGAATTCCACGAAAGCACAAAAGCTAGAGCTCAATGCATGCCAAAGAGATCTTCTTGCTTTGAGCGGCACCGGCACGAACGTACGTACCTTGAGAGACGACAGAGCTTACGAAAGTGCAGCAGCGCGACGGAGAGCTAAAAAGAAAAGTGGCTTGTGAATTGTGAGGGCTGAGGCCGCTGGAAGAAAGATCCGTGGTATATATAAGAGAGCTTTCGCCGTCGGCACGAGTACTATCTATCTACGTACATGTGGTGAGACTCGTGACGGGAGTGAGTGAGTGAGTGAGTGAGAACCCTATCTAATCAGCCGATCTACGAGTAGCCTACATGTAGGGCTCGTTGTTTTTGGGTGGTGGAGTGAGTGCGAAGCTAATGACCATCGGTCGCCCCGTGCCTGGGGGAAACGAGAGAGGTGGCCACACCCCAGTTCCCCACCATCTCCATTAGCCATGTGCTCGGTTTACTAACCTCTGTCGGCTTGCTCACATCCACTACTGGTCTTCCGCTGCTAACCCCGCCC
This sequence comes from Puccinellia tenuiflora, assembly GCA_012064385.1. Lineage (NCBI taxonomy): Eukaryota > Viridiplantae > Streptophyta > Magnoliopsida > Poales > Poaceae > Puccinellia > Puccinellia tenuiflora. The sequence goes on along the minus strand of QRDG01001751.1, from coordinate 129,161 downwards.
GTGCCCAGATTAGATTCCGCCGTGTGCTGCTGCTGCTCTTATTACTGTGCTACTAGCTAGTACCAGTTTTGTACTCTTCCCTGGCCGCGTACGTACGTCTCCTCACGAGCCGGGCTTCACGGGCGAGCAGTCGACCCGGACGGGCGCCGGCGTCGTGCTCGTGCATGGCGAGTGTGTGTCGGGACTCTCGAGTGTGTAAACTGTCGACTGGTTAATTAGCTCATGCGTCGTCTGCTTCGTCACGCCTCCGTGCCGTTTGTCCGTCGAATCACGCACCTTATCAATTCCCCATGGAGACCCGCGCGCCACACAGACGCTGCCCACCCGCTGGCTCTTGGATGAACAACAAAACAGTTAAACAGAGCACTTGTTTCAAAAAAATAAAATAAACATAGTGCCTTTATTCATGGTGCCCGCGCCCACTCCAAATCGCTGGACGCCGAGGAAAACGGGTCATCGTCGTCAGACTCGGGCTCCTCCATATGCTATATTGACACCGTGCGTGACCGGAGATGCTCTCAGTCGTCGAGAGTAGGAGTATTGTTTTTGGCGAGTCACTACAGGAATGGCCCGATGTGCCGACGGCCAGCTGCTACACCGACGGCAAATTATCAGGGCCGTCGGCGTAGCTTCCTGGCGGGCCAGCCGGTCGAGGTGGCCGTCGGCACACCTTTGCCGTCGGCGTACAATGGATGTGCCGACGGCAAAGCCGTCGGCATAGATGATATGATTTTTTTCTATTTTTCATTTAATATGAAATAATTCATATCTTTAAATCCGTAAATTCAAATTTAACAAATAAAATGTCTAAATCGATTAGAAAAATGAGAGGATTCCAAATATGACATCCATATAATATTTTTCACCATGCATATGACTTTTTGTAACATATGACTGAAAAAACCTGTTTTGACACAAAAAAAATGAAAAATGGGTTTTTTATTCAACGAAAACCCTAAACCCCTTAGTCAATACTATTCTACAACCAAAATACACCAGTGTGTCAAATATTGCCTCATTCTGATATTTTTTGCTATGTTAAATGTCATACCCTACCTTATTTCAGTCGAAAACCATACATCTTTATACCTCGTAGCTCATTTCTGTGAAGGTTTTTTATAAAACCTTCATAACTCATGTTTATAATTTTTTCAGGTGGTAGGTCAAATAAAATGATGCCATGTGAAGGTTTTCCATTTTTTGATTTTTTTTAAATTAGTTATGTCTAACCCTAACCCAAAACCGAGACCGTAAACCCTAACGATAAACCTAAACCTAACCGTAACTTCGATCCAGCAAAAACCGTCAAAGATCTCTAAAGAAAGTATACATTGTGAATCTAAAAGTGATTTTTTCAAAAAATCATGACCAAACTATGCGGCACTCGTAGTTCAAATCAGACCCACTTCCAACGAAATCGGCAGGAACTTATCTAAAATGTTTAAAACACCTAAGTATGTTTTTATATCGAAACCCAGGGTTAAATGCACTTATAAGATGGTCTACTATTTTCTATCTATTTGGATGTTCCTATTTCGGTGAGCCGTTTTAGTAGCTGTTTCACAAAAAAGCCTGTTTTGACACTAAAAAAATGAAAAATGGGTTTTTTATTCAACGAAAACCCTAAACCCCGAAGTCAATACTCTTCTACAACCAAATACACCAGTGTGTCAAATATTGGCTCATTCTGATATTTTTTGCTATGTTAAATGTCATACCCTACCTTATTTCAGTCGAAAACCATACATCTTTATACCTCGTAGCTCATTTCTGTGAAGATTTTTTTATAAAAACCTCCATAACTCATGTTTATAATTTTTTCCAGGTGGTAGGTCAAATAAAAGGATGACATGTGAAAGTTTTCCATTTTTTTGATTTTTTTGAATTAGTTATGTCTAACCCTAGCCCGAAACCGAGACCGTAAACCCTAACGATAAATCTAAACCTAACCGTAACTTCGATACAGCAAAAACTGTAAAAGATCTCTAAAGAAAGTATACATTGTGGATCTAAAAGTGATTTTTTTTAAAAAATCATGACCAAACTATGCGGCACTCGTAGTTCAAATCAGACCCACTTCCAACGAAATTGGCAGGAACTTATCTGAAATGTTTGAAACACCTAAGTATGTTTTTATATCGAAACCCAGGGTTAAATGCACTTATAAGATGGTCTACTATTTTCTATCTATTTTGATGTTCCTATTTCGGTGAGCCGTTTTAGTAGCTGCTTCACAAAAAAAGCCTGTTTTGACACTAAAAAAATAAAAAATGGGTTTTTTATTTAACGAAAACCCTAAACCCCTTAGTCAATACTATTCTACAACCAAGATACACCATTGTGTCAAATATTGCCTCATTCGGACATTTTTTGCTATGTTAAATGTCATACCCTAGCTTATTTCAGTCGAAAACCATACATCTTTATACCTAATAGCTCATTTCTGTGAAGGTTTTTTTATAAAAACCTCCATAACTCATGTTTATAATTTTTTCCAGGTGGTAGGTCAAATAAAAGGATGCCATGTGAAGGTTTTCCATTTTTTGATTTTTTTTGAATTAGTTATGTCTAACCCTATCCCGAAACCGAGACCCACTTCCAGCGAAATCGGCAGGAACGTATTTAAAATGTTTGAAATAGCTAAGTATGTTTTTATATCCAAAGGTTTTTGTGATGCAAAAGACGATATGGATGAAATATTTGAATTCCTCTCATTTTTCTAATCGATTTAGATATTTTATTTGTCAAATTTCGATTTACGGATTTAAAAATATGAATTATTCCATATTAAATGTAAAAAGGAAAAATAAAGTAAAATTCATTTTATTGTTATTTATTCGAAATATACAATTACATAATCATTGTTACTTTACTCAAACAAATTTTTAAAATTTAAACAATGAAAAGTGTAACATCATAACCAAGGGGTTAATATGATTGATAGGCTACTAATATCATTAAGTTCTAATTTCACATTTGGAAGCTAGGTTGGAAGGAACTCAAAAGTTAAGCGTGCTCGGGCTGGAGGATGGGTGACCGACTGAAAAGTTTGACTAGGATAAGTACTTTGACCTATAATAATTAAGTGTGCAATTAAGGATTAAGTATGTGACTAAGTCAAAAATTTCGAAATACAAATAAAAAGAATTAAAAAAAGATAAAAAAGTCAAAAAAAAATCAAAAATTAAAAATAATTGGAAAACCTAAGCATCTGCTACGTCGACGGTATATTTACCTATGCCTACGGGGTACTATGCCGACGGCCATATGTCGACGGCAGCAATCGGCGTAGATCTACACCGACGGCAAAAGGTTCTAGGCCGACGACAAAAGGCCGTCGGCACCTAGGGTCATTCCTGTAGTGAGTTGGTAATTTAGGAGTGAATCGGCGGGCAATGGATCTATCTAACGAGTAGGTCTGGTCCCGGCCGTGCTAGAACAAATAGGCACGTACTCGATCGACCTCGCACAGATGGCACTCTAGCTGGTGCATGGGGCTCGACGGTTGGTTAGTTGGCAAGTTTTGTACGCTACTCCCACCTAACCCGATGAAACCATAAAGGTCATCATCACAACCAAAAGGAGGGAGGCTCATCATATGACATAGACATATGGTGGTGACACTATTGGAACGGGACAAGGCACCTACGGCGGTCGATCGATCGTGGTAAATGCGCCAGTATCTGATTACAGTGAGCGGAGGTCATCCCGTACTCGATCGTGACACTGTCCGTCGGCAGGAGGAGCAAATCGCCCGCCCTGATCTTCTGCACTGCTTGGCCGACTGAAGATTTAGTAACGGTCAGAAACTAACGGGACTTGGACGATAGATTCAGAAGACAAGACCAGCGAGGAAGTTTCCTTCTGCAATCTACTGTGTACCTGACTGCAGACACCGCGCGCTCCCGACCAAGTGCGTGCATGCGCGCCCGTATATGCTGTCTCTCTCTTTTTGTGATGAGACAACGTACACCGGCCTGTCTGTACGGGAATCTGGGCGTGATTGGGTTGGTGGTGAGCTAGCTACTAGGACACAAATTCCCAAGGTCCCGGCCGCCCTGCAGCTCCGTCCGTGACAGCCTCTTCTTACGCGTGGATGGAGATACTGTGCCAGGTCTTCAGTCAGTGCGATGCGGTGCTATAGGGCTCAGCGGCGGATCCATGAAAAAATTGAAGGATGGGCACACTAAAATAAAAATGTCGCACCGCGATTTTTTTGTCAAATAAATAGTATAAATAGTTCAAAATGACCCAACAAACATGGGTATATATAGGGGGTCCAAAAAATTCTGAAAATTCTAGGTGGGCCACGGCCCCCTGCCCACCCGCTAGATACGCCCCTGATAGGGCTCAACAGTTGTGGACACGCACGTACGCAAGCTGTAGAGCAGCATGTATGTGTGCATGTAGTATCCCTTGAACATACATGTTCGGCCTTCATTTCATTTCACTTCGGCTGTGTTTGGATGTTGGTATTTAACCCTGAAATTAAATTGGAGTGAGAATACCAAATCTGAAATGGAAATGAATTGGCCTTCGGTTCCAAATCTGTTGTTTGGATGTGTGTGATATATTGCATTGGAATCAAATTATGGGTTCCAATTCCAATTCCTGTTTGGATGTACAAACTGTGGAATTCCATATTTTGTNGCCAGCTGATCGAACAAGTCAGTTATTCGAGGAATGGGATACTTGTTCTTGATGGTCACCACATTCAAGGGGCGGTAATCAACAACCAGTCGAAAACATTTGTATCCCTCTTCTTGACAAAGATGACCGGGCAGCCCCAGGTGAGCTACTCGGCCGATGAATTCCTTTCTAGCAGCTCATCAAGTTGCTTCTTTAATTCAGTTAGCTCTTCCGTTGGCATACGGTAGGGCCTCTTGGAAATTGGGGCGGTTCCCGGAACCAACTCATCACAAACTCCATGCTGCGATCAGGTGGCATGCCGGGCAATTCTTCCGGAAAAACATCGGGGAAATCACACACCACCACAACTTCATGCATTTCTGGCGGTGTGGTTCCTTCCAGGAACATAAGCTGATCTCCGGTGAGAGTGGAATGGCAGCGGAGGGAATTGCGGACGAGGGTGACCAATAACTCACCAGCCCGACGGTTGGGTAGATCACGGTGACAGACTTGGCAGCACAGTCCAGGTTGGCCTGATATTTGACTAACAATCCATCCCCAGAATTACATCTAGACCATCTGACTTCAGTGCTATGAGCTGGAACAGGAAAGACCAATAGCCTATGGTAATCTGGACTTCTGGAGCAACCCATTTTGTGTGCCAACTAGAGCCTGGGGTCTTGACCACTAACGGGGAGTCCATGTTCACAAATGGAATTTGATGGTTGTGTGCAAAAGCTATTGATATGAATGAATGCGATGCTCCAGAATCAAACAAGACTGAAGCAGGGTAATCATTGATTCGAAGCGTACCCATGAGAACTCCGGGGTCCTCCTCAACTCCTTTAGCTGAGACGTGGTTCAGGCGACCACGGCTGGCGGTTGTGGCCTTGGCGGCTGGTGTAGAGGGTGCTGGTGCAGGTGTTGAGGTAGCTAGTGCCTTCTGGGGACACTCCCTGGAGTAGTGCCCCGGCTCGTCACAGTGGTAGCAAGTGAGCCCCGGCGGTGCAGGAGGCGGCGGAGGGCGGAAGCCACTTCCAGCCGCACCCAAGGTCGAGGTAGCTGGGCGAGGCGGAGGTGGCCTAAACCCGGAAGGCCTTGGCACGAAGGGTGCCTTAGGCACAGCGCTGAAGGGCACAAATACCCGGCGCTTCTTGCCCTCAGAAGAAGAGGAGCTCTGGTTGTCGGTGGAAGCTGGCCTCTTGGAAGCCTCCAGCTCCTTCCTACCCTGCTCCATAGTGAGAGCCTGGTTGTAGAGCTCCTGGTAGGACGTGAACTTGAAGGGTAGGAGCTCGTATCGGAGACGAGACGCGAGCCCCTTGCGGAAGAGGTATTGGTTGTGCTCATCATTCGTCACGTCCCGCGGGGCATAACGGGAGAGGTGGTTGAACTCCCGCCCATAGGCTTGGACGTCCATGCGTCCCTGGGTTAGATCCAGGAACTCCCTCCTCTTGAGGTCCATGACGGGCTTGGGGATGTACGCCGCACGGAAAGCGGCGCGGAAATCCTCCCAAGTGAAGACATGGCCCGCGGCAAACATTGCCACGTGGCTCTCCCACCAAGAGCCGGCAGCTCCATTCAGCAGGTAGGTGGAGAAGTTGACTTGTTCCGCCACCGGAACATGTAGGGCCGCGAACTTGCGCTCGAGAGCCCGGAGCCAATCATCCGCATCAACCGGCTCCTTAGCTTCAGAGAAGGTGGGAGGTTGGGAGCGCAATAACTCCGTGAGAGTGTTGTAGTCCGTGTGATGCATCTAAAATGCATACATGAACTTTGCACTATAATAGTCATATTCTAATCATATTTGCATCATATAAGGGGTACATTACTGTTATTAATGATTTTGGTAATTATGATGATATCCCTTTTTTTATGGAATTAATCCTGCGCAAGGCAGAAAACCCCTATTTATTTCCTTATTTGTTTCAGGACCTTAACGACGTCATAATGAGCTATAAATTTACGGGGGTCATATTTTGGAAGGAGAAGATTTAGGAGCGAAAGAAGTCAACGAACGGAGGCCGGAGGACCAAAGATGAGTGTCCCACGCGCTACAGTACCAGGCCGCGTGGGCCCACCCCTCTCAGCCCTCGTGGCCCCGTTTGCATCGATCCTTCGCCCAGAAGCATCCTCGTTACCTAAAAACGCCTATATAAGAGGTCCCCCGACGTTTTCCAGAGGAGATCCGCCACACGAGAGAAACAAGAAACAAAGACCAGGAGGCTGCAGATTGGAGGGGGAAAACTCCGGCGGAGCCCTGCCGGAGAGGTCTCCTTCTTCTCCATCGACATCTCCACCGTCTCCATGATGAAGAGGGAGTAGTCCACCGCTGGACTATGGGTTTGTGGAAGTAGCATATGTATCTCTCTCTCTCTCTCTTGAGCTTCACTAATTAGCACCGTATGAGCTGCTGAACATGATTACGGTCACCGTTGTATTACCATTGTGGTGAATCTTTCTATGAGTTAATATATGTTGAGATTGCAATGTTATATTTCAGTTATGAAAGTAGATGCATATTATGTACCCCGTTCTTGTATCCTTATTATGATCAAGCATGTTTATGAGAGCGTGTGTGGGGGAACGTGTGCATTAGTTGGAGTAACGGGGGTGGTGAAGTGATAAGCTGACAACTTAATATCATGATCCATTGGGTGTTTACCTTACTTTGTTACCTCACTAGGGATAAACCAAAATACCATGTTGTAGGGTAGGAGGAGTGACATGACTCTACCTAAGACTAGATCCATCATGTGTTTATTTTCACTTCATGTCATTAATCTTAAAGCTATACTCTGATGTTATCTTAATTAGTAAGGTGCATGATTTAGTTCACATCTTGGTGGAGTATAAGTGAGACTAATAATCAAAAGGTCTCTATGCTAGGACGTGATGCCCATATAATTAGTAACATGTCATTAACCTTGTTTGCAATCTCATATGTTAAATCTATGTCTACTCATTTGCCACACTATATTAAAGAGAGAGTGCATGTGTGAAACCATGAACCCCAGTCCATTTTTAATCATAAGAAACACTTTTCCAACCACTTTTAAGCATCTTTTACATTCAGCCATTTTAAAATCAGAAAATACAAAAACACTTTTACTTCTTGCATTCACATATAAAAACCCCAAAAATAGCATCTATCATCATTACTATCATCTTTGCATACTTATTCACTACCATTGCATATTTATTTACTGTTTTGCATTCATTATCATCTTAATATCATTCTCACACCTTGTGCTTGACAACCACTTGGTGAGGTTGGGGGCACAAAGCAATCTATCTGTTTGCAAGAAATCTAGAGAAGGACAAGAAGATAAAACCCACACTACTGATTCCCCGAGAGTTCGATATTAAACCCTCGAGTCACCTTCTTGGGGAAAAACTACCACTTCTACATACTCTGCACTTGGAGGCTCAACCTATCCCTAATATATTATTTTCCTTTCAGGGTATCAAGAGTACTTGTTGGCGTTGTTGAGGGAGAAGAACACTCTCATCAATCCCGTCATCAAAGGGTTTTTCTGGCGCCGTTGCCGGGGAATCATAGCTAGAAGGGTTTGTCCAAGGATATCACAACAAAGTCAACTTCATCACCAACTTGTGCTAACACCTAAGCTTGGGGAGGTTGCACCTACGTGAGCATCATCTTGTCCATCTTTACCTTCAAGCATTTTATTTTGTTTTGTTTTTGTCTTGCATATCATATTTAGATTTCAGTTTGCATATTTTATTTTCAGTTTTGCATTTTGTTTTGCATTAGTTAATTCGGTTTGCATTGTTTAGTGTCTACTTACTTTCAGTTTTTCATTTATAATCATAAAAACCCAAAAAAAAAGAATGTGTGTTATAATATGGAGAAACTTTCTGGAATCTCTATACCTAATGGTTATGTCAAAACTATGGGAGCTTACTATGAATATCGATCAACCAAAGAAGGAAATAGAATGCTTGAATTACTTGCACATCTCGATGATATGGCTATTGAGTTTTGTGAATTACATGATGCAACTTGCTACTTTAGAAAATACTATAAACACTCTCCCTATCAATGTAAGCACAACAGTGATCCTCTAATTGCTTGTTATCGTGAAAATAAATTTTCATGCCCTGATATAGAACAAGTTGAGAAATATGTTGCTTATGTTGGAGCCCATGAAATAGACTTTCTTATTGATAATTTTTTGCAACTAGTCATGAAGCTCCTATAATGAAAGGACACATTTCTATTATTCTTCAACTTTGCAAAAAAGAATTTAGTGACAATGTTTATGTTAAAGAAAGAATTCTTGCTTCCATGGAAAGTACTAATATTTTGCAGGAAGAGGATGATGAAAACATAAGCTTGGAAGAGGAAGAATGTGAAGAGGAGATTGAAATGGATATGTTCCAACCTAAGCTTGGGGAAGAGTTGGATCTCCCAACTTCACCATCAACATTTGATAGTAGCACTCAAACTCCTTTACTTTTTAATGATGCTACTAGTGAACTTATTAATGATAATGAGGAGTGTTGTTTAAATATGCTATATGATAATGCTTTAGATGATGATCCTATGCTTATTGATAATCCTCAATGTTTAGAAGTTGTTACAAACTTATGTGAGGATAAAATGATATACTTTCTGTTGTGATGGTACTCTTGCTCATGAGAGTCCTACTTTGTTCTTAAATTCTCCTAGTTACACCATGGAGGAGAAATTTGCTTATGTTGAGAAATACTTATGTGGTTTGCAATTATCTTTAGTTCCAAATATTTGTTGCAACCATGATATTAAACTTTATATTGATCTTAATAATTATTTTGAAAGAGGGAAGCATGCTAATGAATTCCAAAATAAATTTAATGATCCTCTTTATGTGCCTATATTATCTAAGTTGAATGATTCTTGTGGTTCTATGGTTGAATTTATTTCTTCTACTTGCAACTATTATGAAAGAGGAGATAAAGAAAACCCTCTGTATGCTACTAATAATTATGGGCTGCAAGTAACTATTGTTAATATGCATTGGAAAACTTCTATTTATTGTGATTCATTCATATATAAAATGCCAATGCATAGAAAGAAAGTTAGACTTCGTTGTTATTACTTGTGTGTTTTGTTTTTCTCTCTACTAGGTTTCAACTTGAAAATTATTTTCATCGGCTTGAGAGCACCATGGGATCCTGGTATTATGCATGGAACACTTCCCAAGGAAGAAGGGCACAACTTTTAAGCTCCCTCATGAGCTTCATCTTCGGTAAAACAACAAGTAAGTAAGCCTAGCTATATGGCTATAAAGAAAGCGCTTTACGGGAGGCAACCCGGTTGTTTTTATTTGGATTTTCTTTGAGTCCTCTTGCTGTAACAAGAGATTGTTTTCTTAGTTTAGTTTATGGAATTTTTAATAAAGTGTCAAGTTTTACCCATTTTGGTTGAAAAAGTTGCTATACCTATTCGGAGATTTTATTCCTGCACAGAGTCTGTGCACGGTTTGATTTTTATTTCCTATTATGTAACTCAAAATGAGGTGAGATTTTTACTGTAACTGCACTTTTTATGCTCTGTATGTCTGAATTTTTTAGATTTTTGCGACAAGTTTAAGTAGGACAGAAAAATACGTTTTGCTGCTGCTGTTTTTCTGGACAGATTCTGTCCCATATTGTTTTATGCATAGTTTGAACTATTGAGTTGATCCAATTGAGTTTATGAGTAGGCATATAACATTATACATTCTCTGGTCATTCATATGAATTTTAATCCATGGATTATATGCAGCAAGAATCCTATTTGTTTATCTCTACTAATATCACCCCACAGAAAAGAGATGGGAGAAATTGTGTTTTGAAGTTTTTTTCACAGGGATTGGAGGAGATGCACCATGAGTTATCCAAGGATGGTGAAAACCATAAGCTTGGGGATGTGAACATCCCCACTGAACCAAAACACTCTCGGTTTGCACATGTCTAACTTCTGTTTTTCTATCATTGCACTTTATCACATAAACTTGGAGCGTCTTTTAGTTTGTTTTGCTTTGATTTTTATTTTGTGAGACCACCACACTATCTTTTATATATGAGAATGCTACTGGAAATTTGGGTTGAAATATATTGCATGCTTTTATTGTATTGGGAAAAGGGATGTCTAAGTTGATTTTTAATGACACATATAGTTGCATGATTCATGAGTTTCTTTATGAGTAATAATTTGCAAATGCTTTATCGTGAGCTATCTTTTATTCATGTATTGACGTTGTATGTTATTTCACTTTGTTTGACATGAATTAGTTAGTTCTATGGACACTCATGCATGCATCTAGATGGTCATCTTTCTCCCTTTTGCTAGCCCAAAAATTTCAACAAGTAAAAACTTGTTTCCAACACCTTCAGCCCAAGTTTTTCCAGTGAGTCCACCATATCTACCTATTAGCTTTATGCTATTCCAAGTATGTTTATCATGTTATTTGTGTTATCTATACCTCTAAATGAAAATGAAGATGTTATTTATTGTAATGGTAAAAGTTGGTTAAAAAGCTCTCACGAACTTGATGCACACTTTACTTTTATTGCATTCAAAAAGATAAACCATTGTGATTAATATTATGAAGATGGCTTGATAAATGTTTAAGGTTGGGAGTTAGCCCATATGTGCTGTCACATGCAAAGATTTCAACATTTTTCATCATTTGTCTAGTTGATATCATGTACTTTTGTCTATGGATGCCTATCATGATGAAATAAATGTGGAAATAGAGTTAAGTTTAAATGAGTTTGTATAAATGGTTAGAGAGAAACCTGGGCCGCTAATCTAAGCCATGCATCATTCATGGTGGAAATTTACTTACATGCTATTTTGAACCCTCTGTGATACACCCTACAATAAAAAGCTATATCAAGTGGTAAATAAAGAGGGTGTTGAGATTGTTCAATATGTTTGTTTGTCTTGTTGTTTTGATATGGGCTTGATCCATATCATGGGACAAGAGGTACCCCAGTTGAGACTCTTGACGATACTGTTATTACTTACAATGATAGATAAGTTAACCTTGCTTTGTTTCCCAAGTTGAGTAATCATGGTGTAGGCACTTGTATTCAAGGGGCATGAGACATCTAACCTTTACTTTATCAAGGCCACTACTCATATTTGCTTTCACATTCAACTTTAATCATTCAAGATGCTATGATAGGGGAATGAGAGCTTGACACCAAGTATTACCATTGCATTCAATAACTTAAGTAGAATAGTTTGGAGGATAGATGAAACTTATGCATGCTTTACCTCTACTTATTTATATATCATTTCCAAAGTGTCCACCTTTTATATTCAGATTTTCTACACTCTATGGACCACAAGTATGCAAAAGTAAGAATGTCCATAGTACTATCTTTTATGTTACACTTCGTGAACTATCATTGAACATCCTTGCATTGAATACTTGATATCACTTTATAAACTGTTTGCATATTGCTACTTCTTTGAAATAATGAATCATTTAACTTTATGTAGCAGTAGCAATCATCTTTTATATCCATGTTGTGATTATATTGCAAAGTTCATGTTAGTTTTATCACTTTCATACTCGAGGACGAGCATGAGTTAAGCTTGGGGATGTTGATGCATCTAAAATGCATACATGAACTTTGCACTATAATAGTCATATTCCAATCATATTTGCATCATATAAGGGGTATATTACTGTTATTTAATGATTTTTGGTAATTTATGATGATATCCCCTTTTTTTATGGAATTAATCCTGCGCAGGCAGAAAACCCCTATTTCTTTCCTTATTTGTTTCAGGACCTTAACGACGTCATAATGAGCTATAAATTTACGGGGGTCATTATTTTGGAAGGAGAAGATTTAGGAGCGAAAGAAGTCAACGAACGGAGGCCGGAGGACCAAAAGAGAGGGTCCCACGCAGCTACAGTACCAGGCCGCGTGGGCCCACCCCTCTCAGCCCTCGTGGCCCGGTTTGCATCGATCCTTTGCCCAGAAGCATCCTCGTGACCTAAAAACGCCTATATAAGAGGTCCCCCGATGTTTTTCCAGAGGAGAGCCGCCACACGAGAGAAACAAGAAACAGAGACCAGGAGGCTGTAGATTGGAGGGGAAAACTCCGGCGGAGCCCTGTCGGAGAGGTCTCCTTCTTCTCCATCGACATCTCCACCGTCTCCATGATGAAGAGGGAGTAGTCCACCTCTGGACTATGGGTTTGTGGCAGTAGCATATGTATCTCTCTCTCTCTCTCTCTCTAGAGCTTCACTAATTAGCACCGTATGAGCTGCTGAACATGATTACGGTCACCGTTGTATTACCATTGTGGTGGATCTTTCTATGAGTTAATATATGTTGAGATTGCAATGTTATATTTTAGTTATGAAAGTAGATGCATATTATGTACCCCGTTCTTGTATCCTTGTTATGATCAAGCATGTTTATGAGAGCGTGTGTGGGGGAACGTGTGCATTAGTTGGAGTAACGGGGGTGGTGAAGTGATAAGCTGACAACTTAATATCATGATCCATTGAGTGTTTACCTTACTTTGTTACCTCACTAGGGATAAACCAAAATACCATGTTGTAGGGTAGGAGGAGTGACATGCCTCTACCTAAGACTAGATCCATCATGTGTTTATTTTCACTTCATGTCGTTAATCATAAAGCTATACTCTGATGTTATCTTAATTAGTAAGGTGCATGATTTAGTTCACATCTTGGTGGAGTACAAGTGAGACTAATAATCAAAAGGTCTCTATGCTAGGACGTGATGCCGATATAATTAGTAACATGTCATTAACCTTGTTTGCAATCTCATATGTTAAATCTATGTCTACTCATTTTCCACACTATATTAAAGAGAGAGTGCATGTGTGAAACCATGAACCCCGGTCCATTTTTAATCATAATAAACACTTTTCCAACCACTTATAAGCATCTTTTACATTCAGCCATTTTAAAATCAGAAAATACAAAAATACTTTTACTTCTTGCATTCACATATAAAAACCCCAAAAATACCATCTATCGTCATTACTATCATCTTTGCATACTTATTCACCACCATTGCATATTTATTTACTGTTTTGCATTCATTATATATCATCTTAATATCATTCTCATACCTTGTGCTTGACAACCACTTGGTGAGGTTGAGGGCACAAAGCAATCTATTTGTTTGCAGGAAATCTAGAGAAGGACAAGAAGATAAAACCCACACTACTGATTCCCCGAGAGTTCGATATTAAACCCTCGAGTCACCTTCTTAGGGAAAAACTACCACTTCTACATACTCTGCACTTGGAGGCTCAACCTATCCCTAATATATTATCTTCCTTTCAGGGTATCAAGAGTACTTGTTGGCGTTGTTGAGGGAGAAGAACACTCTCATCAATCCCGTCATCACCGTGCTCCTCCTGGCCCCTTGCTGCACCAGCTGCTCGAGCAGACGCTCATTTCGCGGCCGGTTTTGCTCAATGGCCATCAGAACCTCCGCCATTGAGGGTGGCGGCGGTGCATCAGGATTGCTTTGTTCCCCACGACGGGTAGGAGCCATTCTGAAGAATTGGAACAATGACATAGTTAGTAACCACCTTCGACAGATAGGATAGATCATTAGGGTGCTTCCAGACATAGATATTGAAGATGGCAACACTAAAACAGATTTAGGCAACCACGGTGACATCACGTCATCGCGGCGATAGCAAACGGATACAACGGACTCGAGGCGACTCTAGACGGTAGAAACCCAAACCCCGAGAACCTAAACATCGACACCAAGCATAAAACAAATAGAGGTAAGAATCAGAGTAGAGCGAGTTGGATGAGGAGTAAAAAGAATCCTACGAAGGTTTTCACAACTCATTTTTAGGTTAGAAATAATTTTCAACTATACTCGACATCGACCAATAGAAAGGGTTTCCTACAGGCAGTCCTGCTCTGATACCAACTTGTAGCGCCCCGACCCCAGAACTATACAGTGAAGCGTTGTGCAACCAGTCATGCTACACAATCGAAGGTTACTGGGTTTACCAATCCCAGGCCAAAACACATTGGCAGGTGTGCTCGGAATGGATCATCGGCACACAACACCTCGATCATGCCATAAGCTCAGACATCGCTATCATGTATAGTTAAGAGACCAAGACTTGTGGAACAACTGGCACATTGCAGACTCTACGACACAAAAGCATATAGCAACTCATATAAGAGAAGATACAAATATTACACACAAAAGGGATCACAGATCCAACAATACATCAAGCGGAAACGGGTAGTGTTGTCTAACAACAAGATGCAAATATATGGCCTAAGAGGCCTACAAGTAAAAGATCCCAGCCAGCTTGTTCCACGGTCCCAAGCAGCCACCTGGGAACCCCGGACTATTAGTCGACGTCCACGAAGAACCCACCTAGCTGCTCGGTGTCGTCCTCCTCTGAAACAAAGTCATAAAGGCAGCAAAGAGAGACTGAGTACGACGTACTCGCAAGTTTAGTAGGGCGATATAGACCCAATGACTGACGGAGGCTCTAAAGCTGTATATGTAGTTATTTTTGCATAAAGCTAATTTTCATAAACAAAACATAAATGACACATGGCACCGTCTACTCAGAATATTTTTCATAAAGGGGGTAAGAGAGTAAACTTTTCATCTTCGGTTCTCATCGAACCAACTTGTAGCCAAACTACTCATCTCCACCAAAGGCACTCCCTCGAATCACCCTCGAGGAAATGAACCTTTTAAACACACGTTGAGTTGCAACCTTTAGCTGCCAAATTAATTAATTAAGGTTAAGGTTCTCTATGAGCTAATCCACCTTTCCCAAGATTTGTCCATAACCGTGGACATGGCTTTTCGAAAAGATTTACCCTGCAGGGGTGTACTAATTTACCCACCGGTACCGTCCGGCTCACCTGATTGGCCCTCTTCCGGGGAAGGCCGGCGAGTGGGCGCGGTTAAACCTTTACCTCGCATGAGACTATCCAAGAGTCATATGTGGCCACAGGACAGGTTCAGTGCCTATTTCAGCACCCTGTGTCACATCCCGAAAAATTCGTCCCTAATGTTAGTAATATTTTCTTGCGCCTGAAAAACTTTTCATATTTTCAAAATGTTTTCTTTGAACATGTTGGTCCTTGACTTGACTTTGGTTTAGCTCTCTTAGAAATTTCCCAGCAATTTCTCGATCTTTGTCGACCCTCGCCATAACTTCATACCATTGTTTTGCCGGTCGAACCATGATTCCATTTGGAAATTCTAAAACCCCTCCCATCTATCCCACCAAAAGCCACCACCCCAATTATAGCTTGAAATAAATTCTACCAAACTACCATATGGTTCCCTCATACAGATACATCCCTCCCATGCAAAAATATTCCATAGTCCCATGCAATATTTCCAAGTTTAGTCATATTTCCTATTATGCCATTTTCAATCCAAAAATTATCTGGACACCTTCCACTCATCCAAAAATTCTGAAATTTGGGTGAGGTGCATGATTTAACCTCCTGAACATTTCACTCCATTGGCCCAACCTCATTTGAGCAATATTTGAGGTACTTCCTTTGTAATGCTTTTTCATGCCTAAATGCAATTTCCAAAGCAACCCCTAGCTACAAAATTCCTTTGGCATTGGTACTTTGCCAAGTTGACAACCTACCATATACAACAACATATCGCCAATATCGGATCAAGATCATTTGAGTAAATGCACTTGGCAAACCCATGCCATTAGGGCATTTTTGGGCACCAAATTATTTGACCCACCTCCAGGTATCCAATTGAGCTCAAACTTCACAGACATACTATATACACCTATTATAGCCTACTGTGAATTTTGGGGATTTTTCTGAGATGTGCAAAGGCCTGATCATTTCATCGAGCACCTGGTGAGCCCTAGGTTTTCTGAAATTTTGCTTAAACCAAGTTGCAAACCAGCTGAGACTATCAACTAGGCTCTGGTAGGTTTTTAAATTTGGCACAAGGTGACACGAACCATTTTCTTTTTGGAGCCCCGAGTCAATGGGAATGCGACGATGTCACTCGTGTCGCGCTCTAGGCGTCCCGGACGCGCGCGTTTTGGCAAACCCTAAATCCCGCTTAGCCTAAACCCTGCCTAATCCCCGCATAGTAACTTCCCTGTAGATCCCTATTCGTCCAGCTCGACGTTCCCATCCATTCCCCTTGTTCCTATCCCCTCCCCCTTATCTCCATGGCCATGGGCACGTGGTTGGACGTCGCTCCTCGTCCCTGCCTATAAAGAGGCCATCCCCGAGCCCCCTCGCGCGTAGCACTCCCCTCTCATTCCCCAGACCTCTCGCTCTCCGGTTCCGCGAGGAAATCGAGCTCACTCGAGCTCCTTGGGCTCCCATGGCCGAAGCCATGGAGCTCCGTGGAGGCGCACCCTGAGACACCCTTCCCCGTAGAGAGCAACCCTACGGGCGCGGTGGAGCACGGAGGCCCTCGCCACGGCCCCTTGCCGGCCCTTCGCCGATGTCGTCGCCTTCGTGTGCCGCCATGGCCGCACCGCGGTGGTCGCGGGCGCCGCACGCGGGGGCAGTCCCCAGCCACGCCTCACGCGTCCCAGGCCGCGGTGGGGCACGGCGACCTCGCCACCGTCCTCGGCCCCCACCCTCGTCGCCGGCGGCAGCCGCTGGCCGTGCTTCCCCGAGCCGCCCGTGCGTGCTCGAGGGGACGAGTACGTCGACGACGTCCCCGACGCCGCAGCCGCTAGCTTCCGCCACCCCAGCCCCTCCTGGCCACGGCCGCACCGCCTCCACTCCGTCCTCGCCGTCGGCCGGCCGGCCGGCGCGCCGAGCCGCCCGCTCCGGCGAGCTCCCGTGCGCTGGGACGTGCGAGACGAGCGGGTCAACGCCTGGATGGATCGATCGATCGATCCCTTGTTTTTTTTCCTTCCAGCGAGAGCAGCCCAGCAGAGCGTTCAGTCCAGCCCAGCAGGCAGCAGCGCAGCTGGCGCAGTCAGCCCAGCCCAGTGCAAATCGGCCCGTTCTGTTTTTTTTTCGAGTAAGCAGTGGATAGCTATACTTCGCACAGCCATAACTTTTGACTCGTAACTCCGTTTGAGGTGATTTAAATTTGTAAATTCATGGTTTGAAGAGATCTAACCAGTGGTATAGGTTCTACATTTTTGTAAAACGTTTATATGCTCAGCACCCGTGTATGTATGTATAGGTGTATTCCACGGTACCGGCAAGCCGAGACCCTAACCCGCGACGTGCCCGCGACCCCGAAACCAAATGGCGTCGATCGTCGAAGGCAAGCTAACCACTTGCTATGAACACTCAAGCGGTGTTTGTTTGTTTGCATATTACCCGATCATATCGGTGCATTTTATTGCTTAATATCGCCTGTCAACTGTGCGTCACGAGATATCGTGGCTTTGTTTACCTCCTGCCAACTGTGCGTCACGAGATATCGTGGCTTTGTTTTCATTCCTGTAATACGATAAACCCATCAAGTGTGGGTTGAGTTCCGGCCGGCGACTAAATACATGTTGGGCACCGCCCACGTGGATTGAATCTCGCCTACTTTCAGTATTATTATTTCATGTACCTTTACTTTCCTGCAATACGATAAACCCATCATGTGTGGGTTGAGTTCCGGTACCCCGTCTAAATACACGTTGGGTCCTGCCCAAGTGGATTGAAGCGGCTACTTTTCTGTAGAGTTGTGGCGTGCGTTGGACGGTACCATGCACCACTCCCCATTCCGGCGACGATGGACTGGGGAAACCACCGCCGTCAATGGAATGGAGGAACGGGATCGCGTGGACGCCTCCACTAACTTTTGTAGTCGATCCGTGGCTGCTACTGGCCGGAGGCATCTCCGCCATCGCCCGGTTGACGCTAACCAACTGTGCTGTTTTACTTTCTTTTACTCAACCCGTGGCTGTCACTGGTCGGAGTTATCTCCGTCCTCGCCCGGTTGACTGTGCTATTTTATTTTCTTTTACTCAACCTGTGGCTGTCACTGGTTGGAAGTATCTCCGCCATCGCCCGGTTGAATTTATTCATCTTTGCTGAATTATTACATGATTATTATTGCTTATTGCTGGAACTACTGTGTGCAGTTTGCTTCTGTTTCATGTTGATATGATATTATGGTTTTGTATTGGACAAATCTGTTTCATGTGGATGTGATAATATGGTTTTGCATGGACTAATCCTTTATTTTGTTGGACTAATCTTCTGTTGTTTGGACTTGTTGTTGAATGAAACTGGACTAAATGAAAACCCCCTCCTAACATCGATAGGGTCAGTCCATAGTGCCACCAATCTAAACCTTGAACGCACTACCACTGTCGCCCAAATGGGAGAGCCATAGCCTATGTAACCTATCACGCCTCCTTTGATGCTACCCACTTGGCAAGTCTAGTCGGATACTGCATAGTTGTGGTCGGGGCTAGTCTTGTGAAGGTTCCGGAGCTAGGCGTCGCTCATGAGTTGGGGACGTGCCGGATTCACTTCGTCATAAGACATAAAGTTATGTCGGTAGCTATACAGGGAGTGTCTTGATAGCGTGAACGGTTATGTAAGTGTATCTTGCCTTAGCTAAGTAAGGTGCACTTAGATGGGTGGTAACTGCAACCTCTCGAGAGTGTGTCAACTAGCAGCTAGCCTTGTTCCTAGGTTATGGAACAGTTCAGTGTCGGTCACACTATTGTCCTTTGTCGAGTCCGGAGGTTAAACTTAAGTTTGGTTGAAAGAAAGATGAACAACCTGATTACAGTAGGCTGATGCAGGGAATGTTACTTGAGTCGTGGATGGTTACCCGTGTTTGGGGGTGACGGTGTGATCGTTGGGAGCCTAGAGTTAGGCCCGAGCCAACGTCAGCCGTGTATGCCCCGAGCAGAGATATGAGGCCAGTGGGCCTAGCAGTTTGACTGATATGATAAGGCCGTTGGGCCTAGTGGTGATGACAGGTGATGTTTAATATTTGGTACCAATGGGCACTCCCGTTATTCGTCACAGGTAAGTTCTCTTGTGTGATCACCGGTATACGATCCAACCCCACCTGGCTTGGACTCTGTACTGGTGATACCCCTATTAGTTTCTTATGCCATGATTTGTTGTGCTGCCTTGTTGCTACCCACTTGGGCTGCCGTAAGTAGACACTTGCCATGTTTAGATTATTTCTATTGCTAGCTACTTGTTGCCTGACTTCTTGACTGTTCATGTCTTGTGGTTGTTTACTTGCGAGTACATCATTGTACTCAAACTGGCTTTTCATGTGGCCAGACATTGAGAGGATTCATCTTCTACCATAGCAAAGAGATGGAGCAAGAGCGTGCTAGGATCAGTAGCCCAGCCAGATGCCTGTGGAATGGAGTCGCACCAAGCCGTTGCCATACCAGTGTCTTCCGCTGCCAGTTAAACTCTGTCCCGTGCCATTCTTGGCTATGAAAATTTTTCATACCTTGATGGCCATGTAAAATCATTTGTAGCCCTCTGGGCCTGATTGTGTAATGATATTTCCGCTATGTTGCATTGTCGTAACGTGCGTCCGGATATCCTGGGCTGGCGCACGGGGCGACCGCCTCTCTGGTGACATGTGCCAGAGGGGGGTGCCACAGAGCATGGTATCAGAGCCCCAGGCTGGCTGTAGACTACCCTAGCATGGAAAACCCCACCTTACTTTTGCCCGACAACGACCCGATGTATTTAACCCATTTCCGCCTAACCGGCATGGCTCGTGTCGGTCAACAGTATGGTGCAGTAAAACTTGTCCCAATCTTACCCAACCAGACTCGCCGGTTTCTTCCTTGAGAAGGAATCGACACTACCCATTAGTATGAAACCCAAGTCCTTGCTACCTATAAAATCCCACCCTCGCTTGCTATCCTTTGCAACCCAACTCTCTTGAAGCAGATCCCGCTTAGGAATCTTGCGCTCTCCTCTCTCCCAAGTACATTAGCTTGAGTTTTTTAGATGGCACCCACCCTTATTTTCGAGACCACCGCTGAGTTTCGCCCCGGTTTTCCACCTCTGCTGTGGGAAGCTGCTCGCGATATTATTGGTTGCGTTTCTCGCCCGGTGTACCATGTATATCGGTCCAACCTCTCCACCTGCATGAGCGAGTATCATGCCGATGTGTATGTCGGCACAAGTGCCTTAGGAAGCGGGACACCGTATGTGAGTCAAAGCCACTTCGTGGATTCCCCTGAGATGGCGCTCCAAGTTGCAGCTTGGAAATGTCTCGCTCGTCTGCGGTACTTTGAAGCCGCGATGGAACCTCCTGCATCTCGCTTTTTCCCGCCAAGATCCCTTGCAAGCCCCAGCCATCCCATGGTAAGCATCGAAGTGATGCTCAACTCAACCTTGTCACATCTCGTAGCCTACACCACCGCCTTGGAGAGTATCCTTGTCTACCACTTGGAGGAATGCCATTCCAATAGGCAAGCCCTTGCCCGAGTCCCGCAGCCCACTAACAACAACCCAGCTCCGCAAGGACCAGCAACAATTAAGCTCCAGAAGCCACCACCATCAATGGAAGCTCTGAAGTTTGGACTCGATACTTTCCATCCAGGACCAGCCGCAACCCACAACCTCCGATCCCTTCGCAGCTTTGGCGTTGTGCCAGAAGGCATCCCTGAGACTCTAGCCGTGGTGGCGAGGAGCCCAGTGGATACCAAGGTTGGCTTAGGACCAAACCTGCAAGCTCCTGGAGGCAGCAAAGTGAATGAAGCCCAGACCAAGTCCCCACCAAGTGACGAGTCCTAAGTTTGTAGGTGAGAGTTGTAAGGTTGTTTGTTCTTCTTTGTTTGCTTGTATCGCATGTTAGCTTGGCAGCTGTTATGGGACTTGTTATTTCAGCTCCGTGTAAAAAAAAAATGATGTTAATTGTTCGCTTGCTAACTACTTGGTTGACATGCGTCAAAACACCATGCCCTTTCTTCCTTTTAAAAGTTTTGAACAAATGACTGAACACTTAAAACAGGACGTGTATGTGAACCGAGACACATATGCCCACCTGTAAAATTAACACAAAATTTGAATGGGACATTATTTTCTAGCAGGAAAAATATTTTGGTGTGTTGCGCGACTTTAACCATTAAGTGGACGTATTTGAGGATACACTGTACCCATGGTTCCCCGCTCACCTAATGATTCATGTGTAGATCTGGTTTGATTTGCCATGCTTGTGTTGGTTGAACTAAAAACCTTAGTATTTTGTTTTACAATAGTAGCAAATCCTATGTTGATTGATTTCGTGAGCCCCTGCCATGCCACCCTTAGAATGCATGGAGTGTGATATAAATGTCATGCTTTGAAAATGTTTTGTCTTAGTAAAATATCCTGTTGAGCGTTAAACTCTAATATTTTGTAGAAAAGTTTTAAAATATTTTAAATATAGGGTATATTAAACCTTACAAGAAATATCTTGTATAACCCCGGGAATCTCTTTTAGTCTCCGAATCTCGGGACGAGATTCTTTTTAAGGGGGGAAGGTTTGTCACATCCCGAAAAATTCGTCCCTAATGTTAGTAATATTTTCTTGCGCCTGAAAAACTTTTCATATTTTCAAAATGTTTTCTTTGAACATGTTGGTCCTTGACTTGACTTTGGTTTAGCTCTCTTAGAAATTTCCTAGCAATTTCTCGATCTTTGTCGACCCTCGCCATAACTTCATACCATTGTTTTGCCGGTCGAACCATGATTCCATTTGGAAATTCTAAAACCCCTCCCATCTATCCCACCAAAAGCCACCACCCCAATTATAGCTTGAAATAAATTCTACCAAACTACCATATGGTTCCCTCATACAGATACATCCCTCCCATGCAAAAATATTCCATAGTCCCATGCAATATTTCCAAGTTTAGTCATATTTCCTATTATGCCATTTTCAATCCAAAAATTATCTGGACACCTTCCACTCATCCAAAAATTCTGAAATTTGGGTGAGGTGCATGATTTAACCTCCTGAACATTTCACTCCATTGGCCCAACCTCATTTGAGCAATATTTGAGGTACTTCCTTTGTAATGCTTTTTCATGCCTAAATGCAATTTCCAAAGCAACCCCTAGCTACAAAATTCCTTTGGCATTGGTACTTTGCCAAGTTGACAACCTACCATATACAACAACATATCGCCAATATCGGATCAAGATCATTTGAGTAAATGCACTTGGCAAACCCATGCCATTAGGGCATTTTTGGGCACCAAATTATTTGACCCACCTCCAGGTATCCAATTGAGCTCAAACTTCACAGACATACTATATACACCTATTATAGCCTACTGTGAATTTTGGGGATTTTTCTGAGATGTGCAAAGGCCTGATCATTTCATCGAGCACCTGGTGAGCCCTAGGTTTTCTGAAATTTTGCTTAAACCAAGTTGCAAACCAGCTGAGACTATCAACTAGGCTCTGGTAGGTTTTTAAATTTGGCACAAGGTGACACGAACCATTTTCTTTTTGGAGCCCCGAGTCAATGGGAACGCGACGATGTCACTCGTGTCGCGCTCTAGGCGTCCCGGACGCGCGCGTTTTGGCAAACCCTAAATCCCGCTTAGCCTAAACCCTGCCTAATCCCCGCATAGTAACTTCCCTGTAGATCCCTGTTCGTCCAGCTCGACGTTCCCATCCATTCCCCTTGTTCCTATCCCCTCCCCCTTATCTCCATGGCCATGGGCACGTGGTTGGACGTCGCTCCTCGTCCCTGCCTATAAAGAGGCCATCCCCGAGCCCCCTCGCGCGTAGCACTCCCCTCTCATTCCCCAGACCTCTCGCTCTCCGGTTCCGCGAGGAAATCGAGCTCACTCGAGCTCCTTGGGCTCCCATGGCCGAAGCCATGGAGCTCCGTGGAGGCGCACCCTGAGACACCCTTCCCCGTAGAGAGCAACCCTACGGGCGCGGTGGAGCACGGAGGCCCTCGCCACGGCCCCTTGCCGGCCCTTCGCCGATGTCGTCGCCTTCGTGTGCCGCCATGGCCGCACCGCGGTGGTCGCGGGCGCCGCACGCGGGGGCAGTCCCCAGCCACGCCTCACGCGTCCCAGGCCGCGGTGGGGCACGGCGACCTCGCCACCGTCCTCGGCCCCCACCCTCGTCGCCGGCGGCGGCCGCTGGCCGTGCTTCCCCGAGCCGCCCGTGCGTGCTCGAGGGGACGAGTACGTCGACGACGTCCCCGACGCCGCAGCCGCCAGCTTCCGCCACCCCAGCCCCTCCTGGCCACGGCCGCACCGCCTCCACTCCGTCCTCGCCGTCGGCCGGCCGGCCGGCGCGCCGAGCCGCCCGCTCCGGCGAGCTCCCGTGCGCTGGGACGTGCGAGACGAGCGGGTCAACGCCTGGATGGATCGATCGATCGATCCCTTGTTTTTTTCCTTCCAGCGAGAGCAGCCCAGCAGAGCGTTCAGTCCAGCCCAGCAGGCAGCAGCGCAGCTGGCGCAGTCAGCCCAGCCCAGTGCAAATCGGCCCGTTCTGTTTTTTTTTCGAGTAAGCAGTGGATAGCTATACTTCGCACAGCCATAACTTTTGACTCGTAACTCCGTTTGAGGTGATTTAAATTTGTAAATTCATGGTTTGAAGAGATCTAACCAGTGGTATAGGTTCTACATTTTTGTAAAACGTTTATATGCTCAGCACCCGTGTATGTATGTATAGGTGTATTCCACGGTACCGGCAAGCCGAGACCCTAACCCGCGACGTGCCCGCGACCCCGAAACCAAATGGCGTCGATCGTCGAAGGCAAGCTAACCACTTGCTATGAACACTCAAGCGGTGTTTGTTTGTTTGCATATTACCCGATCATATCGGTGCATTTTATTGCTTAATATCGCCTGTCAACTGTGCGTCACGAGATATCGTGGCTTTGTTTACCTCCTGCCAACTGTGCGTCACGAGATATCGTGGCTTTGTTTTCATTCCTGTAATACGATAAACCCATCAAGTGTGGGTTGAGTTCCGGCCGGCGACTAAATACATGTTGGGCACCGCCCACGTGGATTGAATCTCGCCTACTTTCAGTATTATTATTTCATGTACCTTTACTTTCCTGCAATACGATAAACCCATCATGTGTGGGTTGAGTTCCGGTACCCCGTCTAAATACACGTTGGGTCCTGCCCAAGTGGATTGAAGCGGCTACTTTTCTGTAGAGTTGTGGCGTGCGTTGGACGGTACCATGCACCACTCCCCATTCCGGCGACGATGGACTGGGGAAACCACCGCCGTCAATGGAATGGAGGAACGGGATCGCGTGGACGCCTCCACTAACTTTTGTAGTCGATCCGTGGCTGCTACTGGCCGGAGGCATCTCCGCCATCGCCCGGTTGACGCTAACCAACTGTGCTGTTTTACTTTCTTTTACTCAACCCGTGGCTGTCACTGGTCGGAGTTATCTCCGTCCTCGCCCGGTTGACTGTGCTATTTTATTTTCTTTTACTCAACCTGTGGCTGTCACTGGTTGGAAGTATCTCCGCCATCGCCCGGTTGAATTTATTCATCTTTGCTGAATTATTACATGATTATTATTGCTTATTGCTGGAACTACTGTGTGCAGTTTGCTTCTGTTTCATGTTGATATGATATTATGGTTTTGTATTGGACAAATCTGTTTCATGTGGATGTGATAATATGGTTTTGCATGGACTAATCCTTTATTTTGTTGGACTAATCTTCTGTTGTTTGGACTTGTTGTTGAATGAAACTGGACTAAATGAAAACCCCCTCCTAACATCGATAGGGTCAGTCCATAGTGCCACCAATCTAAACCTTGAACGCACTACCACTGTCGCCCAAATGGGAGAGCCATAGCCTATGTAACCTATCACGCCTCCTTTGATGCTACCCACTTGGCAAGTCTAGTCGGATACTGCATAGTTGTGGTCGGGGCTAGTCTTGTGAAGGTTCCGGAGCTAGGCGTCGCTCATGAGTTGGGGACGTGCCGGATTCACTTCGTCATAAGACATAGAGTTATGTCGGTAGCTATACAGGGAGTGTCTTGATAGCGTGAACGGTTATGTAAGTGTATCTTGCCTTAGCTAAGTAAGGTGCACTTAGATGGGTGGTAACTGCAACCTCTCGAGAGTGTGTCAACTAGCAGCTAGCCTTGTTCCTAGGTTATGGAACAGTTCAGTGTCGGTCACACTATTGTCCTTTGTCGAGTCCGGAGGTTAAACTTAAGTTTGGTTGAAAGAAAGATGAACAACCTGATTACAGTAGGCTGATGCAGGGAATGTTACTTGAGTCGTGGATGGTTACCCGTGTTTGGGGGTGACGGTGTGATCGTTGGGAGCCTAGAGTTAGGCCCGAGCCAACGTCAGCCGTGTATGCCCCGAGCAGAGATATGAGGCCAGTGGGCCTAGCAGTTTGACTGATATGATAAGGCCGTTGGGCCTAGTGGTGATGACAGGTGATGTTTCATATTTGGTACCAATGGGCACTCCCGTTATTCGTCACAGGTAAGTTCTCTTGTGTGATCACCGGTATACGATCCAACCCCACCTGGCTTGGACTCTGTACTGGTGATACCCCTATTAGTTTCTTATGCCATGATTTGTTGTGCTGCCTTGTTGCTACCCACTTGGACTGCCGTAAGTAGACACTTGCCATGTTTAGATTATTTCTATTGCTAGCTACTTGTTGCCTGACTTCTTGACTGTTCATGTCTTGTGGTTGTTTACTTGCGAGTACATCATTGTACTCAAACTGGCTTTTCATGTGGCCAGACGTTGAGAGGATTCATCTTCTACCATAGCAAAGAGATGGAGCAAGAGCGTGCTAGGATCAGTAGCCCAGCCAGATGCCTGTGGAATGGAGTCGCACCAAGCCGTTGCCATACCAGTGTCTTCCGCTGCCAGTTAAACTCTGTCCCGTGCCATTCTTGGCTATGAAAAATTTTCATACCTTGATGGCCATGTAAAATCATTTGTAGCCCTCTGGGCCTGATTGTGTAATGATATTTCCGCTATGTTGCATTGTCGTAACGTGCGTCCGGATATCCTGGGCTGGCGCACGGGGCGACCGCCTCTCTGGTGACATGTGCCAGAGGGGGGTGCCACACCCTGCCCCATCGCCACGTCCTAAACACCACCGTCCTCATCATTCCTTTTTCCACCCACACACTCACACCAAAATGGAAAATAGCGAACTAGAGGACCCTTGGATACGCCCGCACAAGTTATTTGGTTAAAGGGGATTCCATATGTCCCCACCGTTGGCAGCACGCTCAGTTCTTGGTTCTCTCTAAAAGCACTCTCAACCTAGGCGGCAAGAATGAGGCAAAACACCATCCCCGATGGCAACTCATCCAAGCCTTTTAGCAAGTTAATTATCCACCACCAGTAACCATCACGTCCGAACATTCCATTAACATCAACAATTATGGAATTAAAACAACGGACAATATAGCATTTAAATAAGCATGGCTAAGCATTACTAAGCATATAAACACAACAATTATATTCTTGTCTCCGGCCAACACATCAACCCTAGGTTTCATAGGTAGGGATACATGTATTGGTTCGGGGATAAACATGCATTCATAGGATCTTCTACATCTTGATCAAAAGAGACATTTGAACCGCATGCAATATTATGGTGGATAAAATAAGTTGATAAAATCATAGGAGGCTAGATGCCAAGAAGGTTAGGTTATCTCTTGCCTTGCTGCCGGGGCGTGTAGTACGGCTCGTCGGGGTAGATAGGGGTGACCTCAACTCCAGAATCTATCGATACCCAAAAATAATACAAAAGAACAATAAATCACACGAGGGAGAGGTGCAATGCACAATCACATGATGACATGACAAGTTGATGCATTGCTATTATCATTTAATTTAGTTAACAATTTAAATGGAGTTCCAAATAATTAGTGCAATTATTAGAGAAATGGTTCAAATATGCATGATCATGACATGATTAAAAAGGTTTTGTTCTTCCGATCAATTTGGTACTTTATTTGGAATTTTCTGAGTACTGGAGAATAAATAGCAAATTAAATAATTATTTGAATTTAATTTGCTTAACCAATTAATAAAAACATCAAATAAATATTTGTGATCATGAGTTGATATTAGCATGGTTTGGTTGCATTTGAAGTGTTGAACACATTGGTATATCATTTGCGAGATTTGAATTAAAAGAAGTTAAGTTATGATTTTCCCAAGTTTCTGAAGCTGGTTCGGAATTTATCCGGATTGGTCCGGAATATTCAGGGTCCGAGGTGACCTCAAAAAGTTTCTGTTAGGGTTTCAGAATTTTCCCGGAAAGGTCCGGAAATTTCCGGTCGACCCGGAATCGATCCGGAATAATCCGGGTGATTCCGGACGACCCTGAATCTGGGCAACTGCGACGGCGGCGACGGTTGCGCGCGGTGCAAGCACGCAAGAGAGGGAGAGAGGGGAAGAGGGAGGAAGTCTAGGGGAGAGCAGAGCTCACCCTGAGCACGCCCGTGTGGTCGGTGAGGCCGGAGAGGGGGGGACGGCGACGGATTCTTCCCGGCGGAGCTCGGCCGGAGCGGATGAAGTCGAGGACGGCGGCGTCGATTCCCGGCACCCCGTGCCGATTCCTTCGGCGTGGAGGAGCAGCACGACAAGGCGGAGCTAGTGGCGGCGTCGGTGCGAGCTGAGGCGGCCGGAGTCGACGGCGGCGTGCTAGGCACTAGTGGCGGCGTGCGGCGTGGCCGTGGGGAACTCGGGAGGGAGACGAGAGAGAGAGAAGAGCAGGGGAACGGGGCAGGTGAGTGAGGGAGGCGTCTTTGACCGCGGGGGCTCGGCAAGGAGGGCCCGGCAGCGGCATGGCGCGCGAGGGGAGCAGGTGGGTGATGTCTACACACGCTTCTATTCTTGTAGAAAGTGTTGGGCCTCCAAGAGCAGAGGTTTGTAGAACAGCAGCAAGTTTCCCCTAAGTGAATCACCCAAGGTTTATCGAACTCAGGGAGGTAGAGGTCAAAGGTATCCCACTCAAGCAACCCTGCAATCACAATACAAAAAGTCTCTTGTGTCCCCAACACACCCAATACACTTGTCAGATGTATAGGTGCACTAGTTCGGCAAAGAGATAGTGAAATACAATTAATATGGATGATTATAAGTAGTAATTGCAATCTGAAATAAAAATGGCAGCAAGCAAACATGTAGCAGAACTTGTTGTAAACGGTGTTTCAATGCTTAGAAACAAGGCCTAGGGATCATACTTTCACCAGTGGTCACTCTCAACAATGCAATCATGATTGAATATAAATATAAGCACTTCAATATACTACTCCGAAGTATTCTCCGGCTGGATAACGAACACTAATTCATTGTGTAGGAATGCAAAAGCACTCCTCAAAGATATATTCCCAAGTACTAATGAATACCCCACACTGGACCATGAGCATTCATAGGAGGTACTAACACACCACAATTTCATAGAGACATCCAACTCAAATAATAAATCAGTGAACAAGTATCTTGTGAAATATAGCCTAAAAGACTCACACGGTGCACACACTGTCACCTTTACACACGTGGGACAAGGAGTCTCCGGAGATCACATAAATAAAGCCCACTTGAGTAGCACAACGACATCTAGATTGCAAAGCTCATGATCACATATAGATCACATCATGGGAGAGAGAGATGAACCACATAGCTACCGGTAGAGCCCTTAGCCCCGAGGGAGAACTACTCCCTCCTCATCATGGGAGTCAGCAACGGCGATGAAGATGGTGGTGGAGTCGATGGAGATGGCTCTGGGGGCACTTCCCCGTCCCGGCAGGGTGCCGGAACAGAGACTTCTGTCCCCCGAAACTTGTCGGCGATGGCGGCGGCGGCTCGGGTGTTTCTGTCGAATATGGCGTATCGTCCTAGGTTTTATGCGTCGGGGGCAATATATAGGCGAAGGGGCGGCATCGGAGGCGGCTCGTGGGCCCCACACCACGGGTGGCGCGGCAGGCATGGGTCCCGCGCCACCCTATGGTGTGGCCGGCGCACTGTAATGTACCTGCACTTAGAAATATGGCAAGTACCTGTGTATAGTGCAAATCCCTGGATCGTTTCATTTGCACACACAGTTTACGATGAATATCACAACATTGTATCTTTATTACACGAATAATCCAGACTTGGTAAAATAAATGGTTCGTTACATCTTTGCATAGCATAAAGCTAGCTTATTCAATAAAGCAGCGGAAATAAATCTTCAAAGAGCCTCCATCTTCATGATGCGCCACAGGCGAAAACATGTTGGTGCAGACTCGAAACCCAAACGTAAACCTTACTCATCGTCAGAAAAATCTGCATCAATTAATAATTTGCAACAAAGTGGGTCAGATACCATTAAAAATGGATCTGGCAAGTGACACTATGTGGACACTTAGTGGAATAACCCTATAGCCTATATGCATATTTGGCTGGTGGAGTTCAAGGCTATTTTGCATAAAAGCCAATTTTTGCCTAACACTTTGTAAAACATTTTTCCTCAAATGTTTGAGACAATATGGCATGAAAGCCATAGTCTCGTCTATCCTTGTTCACCCATCAGATTTTACTTAGAGAAATAAGATGTTGGGAGCCTCTGTTGCCATCCTTGTTCAGCTGCTTGAATTGTCCGTAACCGGGGACACGGCTAAGTACTTAAATTTTAACTCTGCAGAGGTTGTGCACTTTCACCATTAGACTCAACAAACCCAAACTATCCTCAAGCACTAAATTTGTGTTAAGGAAAAGGAGAGAGTTGAGACGAGACTTTTCGGAAGCATTTTCTCCTTCCCTTACTGGCTGACCCGTTCCACCTACATCCTCTACATCTGCTTGTCAAGCCGGGAGGAGTCCACGCAACTTAATCCATCTAGCCAGAGCCCATATGACTAATGGCTGCACGGGAAGCATCTTCACTTAGAGAAAACTTTGGTCCCTTTGTTCCTGGGTGGCAATCCACAAGTGAATATCCCATCGGTAAAACCCCTAGGGACAACACTCAACTCATACAACCATTCAAGCCCAAATCCACCCAGGTGATAAATTAACTTAGTAGAATTAAGCTTTTCAAGAAAACACTTTTGCATAGCATCAAAATCTACTAAGTTATCAATAGGATTCTAGACACAACTAGTGTAAAGGAGATAGTAGTTTTAGCATAGCAATACTATCCAACACATGCATAAAGAAATACACTAAGTCATGCTTAGAAAATACTTAGGAAATTTATGAGGTGTGCCACTTGCCTTGGCAACAAGCAGAATAGCAACAACAGCCGCAACAGTCCTCGTTTCCCTCCGGAGATTCTAGCACATCAAACAATACATAATGAACACACAAGTTCCATAAAACTTCTAAGGAAAATATGCAATGCATGATGTGCAAAATATTTCTAAGGACTAGGGATGCATGCCATGCCATGAAATTATTCTAAGTTAATGCAAGGCAAGTAGGATGGTCCAAAAATGACTAAGGACCAAGGTCATAACACTTGAGGTCGAAATTTAACTAAGGACTAAAGCTAACACAAGTCCAAAATAATTTCTAAGGAAAAGTGTTGTCAGTATTTTATTATCAAAAATTTTCTAAGGAAGAAAGTTACTCTAGGGAGGCGTAATATTTCTAAGTATTTTGTAACTAAGTATGTTGTAACTAAGATGATCAAAATATGACTAAGCCATTTTATTAGACGAATATATATGAATAAAATTAATTTTAATCAATTTTAACTATTAAATAACACCTAAAAAGCATTTAATCAATATTAAATACAAAAATCTTAGAAAATACTTTTACATAAATATTAGAGTGTTCCTACGGCCAGAACTTAGGCATACAAAATTATAGCAAAAGAGTTTGATCAAATATCAATTTTTTAATTAAAGTTATGTCCAAAATACTAATTAAGCCACTTTTTAAGTTAAACAAAATTAATTCAACAAAACCTAAAATTACCGATGCCAAAAGTTTCTACACGTCAGAATGATAGATTTAATCACAGGGACTAATCTGTGATGCGTAGGGGCTAAAAAAACAAAAGAATCTTCACGCTGAAGTCCCTGGACGACGTGTCGTTCTCTGATTGGTGCGGAACTCCCCGTTGACTGGTCTTGCTGAACTGGCGTGGACGTCCACGCGGCGGCTCCGGATTGGCTGGCTAGTGCTGACGGAGCGATGACGAGGCGGCTGACATGGCGACTTCTGGTTGGCAGGTACCCCTTCGCGGCGAGATCCAATCTACGGCGTCCATCGCGGATCCAACGGCCTAGATCTAATCGGGGGTGGCCGGCCGGAGCTATGTTTCCGGTGATCGACGGCGCGCGGCGGCGACGGATCGGCATCACGCGTTCCTTGCGATCTACGGTGATCTAGGAGACGTGGCTAGTACCTGGATGACCAGCGTGACGAGGCGAGGTCGGTGGCGAGGTGGTGGTTGACGGCGAGCTCTCCTCCGTCGGCGATTGCTCGCCGGAGTTGCGGGTGGCGGCGGCTCCGTTCGGTGCAGGACGAAGACGTCGATCTGGTGAGCAAGAAAATGAGCCGCGATGTCCAGGAGATGCGCAACGAAGAAATAAAGCGGATAGGGGGGAGGAGAGGGGCTGGGGTCGTTGGTGTGCGGCCGGAGTTAGAAGATTTACCGGCGGCGGCTGCGGACGGCTCGAGCTCCTGCGCAGCAGCCTGGCGGCGATTAGCTAGGGTTTTTGGGGTGAGATCGAAGCGGAGGAGGTGGGGTTTATATGGACGCGAACAAGAGCAACGAATCCCGCGTAAATCGCACGGATTTGATCCGGAGTTCGACTCGGATACAGGCGCTGGAGATTGAGGATCCGATGACGTCAGCGCATACGTCAACGTGGGGTCCGTCGGTCAGAGGGAAAGAAAAGAAAGGAGAGAGGGCCGGAGCGGGGACGATGCTGGGCTGGTCCTGGGCCGGTTGCTGGGCTGGCTCGGGACTGGCTGGCCTTTTCATTTTTTTTTTAACAAACCTTTTCCCTTTTTCTTTTCTCTGTTTTTAAAACAGATTTGGTAAAACCTTTTGTAAAAGTTTATAAAAATACTTTTCAGAGAGTATTTCAAATATAGAATATTTTGGCACTTATCTTGCCAACAAAATAAAATAAAATAAAATATTTGAAACATGGCTAGGGTTACTTAGCACCCTTTATTCCATTAATTGAATTGATAAAACCAAAAATCAAAACAAGCCACCTAAAATAAATAAACTAAATGCACAAACAAATGCATATGATGACATGAATGCATGCTTATGCAATTTTTTGGAAAATTGGGATGTTACAAACCTAACCCCCTTAAGATGAATCTCGTCCCCGAGATTCAGATTGGTTAGCAAATAGGTGCGGGTGTTCTTCTCGCAAATCACCCTCCCGTTCCCAAGTAGCTTCTTCTTCGGTGTGATGACTCCATTGGACTTTGCAGAACTTGATTGACTTGGTACGAGTAATCCTCTCTGCCGTCTCCAAAATCTTGATTGGTTTCTCCTCATAAGTCAAATCACTCTCCAGTTGAACTTCCTCCAAGGGCACAGTATCACGTAGCGCTGTCTCGGCCATCTCAGGGTGACACTTCTTCAACTGGCTAACATGGAACACATTGTGAACTGCTGATAGTACCTCTGGCAGTTCCAACTCATAAGCTACTTCTCCTTTACGAGAGAGAACCTTATAGGGTCCAATGAATCGAGGTGCCAACTTTCCTTTGATTCCAAATCTCTTTACACCACGTAGTGGTGAGACTCTAAGGTATGCTCTATCACCTACCTCATAGGTGATTTCCCTACGCTTGGAATCTGCATAGCTCTTTTGTCTTGACTGTGCTATTTTTAACCTGTCCTTAATCAGTCTGACCTTCTCTTCAGCTTCCTGAATTATGTCAGGACCAAATAAGCTTCGCTCACCTACACCACTCCATAGTAACGGTGTAGTGCATTTTCTTCCATACAATGCCTCAAAAGGTGCCATCTCACTAGCTTGATAGCTATTGTTGTATGAGAATTCTGCATAAGGCAAGTTATCATCCCAGCTAGATTTATAATCCAGTGCACATGCCCTAAGCATGTCCTCCAGAATCTGGTTGACTCTCTCAGTCTGTCCATCGGTCTGTGGATGGAAAGCTGTGCTGAACTCTAGTCTTGTTCCCAACGACTCGTGCAACTGCTTCCAGAAATGCGAGGTAAATTGGGTACCTCTATCAGATACAATCTTCTTAGGAACACCATGTAAACTCACAATTCTCTTCATGTAGATATCTGCGAGCTTAGCACTCGTGTAAGTGGTTTTCACAGGAATAAAGTGAGCCACTTTGGTCAGACGGTCAACAATCACCCATATCGAATCATAACCTGACTTGGTTCTGGGTAATCCTGTGATGAAATCCATTCCAATTTGCTCCCATTTCCATTCTGGTACTGGTAAGGGTTGTAGCAGTCCCGCGGGTTTCTGATGTTCTGCTTTCACGCGACTACACACGTCACACTTGGCAATATATTCTGTATATCTCTTTTCAGACCATTCCACCAAAATCTCTCCTTTACATCCATATACATCTTGGTGTTACCCGGATGTATGGAGTAAGGTGAGTCATGTGCCTCTTGTAGGATTAGTTTCCTAAGATCCTCGTTCTGCGGCACACAAATACGGTTCTCAAACCACATCGTACCTTGTTCATCCTCCCGGAATCCTTTGGCCTTGCCTTCACTCAGATTGGTCTTGATTTCTTCCATCACTTTATCTCCCTTCTGTGCTTCTCGAATCCTATCCATTAGCATGGGTTGTACCTCTAATGATGCCACGAATCCCTTGGGTACAACTTCCAGTCTAAGGTCCTTAAATGCATTGCACAAATCTTCTGGCAATTCTCTTGCCGTTAATCCATTAACATGAACTTTACGGCTTAATGCGTCGGCTACTACGTTGGCTTTTCCTGGGTGATACTGCAGACTCAAATCATAATCTTTTATGAGTTCTAGCCACCTTCGTTGTCTCATGTTCAGCTCCTTCTGGGTGAAAATATACTTGAGACTCTTGTGATCAGTGAATACCTCACACCTTTTTCCCATCAGGTACTGTCTCCAAGTCTTCAGTGCATGAACTACTGAAGCTAACTCTAAATCATGAGTAGGATAGTTGACTTCATGCTTCTTGAGTTGTCTAGAGGCGTAAGAAACTACTTTCCCTCCTTGCATCAAGACACTTCCTAAACCATGACGCGATGCGTCACAATATACTTGGAAATCTTTCTCTATATCTGGTAGACACAAGACTGGTGCTGAAACTAATCGCTTCTTCAAATCTTGGAAACTGGTTTCGCAGGTTTCAGTCCACTCGAACTTTTTATCCTTCTTCAATAACTCCGTCATTGGTTTGGCAATCTTCGAGAAATTCTCAATAAATCTCCTATAATATCCTGCCAATCCCAGAAAACTACGGATTTCTCCCACGTTCTTGGGTGGTTCCCACTCAGTCACTGCGGACACCTTTTCCGGGTCTACTGCGATCCCTTCCTTAGACACCACGTGTCCTACGAATCCAACTTTCTCCAACCAAAATTCACATTTGCTGAATTTGGCATACAACTTATGCTCTCTCAGCCTCTGCAATACTATATGTAGATGCTCTTCATGCTCCTTGTGACTTTTGGAATAAATTAATATGTCATCAATGAAGACAACAACAAATTTATCTAGAAAATCCATGAATACCTTATTCATCATATTCATAAAATAAGCTGGTGCATTAGTCAAGCCAAAAGGCATCACTGTGTACTCATACAGACCATACCTAGTGGTGAATGCGGTCTTGGGTATATCCATCTCCCTAACCTTCATTTGGAAATACCCTGATCGAAGATCGATCTTAGAGAATACACATGCACCTTCCAATTGATCGAATAGATCATTGATCTTGGGTAATGGGTACTTGTTCTTGATAGTTACTTCGTTCAGTGAACGATAATCCGTAACCAGCCTCTGGGTACTATCTTTCTTCTCGACAAATAGTATGGGGGCTCCCCATGGTGAAGAACTCGGACGAATGAATCCTTTCTGTAGATGTTCATCTAACTGTTTCTTGAGTTCCTTCAATTCATCAACCGCCATGGGATATGGTCTCTTGGCTATGGGTCCTGTCCCCGGTACCAATTCAATGAGAAACTCCACATCTCTATCCGGTGGCATTCCCGGTAGTTCTTCAGGGAACACATCTGGGTATTCCTTTACTATGAGCACATCACCGAGGCTAACCCCCTTAAGAGAATTAAGCCTAACCTTCTTCATTTCAAATTTTGACTTGAATTTGATCCTTTTCTTTTCTGGGGTAGTGAGGGTGATTGCTCTGTTTACACAGTCTATGATTCTCTCAAATTGAGTCATCCAATCCATCCCTAGAATGACATCTAGGCCTTGGGTCTCTAGGATGATTAAGTCTGCTGGAAACTGATGTTTTCCAATACTCAACTTCAACTGTCTACACCGGAGTTAGCTAATATCTCTCCACCCGGAGAACTTACCCTTATAGGTTTTCCTATGGTTTCCTCAACTAGCCCATGGTTGTTTACAAATTCTCTTGAAATGAATGAATGAGATGCTCCGGTATCAAATAAAATCAATGCTGGACAAGAGTTGATTAGGAACGTACCAATCACAGCATCAGGTTCATCAAGGACTTCTTCAACATTGATGTGGTTCACATGTCCTTTATTGTAAGGGTTGGGTTTGGTAGGAGTGTCCACTTTCCTCTCAGGGCAATCTGTGGCATAGTGGCCTTTGTTGTTGCACTTGAAGCAGAGTACTTGGCTGATATCTTTCTTGGGTTCAGGATTTGGGCGATGCTGTCCATTGTTATGTGCATTTCCAGTATGTCCATTTCCTTTGTGTCCTCCATTGTTTCCCTTGAATCCTCCATTGTGGTTGTGTGAATGGGGTTTGTGAAAGTTGCCCCCATTGTGGTTTCCATGT
Organism: Puccinellia tenuiflora; assembly: GCA_012064385.1. Taxonomy (NCBI): domain Eukaryota; kingdom Viridiplantae; phylum Streptophyta; class Magnoliopsida; order Poales; family Poaceae; genus Puccinellia; species Puccinellia tenuiflora. The sequence goes on along the minus strand of QRDG01001751.1, from coordinate 92,646 downwards.
CTGTGACCATGGTTCCCATCATGAACAAAGTGCTTCTTAAAGGAGGGTTCAGAGTGGTGCTTGTTTGCATTCATCTTCCTCTTCCTGTTTTCAGCTTTCTTCATGCTGTCTTCAAGGGTGATTGCTTGGTCAAGTAGTGCCTGATAGGCTGGTGCATAAGCAACAGTCAAAGGTATCTTCAGCTCATCACTTAAACCTTTGAGAAATTTGGCCTTCCTCTTTACATCTGTGTCAATGTCCTCAGGAGCATATCGAGGACAAGGCATGAAAGTCATCCATGTACTCCTTAAGACTTCTGTTCCCCTGACGCAGATTGCGGAACTCTTCCTGTTTCAGATTCATAACGCCTGTGGAGATATGAGCATTACGAAATCCTTCCTTGAAATCCTCCCAGGTCAAAGTGTCCAATGGGTGAGTAATCTGATAAGTTTCCCACCATTGGGCAGCAGGTCCTTCAAGCAGATGTGCGGTGAACCTAACTTTCTCAGGGTCGGTGCACTCACAAGTTACCAGATCCTTGTGCACTGAGCGCAACCAGTCATCTGCCACTATGGGCTCAGTTGCAGTGGAGAACTTGTTAGGCCTGAGCCTTAGAAATCTTGCAAGTCTATCCACTTGAGGGGGAGGTGGTGGTGGTGGTGGTGGTGGTGCATGTTGATTTGCCATGAATTGAGCCATCATGGTCATCAGTTGAGTCTGGGCAGCCATCATCTGTTGCATCATAGCTTCGTTGTTGTTGTTGTTGTTCTGAGGATTACGGCGGGGAGGCATCTGTGGTTTCAGCATAGATGAGTAAAAGATAGACAGAACTAGGAGAAGTAATTCTACACATACAAGCATTCAACAAAACACAACAAACCACCAACTCCACTTTAACCTTTAGAAATTCAACAAGGTCTAAAATAAAACACACGGATGTTCTGGAAATAAAAGCCTAAATATTGTCATACCACAATTTGGTTGATCAATACTAACGCAAAAGAATAACGTCTGGATAAAATGGTAGTCCCACTAACTATCCTAACCCACAACCATGGAATCATCCTTTCTTCTTCTTCAACTTCCTGGATCTCGAAGCCTTCCTGATCAAGCACACTCCTCAGTTCCTTCACTTCCTTCGTCAGCTCCAAGTTCTTCTCTTGCAGTTCCTTCTTCTCTGCACGAAGCCGCTTGATCAAGTCAAAGTCTGCTTCTAGTTCCACTTCATTGCTCTCAAGCTCCATTCATTTCCTTCATCTCCTTGTCTTCTTCTGGACTCTCTTCTCTTGATTCTTATACTTCTTTTCTTGCTCCTGGAACTTCTCTTCTAGGGCCTTGAGCCTTTCTTCCTGTTCCTTCACCTTCTCTTCATTCTCCTGGACTTGGGCGCAAGCTCATCATTTTTGTAGAGTTCTTCGTAGTTATCATGAAAGAGCTCATGGACTAGGTGCTCCAAGTTTGGCAATATTTGCCTAGGGACTCAGCTTTGCCCCTATCCTTGGTGTCAAATCATAGGGTTCTCCTTCTTCATCACGCCTTCCGAAAAGAATGGAGTAGTGACCACCCAATTCCTGGTGTAGCGTCCACAAAGACGCCCTATCAGGTCTTGCATGATGACGTTGAGTCCCTTCTCCATGGTGTCGCTTACCACCCTGATCTCCATGGTCTTCTCGCCTTCACGTCCTAGCTGAACCGCCTTGATTCCCCATAGTCCTTCCCTGTGGAGCTTCTTCAGATGCAGCCCTTGATCTTGGGTATTGGCAACTTCAAGCGTTTAAGCAGGTCGAGGAGGTAGAAGCCAAAGCGAGTCTCTCCAAAGTCCTCCGCGTGGTGTGTAGTCGAATCTCTTCATCCTTAAGTTAGAAGGAACAAGGTATGAGATAAAATGCATAAGTCAAGAATTACGAGTACTTAGAAGAAGACCAAATATTATGTAAAAGTTTTTATACTTAGTAAAAATTAAGTTTTCAGCCAACTTATTCCTAACCAAACCTAGGGTTTCGATCCTACAGGCAACACTATGCTCTGATACCATCTGTAATGTACCTGCACTTAGAAATATGGCAAGTACCTGTGTATAGTGCAAATCCCTGGATCGTTTCATTTGCACACACAGTTTACGATGAATATCACAACATTGTATCAATTATTACACGAATGATCCAGACTTGGAAAATAAATGGTTCGATACATCTTTGCATAGCATAAAGCTAGCTTATTCAATAAAGCAGCGGAAATAAATCTTCAAAGAGCCTCCATCTTCATGATGCGCCACAGGCGAAAACATGTTGGTGCAGACTCGAAACCCAAACGTAAACCTTACTCATCGTCAGAAAAATCTGCATCAATTAATAATTTGCAACAGAGTGGGTCAGATACCATTAAAAATGGATCTGGCAAGTGACACTATGTGGACACTTAGTGGAATAACTCTATAGCCTATATGCATATTTGGCTGGTGGAGTTCAAGGCTATTTTGCATAAAAGCCAATTTTTGCCNACTTAGAAATATGGCAAGTACCTGTGTATAGTGCAAATCCCTGGATCGTTTCATTTACACACACAGTTTACGATGAATATCACAACATTGTATCAATTATTACACGAATGATCCAGACTTGGAAAATAAATGGTTCGATACATCTTTGCATAGCATAAAGCTAGCTTATTCAATAAAGCAGCGGAAATAAATCTTCAAAGAGCCTCCATCTTCATGATGCGCCACAGGCGAAAACATGTTGGTGCAGACTCGAAACCCAACCGTAAACCTTACTCATCGTCAGATAAATCTGCATCAATTAATAATTTGCAACAGAGTGGGTCAGATACCATTAAAAATGGATCTGGCAAGTGACACTATGTGGACACTTAGTGGAATAACTCTATAGCCTATATGCATATTTGGCTGGTGGAGTTCAAGGCTATTTTGCATAAAAGCCAATTTTTGCCTAACACTTTGTAAAACATTTTCCTTAAATGTTTGAGACAATATGGCATGAAATCCATAGTCTCGTCTACCCTTGTTCACCCATCAAATTTTACTTAGAGAAATAAGATGTTGGGAGCCTCCGTTGTCATCCTTGATCAGCTGCTTGAATTGTCCGTAACCGGGGACACGGCTAAGTACTTAGTTTTTAACTCTGCAGAGGTTGTGCACTTTCACCATTAGACCCAACAAACCCAAACTATCCTCAAGCACTCAATTTGTGTTAAGGAAAAGGAGAGAGTTGAGACGAGACTTTTCAGAAGCATTTTCTCCTTCCCTTACTGGCTTGACCCGTTCCACCTACATCCTCTACATCTGCTTGTCAAGCCGGGAGGAGTCCACGCAACTTAATCCATCTAGCCAGAGCCCATATGACTAATGGCTGCACGGGAAGCATCTTCACTTAGAGAAAACTTTGGTCCCTTTGTTCCTGGGTGGCAATCCACAAGTGAATATCCCATCGGTAAAACCCCTAGGGACAACACTCAACTCATACAACCATTCAAGCCCAAATCCACCCAGGTGGTAAATTAACTTAGTAGAATTTAAGCTTTCAATAAAAAGAATTTGCATAGCACCAATAATTCTACTAAGTTATCATTGGGGTTCTAGACACAACTAGTGTAAAGGTATGGTGGTTTCGCATATAGCAATACTATCCAACACATGCATATAAAGAAATACTCTAAGTCATGCATAGCAAAATACTTAGGAAGATTATGGGGTGTGCCACTTGCCTTGGCAACAAGCAGAATAGCAACAACAGCTGCAACAGTCCTCGTTTCCCTCCGGAGATTCTAACACAACAAACAATACATAATGAACAAACAAGTTTCATAAAACTTCTAAGGAAAATATGTCATGCATGATGTGCAAAATATTTCTAAGGACTAGAGATGCATGCATGCCATGCCATGAAATAATTCTAAGTTAATGCAAGGCAAGTAGGATGGTCCAAAAATGACTAAGGACCAAGGTCATAACACTTGAGGTCGAAATTTAACTAAGGACTAAAGCTAACACAAGTCCAAAATAATTTCTAAGGAAAAGTGTTGTCAGGATTTTATTATCAAAATTTTCTAAGGAAGAAAGTTACTCTATTTGGGAGGCCGAATATTTCTAAGTATTTTGTAACTAAGATGATCAAAATATGACTAAGTCATTTTATTAGACGAATATATATGAAGAAAAATATAATTTTAAACAATTTTAACTATTAAATAACACCTAAAAAGCATTTAATCCACATTAAATACAAAAAAACTTGGAAAATACTTTACATAAATATTAGAGTGCTCCTACGGCCAGAACTTAGACATACAAATTTATAGCAAAAGAGTTTGATCAAATATCATTTTTAAATTAAAGTTATGTCCAATATACTAATTAAGCCACTTTTTAAGTTAAACAAAATTAATTCCACAAAACCAAAAAATTACCAATGCCAAAAGTTTCTACACGTCAGTAGCTATCCAAAAATATAAATTTCATAATTTTCTGATAAAGGGATAAAAATTAATGATAGATTTAATCACAGGGACTAATCTGTGATGCGCAGGGGCTAAACTGAAAAGAAAACAAAATAAAATCTTCTCGCTGATGTCCCTGGCGACGTGGCGTCTTCTGATTGGTGCGGAGCCTCACGTTGCTGAGTTGGCGTTGACGGTCCGCGCGGCGGCTTCCGATTGGCTGGCTGGTGCTGACGGAGCGATGACGAGGCGGCTGATGTGGCGACTTCTGGTTGGCTGGTACCCCTTCGCGGCGAGATCTAATCTATGGCGTCCATCGCGGATCCAATGGCCTAGATCTAATCGGGGTGGCCGGCCGAAGCTAGGTTTCCGGTGATCGACGGCGCGCGGGCGGCGACGGATCGGCATCACGCGTTCCTTGCGATCTACGGTGATCTAGGAGACGTGGCTAGTACCTGGATGACCGGCGTGACGAGGCGAGGTCGGTGGCGAGGTGGTGGTCGACGGCGAGCTCTCCTCCGTCGGCGATTGCTCGCCGGAGTTTGCGGGTGGCGGCGGCTCCGTTCGGTGCAGGACGAAGACGTCGATCTGGTGAGCAAGAAAATGAGCCGCGATGTCCAGGAGATGCGCAACGAAGAAATAAAGCGGATAGGGGGAAGGAGAGGGGCTGGGGTCGTCGGTGTGCGGCCGGAGTTAGAAGATTTACCGGCGGCGGCTGCGGACGGCTCGAGCTCCTGCGCAGCAGCCTGGCGGCGATTAGCTAGGGTTTTTGGGGTGAGATCGAAGCGGAGGAGGTGGGGTTTAAGTAGAGGGGCGCGGGGCCGCGGATAAGTCCGATTCGGTAGAGATTCTCGCGGGATTGGTTCGGTCGAGTTCGTGTTCGTCACGGCGTCGGGGAAAGAAAGGAGAAAGAAAAGGGGGAGAGGGAGAGAGGCCGGTCGGGGGTGCTGTTGGGCTGGACCTGGGCCGGCTCGGGTGGGCTGGCTCGGCTGGGCTCGGCCGTTTTCTCCCTTTTTTTTTGACAAAGCTTTTTTCCTTTTTCCTTTCCCTGGTTTTAAAAACTGAAAATGAAACCATAGCCAAACTTTTCATAAAAATTTGCAAAAATACTTTTTAGAGAGCTTTTCAAACATATAATATTATGGCACTTATCTTGTCACCAAAATAAAATAAAATAAAATATTTGAAACATGGCTAGGGTTACTTAGCACCCTTTATTCCATTAATTGAATTGATAAAACCAAAATCAAATCAAGCCACCTAAAATAATTAAAATAAATGCACAAACAAATGCATATGATGACATGAATGCATGCTTATGCAATTTTTGAAAATTGGGATGTTACAAACCTAACCCCCTTAAGATGAATCTCGTCCCCGAGATTCGGATTGGCTAGCAAATAGGTGCGGGTGTTCTTCTCGCAGGTCATCCTCCCGTTCCCAGGTAGCCTCTTCTTCGGTGTGATGACTCCATTGGACTTTGCATAACTTGATTGACTTGGTACGAGTAATCCTCTCTGCCGTCTCCAAAATCTTGATTGGTTTCTCCTCATAAGTCAAATCACTCTCCAGTTGAACTTCCTCCAAGGGCACAGTATCACGTAGTGCTGTCTCAGCCATCTCAGGGTGACACTTCTTCAACTGGCTTACGTGGAACACGTTGTGAACTGCTGATAGAACCTCTGGCAGTTCCAACTCATAAGCTACTTCTCCTTTACGAGAGAGAACCTTATAGGGTCCAATGAATCGAGGTGCCAACTTTCCTTTGATTCCAAATCTCTTTACACCACGTAGTGGTGAGACTCTAAGGTATGCTCTATCACCTACCTCATAGGTGATTTCCCTACGCTTGGAATCTGCATAGCTCTTTTGTCTTGACTGTGCTATTTTTAACCTGTCCTTAATCAATCTGACCTTCTCTTCAGCTTCCTGAATTATGTCTGGTCCAAACAAGCTACGCTCACCTACACCACTCCACAGTAATGGTTGTAGTGCATTTTCTTCCGTACAATGCCTCGAAAGGTGCCATCTCTATACTAGCTTGGTAGCTATTATTGTATGAGAATTCTGCATATGGCAAGTTATCATCCCAACTAGATTTATAATCCAGTGCACATGCCCTAAGCATGTCCTCCAGAATCTGGTTGACTCTCTCAGTCTGTCCATCAGTCTGTGGATGAAAAGCTGTACTGAACTCTAGTCTTGTTCCTAACGACTCATGCAGTTGCTTCCAGAAATGTGAGGTAAATTGGGTACCTCTATCAGAAACAATTTTCTTAGGAACACCATGTAAACTCACAATTCTCTTCATATAGATATCTGCGAGCTTTGCACTCGTGTAAGTGGTTTTCACAGGAATAAAGTGAGCCACTTTTGTCAGGCGGTCAACAATCACCCATATTGAATCATATCCTGACTTGGTTCTGGGTAATCCCGTGATGAAATCCATTCCTATTTGCTCCCATTTCCATTCTGGTACTGGTAATGGTTGTAGCAGTCCCGCGGGTTTCTGATGTTCTGCCTTCACACGACTACACACATCACACTTGGCAATATATTCTGCGATATCTCTTTTCAGACCATTCCACCAAAATCTCTCCTTTACATCCATATACATCTTGGTGTTACCCGGATGTATGGAGTAAGGTGAGTCATGTGCCTCTTGTAGGATTAGTTTCCTAAGATCCTCATTCTGCGGCACACAAATACGGTTCTCAAACCACATCGTACCTTGTTCATCCTCCCGGAATCCTTTGGCCTTGCCTTCACTCAGATGGGTCTTGATTTCTTCCATCACTTTATCTCCCTTCTGTGCTTCTCGTATCCTATCCATCAACATTGGTTGCACCTCCAGTGCTGCTATAAATCCTTCAGGTACCACTTCCAATCTAAGGTCTTTAAATGCATTGCACAAATCTTCTGGCAATTCTCCTGCCGTTAATCCATTAACATGAACTTTACGGCTTAATGCGTCGGCTACTACGTTGGCTTTTCCTGGGTGATACTGCAGACTCAAATCATAATCTTTTATGAGTTCTAGCCATCTTCGCTGTCTCATGTTTAGCTCCTTCTGGGTGAAGATATATTTGAGACTCTTGTGATCGGTGAATACCTCACACCGTTTTCCCATCAGATACTGTCTCCAAGTCTTCAGTGCATGAACTACTGAAGCTAACTCTAAATCATGAGTAGGATAGTTGACTTCATGCTTCTTGAGTTGTCTAGAGGCGTAAGAAACTACCTTGCCTCCCTGCATCAAGACACTCCCTAAACCATGACGCGATGCGTCACAATATACTTGGAAATCTTTCTCTATATCTGGTAGACACAAGACTGGTGCTGAAACTAATCGCTTCTTCAAATCTTGGAAACTGGTTTCGCAGGTTTCAGTCCACTCGAACTTTTTATCCTTCTTCAATAACTCCGTCATTGGTTTGGCAATCTTCGAGAAATTCTCAATAAATCTCCTATAATATCCTGCCAATCCCAGAAAACTACGGATTTCTCCCACGTTCTTGGGTGGTTCCCATTCAGTCACTGCGGACACCTTTTCCGGGTCTACTGCGATCCCTTCCTTAGACACCACGTGTCCTAAGAATCCAACTTTCTCCAACCAAAATTCACACTTGCTGAATTTGGCATACAACTTGTGCTCTCTCAACCTCTGCAACACTATATGTAGATGCTCTTCATGCTCCTTGTGACTTTTGGAATAAATTAATATGTCATCAATGAAGACAACAACAAATTTATCCAGAAAATCCATGAATACCTTATTCATCATATTCATAAAATAAGCTGGTGCATTGGTCAAGCCAAAAGGCATCACTGTGTACTCATACAGACCATACCTAGTGGTAAATGCGGTCTTGGGTATATCCATCTCCCTAACCTTCATTTGGAAATACCCTGATCGAAGATCGATCTTAGAGAATACACATGCACCTTCCAATTGATCGAATAGATCATTGATCTTGGGTAATGGGTACTTGTTCTTGATAGTTACTTCGTTCAGTGAACGATAATCCGTAACCAGCCTCTGGGTACTATCTTTCTTCTCGACAAATAGTATGGGGGCTCCCCATGGTGAAGAACTCGGACGAATGAATCCTTTCTGCAGATGTTCATCTAACTGTTTCTTGAGTTCCTTCAATTCATCAACCGCCATGGGATATGGTCTCTTGGCTATGGGTCCTGTCCCCGGTACCAATTCAATGAGAAACTCCACATCTCTATCCGGTGGCATTCCCGGTAGTTCTTCAGGAAACACATCTGGGTATTCCTTTACTATGAGCACATCACCGAGGCTAACCCCCTTAAGATAATTAAGCCTAACCTTCTTCATTTCAAATTTTGACTTGAATTTAATCCTTTTCTTTTCTGGGGTAGTGAGGGTGATTGCTCTGTTTACACAGTCTATGATTCCCTCAAATTGAGTCATCCAATCCATCCCTAGGATGACATCTAGGCCTTGGGTCTCTAGGATGATTAAGTCTGCTGGAAACTGATGTTTTCCAATACTCAACTTCAACTGTCTACACCCGGAGTTAGCTAATATCTCTCCACCCGGAGAACTTACCCTTATAGGTTTTCCTATGGTTTCCTCAACTAGCCCATGCTTGTTTACAAATTCTCTTGAAATGAATGAATGAGATGCTCCGGTATCAAATAAAATCAATGCTGGGCAAGAGTTGATTAGGAACGTACCGATCACAGCATCAGGTTCATCAAGGACTTCTTCAACATTGATGTGGTTCACATGTCCCTTATTGAAAGGATTGGGCTTGGTAGGAGTGTCCACTTTCCTCTCAGGGCAATCTGTGGCATAGTGGCCCTTGTTGTTGCACTTGAAGCAGAGTACTTGGCTGATATCTTTCTTGGGTTCAGGATTTGGGCGATGCTGTCCATTGTTATGTGTATTTCCAGTATGTCCATTTCCTTTGTGTCCTCCATTGTTTCCCTTGAATCCTCCATTGTGGTTGTGTGAATGGGGTTTGTGAAAGTTGCCCCCATTGTGGTTTCCATGTCTGTGACCATGGTTCCCATCATGAACAAAGTGCTTCTTAAAGGAGGGTTCAGAGTGGTGCCTGTTTGCATTCATCTTCCTCTTCCTGTTTTCAGCTTTCTTCATGCTATCCTCAAGGGTGATTGCTTGGTCAAGTAGTGCCTGATAGGTTGGTGCATAAGCCACAGTCAAAGGTATCTTCAGCTCATCACTTAAACCCTTGAGAAATTTGGCCTTCCTCTTTACATCTGTGTCAATGTCCTCAGGAGCATATCGAGACAAGGCATGAAAGTCATCCATGTACTCCTTAAGACTTCTGTTCCCCTGACGCAGATTGCGGAACTCTTCCTGTTTCAGATTCATAACGCCTGTGGAGATATGAGCATTACGAAATCCTTCCTTGAAATCCTCCCAGGTCAAAGTGTCCAGTGGGTGAGTAATCTGATAAGTTTCCCACCATTGGGCAGCAGGTCCTTCAAGCAGATGTGCGGTGAACCTAACTTTCTCAGGGTCGGTGCACTCACAAGTTACCAGATCCTTGTGCACTGAGCGCAACCAGTCATCTGCCACTATGGGCTCAGTTGCAGTGGAGAACTTGTTAGGCCTGAGCCTTAGAAATCTTGCAAGTCTATCCACTTGAGGGGGAGGTGGTGGTGGTGGTGGTGGTGGTGCATGTTGATTTGCCATGAATTGAGCCATCATGGTCATCAGTTGAGTCTGGGCAGCCATCATCTGTTGCATCATAGCTTCGGTGTTGTTGTTGTTGTTGTTGTTTTGAGGATTACGGCGGGGAGGCATCTGTGGTTTCAGCATAGATGAGTAAAAGATAGACAGAACTAGGAGAAGTAATTCTACACATACAAGCATTCAACAAAACACAACAAACCACCAACTCCACTTTAACCTTTAGAAAAAATTAACAAGGTCTAAAATAAAACACACGGATGTTCTGGAAATAAAAGCCTAAATATTGTCATACCACAATTTGGTTGATCAATACTAACGCAAAAGAATAACGTCTGGATAAAATGGTAGTCCCACTAACTATCCTAACCCACAACCATGGAATCATCCTCTTCTTCTTCAACTTCCTGGATCTCGAAGCCTTCCTGATCAAGCACACTCCTCAGTTCCTTCACTTCCTTCGTCAGCTCCAAGTTCTTCTCTTGCAGTTCCTTCTTCTCTGCACGAAGCCGCTTGATCAAGTCAAAGTCTGCTTCTAGTTCCACTTCATTGCTCTCAAGCTCCATCTTCATTTCCTTCATCTCCTTGTTCTTCTTCTGGACTCTCTTCTCTTGATTCTTATACTTCTTTTCTTGCTCCTGGAACTTCTCTTCTAAGGCCTTGATCCTTTCTTCCTGTTCCTTCACCTTCTCTTCATTCTCCTGGACTTGGGCGCAAAGCTCATCATTTTTGTAGAGTTCTTCGTAGTTATCATGAAAGAGCTCATGGACTAGGTGCTCCAAGTCTTGGCAATATTTGCCTAGGGACTCAGCTTTGCCCCTATCCTTGGTGTCAAATGCATAGGGTTCTCCTTCTTCATCACGCCTTCCGAAAAGAATGGAGTAGTGACCACCCAATTCCTGGTTGTAGCGTCCACAAAGACGCCCTATCAGGTCTTGCATGATGACGTTGAGTCCCTTCTCCATGGTGTCGCTTACCACCCTGATCTCCATGGTCTTCTCGCCTTCACGTCCTAGCTGAATCGCCTTGATTCCCCATAGTCCTTCCCTGTGGAGCTTCTTCAAGATGCAGCCCTTGATCTTGGGTATTGGCAACTTCAAGCGTTTAAGCAGGTCGAGGAGGTAGAAGCCAAAGCGAGTCTCTCCAAAGTCCTCCGCGGTGGTGTAGTCAAATCTCTTCATCCTTAAGTTAGAAGGAACAAGGTATGAGATAAAATGCATAAGTAAAGAATTACGAGTACTTAGAAGAAGACCAGAATATTATGTAAAAGTTTTTATACTTAGTAAAAATTAAACTTTCAGCCAACTTATTTCTAACCAAACCTAGGGTTTCGATCCTACAGGCAACACTATGCTCTGATACCATCTGTAATGTACCTGCACTTAGAAATATGGCAAGTACCTGTGTATAGTGCAAATCCCTGGATCGTTTCATTTGCACACACAGTTTACGATGAATATCACAACATTGTATCAATTATTACACGAATGATCCAGACTTGGAAAATAAATGGTTCGATACATCTTTGCATAGCATAAAGCTAGCTTATTCAATAAAGCAGCGGAAATAAATCTTCAAAGAGCCTCCATCTTCATGATGCGCCACAGGCGAAAACATGTTGGTGCAGACTCGAAACCCAAACGTAAACCTTACTCATCGTCAGATAAATCTGCATCAATTAATAATTTGCAACAGAGTGGGTCAGATACCATTAAAAATGGATCTGGCAAGTGACACTATGTGGACACTTAGTGGAATAACTCTATAGCCTATATGCATATTTGGCTGGTGGAGTTCAAGGCTATTTTGCATAAAAGCCAATTTTTGCCTAACACTTTGTAAAACATTTTCCTTAAATGTTTGAGACAATATGGCATGAAATCCATAGTCTCGTCTACCCTTGTTCACCCATCAAATTTTACTTAGAGAAATAAGATGTTGGGAGCCTCCGTTGTCATCCTTGATCAGCTGCTTGAATTGTCCGTAACCGGGGACACGGCTAAGTACTTAGTTTTTAACTCTGCAGAGGTTGTGCACTTTCACCATTAGACCCAACAAACCCAAACTATCCTCAAGCACTCAATTTGTGTTAAGGAAAAGGAGAGAGTTGAGACGAGACTTTTCAGAAGCATTTTCTCCTTCCCTTACTGGCTTGACCCGTTCCACCTACATCCTCTACATCTGCTTGTCAAGCCGGGAGGAGTCCACGCAACTTAATCCATCTAGCCAGAGCCCATATGACTAATGGCTGCACGGGAAGCATCTTCACTTAGAGAAAACTTTGGTCCCTTTGTTCCTGGGTGGCAATCCACAAGTGAATATCCCATCGGTAAAACCCCTAGGGACAACACTCAACTCATACAACCATTCAAGCCCAAATCCACCCAGGTGGTAAATTAACTTAGTAGAATTTAAGCTTTCAATAAAAAGAATTTGCATAGCACCAATAATTCTACTAAGTTATCATTGGGGTTCTAGACACAACTAGTGTAAAGGTATGGTGGTTTCGCATATAGCAATACTATCCAACACATGCATATAAAGAAATACTCTAAGTCATGCATAGCAAAATACTTAGGAAGATTATGGGGTGTGCCACTTGCCTTGGCAACAAGCAGAATAGCAACAACAGCTGCAACAGTCCTCGTTTCCCTCCGGAGATTCTAACACAACAAACAATACATAATGAACAAACAAGTTTCATAAAACTTCTAAGGAAAATATGTCATGCATGATGTGCAAAATATTTCTAAGGACTAGAGATGCATGCATGCCATGCCATGAAATAATTCTAAGTTAATGCAAGGCAAGTAGGATGGTCCAAAAATGACTAAGGACCAAGGTCATAACACTTGAGGTCGAATTTTAACTAAGGACTAAAGCTAACACAAGTCCAAAATAATTTTTAAGGAAAAGTGTTGTCAGGATTTTATTATCAAAATTTTTCTAAGGAAGAAAGTTACTCTATTTGGGAGGCCGAATATTTCTAAGTATTTTGTAACTAAGATGATCAAAATATGACTAAGTCATTTTATTAGGCGAATATATATGAAGAAAATTAATTTTAATCAATTTTAACTATTAAATAACACCTAAAAAGCATTTAATCCATATTAAATACAAAAAAACTTGGAAAATACTTTTACATAAATATTAGAGTGCTCCTACGGCCAGAACTTAGACATACAAATTTATAGCAAAAGAGTTTGATCAAATATCAATTTTTAAATTAAAGTTATGTCCAATATACTAATTAAGCCACTTTTTAAGTTAAACAAAATTAATTCCACAAAACCAAAAAAATTACCAATGCCAAAAGTTTCTACACGTCAGTAGCTATCCAAAAATATAAATTTCATAATTTTCTGATAAAGGGATAAAAATTAATGATAGATTTATCACAGGGACTAATCTGTGATGCGCAGGGGCTAAACTGAAAAGAAAACAAAATAAAATCTTCTCGCTGATGTCCCTGGCGACATGGCGTCTTCTGATTGGTGCGGAGCCTCACGTTGCTGAGTTGGCGTTGACGGTCCGCGCGGCGGCTTCCGATTGGCTGGCTGGTGCTGACGGAGCGATGACGAGGCGGCTGATGTGGCGACTTCTGGTTGGGTGGTACCCCTTCGCGGCGAGATCTAATCTACGGCGTTCATCGCGGATCCAACGGCCTAGATCTAATCGGGGTGGCCGGCCGGAGCTAGGTTTCCGGTGATCGACGGCGCGCGGCGGCGACGGATCGGCATCACGCGTTCCTTGCGATCTACGGTGATCTAGGAGACGTGGCTAGTACCTGGATGACCAGCGTGACGAGGCGAGGTCGGTGGCGAGGTGGTGGTTGACGGCGAGCTCTCCTCCGTCGGCGATTGCTCGCCGGAGTTGCGGGTGGCGGCGGCTCCGTTCGGTGCAGGACGAAGACGTCGATCTGGTGAGCAAGAAAATGAGCCGCGATGTCCAGGAGATGCGCAACGAAGAAATAGAGCGGATAGGGGGAAGGAGAGGGGCTGGGGTCGTCGGTGTGCGGCCGGAGTTAGAAGATTTACCGGCGGCGGCTGCGGACGGCTCGAGCTCCTGCGCAGCAGCCTGGCGGCGATTAGCTAGGGTTTTTGGGGTGAGATCGAAGCGGAGGAGGTGGGGTTTAAGTAGAGGGGCGCGGGGCCGCGGATAAGTCCGATTCGGTAGAGATTCTCGCGGGATTGGTTCGGTCGAGTTCGTGTTCGTCACGGCGTCGGGGAAAGAAAGGAGAAAGAAAAGGGGAGAGGGAGAGAGGCCGGTCGGGGTGCTGTTGGGCTGGACCTGGGCCGGCTCGGGTGGGCTGGCTCGGCTGGCTCGGCCGTTTTCTCCCTTTTTTTTTGACAAAGCTTTTTTCCTTTTTCCTTTCCCTAGTTTTAAAAACTGAAAATGAAACCATAGCCAAACTTTTCATAAAAATTTGCAAAAATACTTTTTAGAGAGCTTTTCAAACATATAATATTATGGCACTTATCTTGTCACCAAAATAAAATAAAATAAAATATTTGAAACATGGCTAGGGTTACTTAGCACCCTTTATTCCATTAATTGAATTGATAAAACCAAAATCAAATCAAGCCACCTAAAATAATTAAAATAAATGCACAAACAAATGCATATGATGACATGAATGCATGCTTATGCAATTTTTGAAAATTGGGATGTTACAAACCCAGATGCATACGTCTCCTATACCAAATAACATATTTTTGAAATGTTGAATATTCACGCATACGTCATGATATTTTATGTGAGAACATAAAGTTTCGCGAAAAACTCATATCTTTTATGTGTTGCATTAATAAACAAAATATGTCTCGTGAAAAATCTTATTTTAACATCGAAATATGTCTTTACACCGACCGTATAAAAAGTCAGTTTTCTGTGAAACGATTCATAAAATACATAAATGTGAATATGTATGCTTAAACTTTTTT
This sequence comes from Puccinellia tenuiflora, assembly GCA_012064385.1. Taxonomy (NCBI): domain Eukaryota; kingdom Viridiplantae; phylum Streptophyta; class Magnoliopsida; order Poales; family Poaceae; genus Puccinellia; species Puccinellia tenuiflora. Next base: position 77,577 of record QRDG01001751.1, on the reverse strand, counting down.
TAGTATTTTTATACTTAAAATTACGATTAAAATGTATTTTAATTAAATGGTGCATCTACGCCCGGATACCAAAACGTTGCCCCCATTTTTTCTTTTGCATGAGTATCGTTCTATTTTTGTATTGTTGTCTGGATAGTGTTGAGCGTGCTCAGAAGAGGAAATATGCTCCACTCGATATGAGTATGCAGCAAATCGCGCCACCTCCTAGTAAATTCATTTGTTTGCAGCAGTTTCTTTTAAAAGTCATCCCACGTATGCAGTATGCGAGGACACCGTTTGTAGATGCACACAAAAACATTAGAGCATGAAGCGATTTTTTGGAGCAAACGTCTAGTATTATTGTAGCAAACGTCTAGTATTATTGTAGCATGTCGCTTTTATGTTCGCAGCAAAACAGACACGAGTTTGTAGCATTTGAGAAAGACCCGTGCAACATAAAAAATCTATGAAAACTAACCTTGTGTTGAAGACTTCGGCGAATCGGGCTCACTGACGAGCAATTGGGCATGCATGCGCCCTATCTACACCAGATTCGACGATACTAGCCCCATCACATACGCCTACGTTGAGCTCAACAACATGGAGGGCTTGGTAGAAAAAGCTCCATCCATGTTAGAGGCCTTTCACTATCTGGATTTGGTGAAGAGAATAAACAGGGAAGGAGCATCGAGGAGGAACAATGGATGATGACCGTCGGAGGAAAAGCTGGTCGGTGCAACGGTCTATCCACTTAAGTCGTGTTCTACGTCTGCATAAGCAATACACGGCAGACGAGAATCGTCAACAGACATCGATATCTAATGATACTAGTGTTTCTGAACAATCTAAATATTTCATTATTTATAAGGATGATGAAAGATAGTAAATATTAATTGCACATTTTTTTGAGTGTCCTCTATTTATGGATAATTGTAATTATTATGCTACTCGTTACACCAACTCTATATTCCATTACATCCGTTGTTTCAAGGAAAATTAAAATACATACAACAAATATCACTTTCGTGAGATTTCTACATTACTACAGCAGTGCCTCTTTTGTTTCTTGATGATATGGGGCCTTGATGAGTAGGGCTTGGGTTCTCCGGGTGAAAGCCCAAGCTTCGGTTAGCCGGAGTGGGTGACGACAACGTCTACGCATGACATTCTTGTGTTGGTAGGGCGACGGGATTGTCGGCTCGGTTGACGCACCTCGGAGGAGGCTATTTGACTTTTATGTCGGGTTGGCTAGGGGCGGAGGCGGGATTGCAGCTTGACGGGGGGCCCAAACATGGCAAAATTTGATTAGAGGGGGCAACAAAACTAATTTTGTCACAAATTCTTGTCTAAACTAGGGTTAAGCACAGATGTTTGCATGTTGTACAACGTCATAGGGGGCAGGGTCCCCTGCTGCCCCCTAGGTCCGCCACTGGGGGTGGCGGCCCCGGATGTTGGTGCGACGGTCGTGGTCTACGAGCGGTTTGCTTGTGTAGCTTGGGTTGTGGGCGACTGGGTCGTGCGGTGTCGTGGCTCGAGTGCAAGCGGTGGTACGTCGGGATGGTGGTCCCGAAAGGTGGTGTTGGTGGTCTACTGGACGTGACAGAGTAGGTGGATGTCGGGGCGGCGGCCTCGAAAGTTTGGCGGTGGATGGCGTCGACCCCGTGTTGTGCGGACGACGAGGTTGCTCTCGATGCTGTCCTTTGTGTCGGGTTGGCGCAGCTCTTCAAAGGGTTTGGCTTCTTCATATGTGTTGGAGCGTCTCGTGTCTGCTCCTCCCATAGCTCTACTCTCCGAAAGTGGTGCAAGGTCGTCGACGGAGCGGTGTTGTGAGTTTGGTCCTGGTTATTCTCGGGTCTTAAGTGGGTTTTTTTATGATGCTGCGTCGTTGTACGGTTTTTGTCTGATTTTTCGCTAATTAATTAGACACCTCTTCTTAATTAATGGATAAGTAAAGCTTTTGTGTTCATCTAAAAATAAAAATAAAAACATTCCTTTGACCGAGGGAGCCATGCCTCTGATTTCAGAAGAGATGGAGGGTTGGCTACAGAGAACCTTCAGAGGGCATGGCCTTCGCAGTCAGACATTTTTTATGCACGGATCACCTTCAATATGATTTATATCCTACGGATAAATTGGATCGGTCTCACCCGTTAATCACGTGTTCGACGCCACGACTAGGTGACCTTCTGCAATCTGCAGCCACACCAGCCCAAAGTCAAACAGCACGAAGTTACATGGTTTTGGACGAAACTGGGCAACGATGACAAATCACTTTCCAATTCCACGTAAGCTTACAAAGGCCTCGACATTTGCTGACTAGGACTGCTAGACTGCGATGTGCGTACCAGACTTTAGCAGTGTCGACGATACATGGTGAGCTAATTAATTTCGCAGACAATTCGGTCATTCGCTGGGAATCGGAACAATCACATAGGTACCGTACGGATTTTGACAAATTAAGGGCCAGTTGAAAGACGCATTTCGGCCATTCGCACTCACGTGCTCGTGCCGGAGATCTGGGAAGAAAAAACTAAGACTAGTCACAGTAATTAAGATGGTATTTTTTTTTAGACCCAACCAGATTACAACATCAAGAGGATACAAACTATAGAGTCCACATCCAGCCTCTGCATAACTAGGATGCATACGGCTGAAAAAGAAAGTAAGGACCGGGAGCGGGAGGCGGCACGCAGGGGGCAGCGGGAGCGTGCTGATGAGGAAGCTCGACGCAGGGATGAAGAGAGACGCGAAGAGGAGAGGCTGCGGGCTCAGATCCGGCCCCCGCCGTACGTGCGAGGGCGCGAGTACGGGCGGGAGGCCGGCAGGCGCAATCCGGCGGTGATGGCGGGAGCATCGCTGCCCAGCGGGTCTGCAGGGGGAGGGGGGGCCCTCTTCCAGCGGCCATGGACATCTCAAAGCTTTCCTGCTTCAAGTGCGGCAAACCCGGGCATTTCCAGGCAACCTGCACGGAGGAGCCGTTTTGTGCCAAGTGCGAGTCGAAGGGACACCTCACTGCGCTATGTCCGTCCGGAAATAAAACTAGGCAAGGGATCTGGGCTGGCTTCGGGGCAGAAGGAAAGGGTTTATTCTATGTCTCGCTGCCGGAGGAGAAGCTTGACAGGCCTGTGTCCAATGCGGCTTTGGTGGTGATTTTACAGGGCAACTTCTCTGTCCAGGAAGTGGAAGAAGAATTTAGGGAGTTGGCAGATGATAAATGGGACTGGCAGGTCAAGCAAATTAGTCAAACGGAATTCTCGCTTGTGTTCCCTTCCAAGGAGCTGCTTCGCATGGCTTGCCGTGGGGGCGGTCTGACTCTGCCAATCACTGAGTATCGTGCGGTGGTGTCGGCGGTCACTGGGGACCCGCGTGCGTCTGAGTCGCTGGAGGTGGTTTGGGTACGCCTCCACGACGTCCCGGAGATGCTTCGGGAGGAGACGACCTTGATGACGACTACCCTGGAGCTGGGGTGCCCGTTGGAGGTGGATGCTTCCTACCTGTCGGTGGGCGACGCGCCAATCAGGATGAAATTCGGGTGTCGTGTTCCAGTGCAGCTCAAGAGCCATATTACTATCTTTGCCAATCTGCAAGGCTACAAGATCCGGGTTGAGCGTGAGGGGCTGGGGAAAGACAAAGAGGCTACTCCTCCCCCTCCGCCTCCACCCCCGCGCAAGGACAAAGAGGACGATCCGTTGCTGAGCTCGGATGAGGACCTAGACTGGGACAGTAGGAAAGGTCGAGAGAGAGAAAGGGCTAAGGCAAAGGCTTTGGAGGGCTCTGGGAAGTCCAAGGCGGTCGGGTCGCAGGCTACCGACGGGGTGTTACCGCTGCAGCAAGAAGAAGGGGTGGTTGGCTCGGTGTCGGGGCTGCTGACGCGGCCGGGTGCGCTGGCGAGCATTCAGGTGCCCTCCCCTCCCAATCTGCCCCCGGCCGACTGCTCGCTGAGTCTCCCAAAGTCGATGTTTTCGCAGTACGGCTCCAATCTGACCCCATCTGGGGATGTCTTCAAGCAACTGGGGGTGGTGGTTGCGGCTATGCATGCGGAGGTGTCGCTGGGGGCCCCGGCGTGCTCTAACCTGAGTGAGCTGCCTTCTTCCCCCACTTTGATCGCCGACATCTCCTCGGCCAGACTGGAGGACAAGCGACAGGAGCTGGGTCTGGCGACTTCGAGCTGTGGGTCAGTTTTTGGGAGGCTGACCGTTTTCGTGAACGCAGAAGCAAGGCCAACCAGGATCGACCAGCTAGGGTCTGGCCCCGATCGCGCAGTCAGGGGGACGTGGAGGCGGTGGTGGTCGATTCGCAAGAGGTGGTCTGCCGGGCTACCGCTCCGCCGGCAGGCAAGGGTGGCCTTTCGGCGGTGGAGGCTATTCCATGCCTCAATGCTCCGGTGGCCCGGGGCCTTCGGTCCAAAGCCACGACGGTGGAGATTCTGCGGAAGAGTGACAGGGGAGCGGCGGTGGCGGAGGGTCCGGTGCTGGACCGGGCTGTGCGCCTCACCGCGGAGAAGAACCTGGGTTCGACTGTCAAGCAACCCGCTTCAGGTACGAATTTAGACCCCATCTTTGCTATTTTACAAGATGTTCCGGATGCGCATTTGCTGTCTATTGCGTCGGATAGTTGTGTAGCATTCTCCTCGGCTGCTGGCCCCCCAGCTGAAATTCTGTCCGTGATCCGCGCTAACGAGCTAGCCTAGGCATCGTTGGCGGCTGCGCGCAATAAAATTGAACAAGAGGCGGCGGCAGCCAAGCAGAAAGAGCAGGAGGTCGCAGTAGGGAGCACAGCACCTCTCGACTGAAGCGGTGCCATCTACCTTCACAGGGGAAGGGGTGGTGGTGCTCGATCTGGCAGTGACAGGGGCCACTGCTGCGCAGGGACACGAGTCCTGCCTGGTGCCTGCCCGACGTAGAAGAGCTAAATCTGCGGCGTCGCAGGGGCGACGCCCAGTAACCCGCCAAGCACGGGCTAATGGCATGGTCCTCTAATGCGGATCCTCTTTTACAACATTAGGTGGTTCGGCCGTAAGGGGCGCCGAACCCTGCTTAGAGAGCTCCTTCGCAAGCATCGCATTGACGTCATTTGCCTTCAGGAAACAATTAAACAGGATTTTACAGACCTTGAGCTCCAAGGGATTGAAGCTGGTGATAAGTTCTTTTGGTGCTGGCTTCCGGCGGCGGGCCATTCTGGTGGCATGTTGCTGGGCTTGCGTGATAGTGCCTTTGAAGTGGAGAGCATTGACAAGGGTCGTTACTTCCTCAGTGCCAACTGTCTGTACCGTCCAGTCAACAAGCCCTTAACAATCATCGGGGTTTACGGTCCCGCCAATCATGCAGCTTCGCCGGCTTTTCTGGCGGAGCTATCGGCAAAGGTGACAAGCTGCAGATTCCCCGTGTTGATGGGGGGGGGGGGGGGGGGACTTCAACTTGATTAGAAACAGGCAGGAGAAGAACAATGACAGAATTAACTGGTCCCGGCTGGAGATGTTTAACAATCACATTGCGGACTGGGCTCTTATCGAGGTACCACGCACGGGGGCGAGGTATACTTGGTCAAACAAGCAGAGAAACCCAGTTTGGTGCGTGTTGGACAGGGTGTTCCTTGCACCGGAATTAGAGGCTTTGTTCCCCTTGGCAACCTTAGTGGCGGAAACGAGCTTGGGCTCGGATCACACCCCGCTGATTTTAAACGCGGGGTATGGGAGCCTGGCGAGGAGTAACCGGTCCTTATTTGAACTAGGGTGGTTCGAGGTGGAAGGTTTCGCCGAGCTGGTGCAGAATAGATGGCTCCACCTGATGGCCTCGGCGGGGGGCCGTGACATTGTGGACTGGTGGAGGCACATGAGCATTGGCCTTCGCCAATTCCTATGGGGCTGGAGCTGTAATATGGGCAAGGAAGTGAGAGTTAGAAAGACGATGCTGGTTAATCAGATCTCTGACCTAGACAGCAAAGCGAACTCTTTGGGGTTGGACGAGGAGGAATGGGCTTTCCGCTATCATCTCGAAGATCAACTTCTTCAGATTTATAGAGTTGAGGAAGAGTATTGGCGGCAACGAGGTAGGGTTCGCTCGACGCTCCAGGGGGACGCTAACACGGCCTACTTCCATGCCGTCGCCAATGGGAGGAGAAGAAAGTGCTATATCTCGTCACTTCAGACATAGGGGGGTCCGATCTCGGACCCCATATTAATCCAACAGCATATCTATGAGTTCTATAGGGAGCTGCTGGGCTCAGAGGCCCCTCGTCACCTGGAACTAGTTCCCCAGCCGTGGGAGGCTCACAGATGTGTTTCGACTGCTGAGAATGAAGCCCTTTTACTCACCTTCTCCGAAGTGGAGCTGGAAGCAATTGTTATGGATATGAAATCTAACACGGCTCCGGGGCCGGACGGGTTCCCGGTGTCCTTCTTTAAGTCCTTTTGGCCAGTGTGCAAGCTGGGGGTGTTGCACATCCTCAACGACTTTATTCTAGGCAGAATCGATATCTCTAGACTAAACTTTGGGGTGCTCTCGTTGATTCCTAAAGTCCCCGGGGCGGACCAGATCACTCAATTTAGGCCAACTGCGCTGATAAATGTCACCTTCAAAATTATTTCCAAGGCCTTTGCTACAAGATTAGACCCGATTGCTAACAGGATCATCAACCAGACCCAAACCGCGTTTTTGAAACGACGGCATATCCTTGACGGCGCCCTGGCTTTGTTAGAAATCGTGCATGAGATGAGTGTGAGGAAGCTTGGGGGCATCCTCCTAAAACTGGACTTCGAGAAAGCGTACGACCGTGTAAACTGGCCCTTTCTGATTGAAGTGCTCCGTCGGAAGGGTTTTGACGCGGGTTATATTCATAAAATCGAGCAGCTGGTGTCGGGTGGCCAGACTGCGATTTTCATCAACGGGGAAATTGGTCCCTACTTTAGAAATAGGCGGGGAGTGCGTCAGGGGGACCCTCTTTCGCCCTTGCTGTTCAACTTTGTTGTATAAGCTCTGTCGGCAATGCTGGATGCGGCAAACACTGCGGGCCACATCCAAGGGGTTGTGCCGCATCTCTTCCCTGGAGGGATTTCCCACCTCCAGTACGCCGATGATACCCTCATCCTTATTCAGAACAATGACAACGCCATTGCCAACCTCAAGTTCCTCCTTCTATGCTTCGAGGATATGTCAGGGTTGAAGATCAACTTCCACAAGAGTGAAGCCTTTGTGCTGGGCCAACCTCTTGAGGAACAATGCAGGGTTGCGAACATATTCAACTGCAAGTTGGGGTCCTTCCCCTTCATTTACCTTGGGCTGCCTATCTCGGATCGCAAGCTCATGGTGGAGCAATGGAACTTTCTGGTTGCCAAGCTTGCGGCCAAGGTGGAAGTCTGGATGGGACGCTTACTGTCCTCGGGTGGACGGTTAATCCTATCCAACGCTTGCCTCGAGGCCTTGCCCACCTTTGCCATGGGTCTGTTTCTTCTTCAGGATAGTGTGCATGAAAAGTTTGACTCCATCCGGGCCAGATTCTATTGGGAGGGATCTGGCCCGAAACGCAAGTTCCACATGGTGAACTGGCCGTCGTTGTGTCGCCCTAAGGACTGTGGGGGTCTTGGTCTCACCAACACGAAATTCATGAACAAAGCTTTGATGATGAAGTGGATTTGGAAGTTGTACCAAGACGACGATTCAATCTGGTGCTCGATTCTCAAGGTAAGTATCCGGAAGCGACAAACATTTGTGCCTCTCCGTGTCGTGGGGGCTCGCAGTTTTGGCGAAGTTTGCATAAGATCAAGGACCTTTTCAAGCTTGGTGCACGGCATGTTGTTAGAGACGGTGCTCGGACGTGCTTCTGGTCTGACTAGTGGACTGGGGTGGGCCCCCTCCGGGACTGCTTCCCCAGGCTATATTCCATCGCTGCGAACCCGACTATGCTGGTTAGAGATGCCTTTAAGGGAGAAGGTGTGACTTTTCGACGTTCCTTTGATCAGGCTCAGGGTGACCAGTGGGAGAGGTTGGTCGCTGAGTTGGCAGAGATGGAACTTCAGATGGGCTCCGACTTGGTTGTTTGGGACCTTGAACCATCGGGCCGGTTCTCGGTCGCCTCGATGTATCGTAAGTTGGCGCAGGGTGCCTCTGTGGCACATTGTAGGGATGTCTGGTCGGCAAGGTTGCCACTTAAAATTAAGATCTTCACCTGGCAGCTTGCCCTGGATCGCCTGCCCACGTGTACTCAGCTGGCAAAGCGTCTTGCCCAGCGGGATGAATTCTGTTCCCTTTGCGGTCAGTTTGAGGATGCATCGCATATCTTTTTTTCTTGTGTGTTAGCCAAGCTAGGATGGAGTGTGTTGCGCCAGCTGCTGGGATGCGGCTGGTGCCCAGCCAATTTCCCGCAGTTCTTTGCTATTCTGCATTCTTTGTTGGGGCAACAGCGTAGGACCAGTTGGGTACTGTTTGCTGCGTTATGTTGGGCCTTGTGGACTACTCGCAATAAGCTCTCAATTGAAGCTAAAATCCCTAAGCATCCGGCTGATGTTATATACAAAATGCTTATGTTCCTGCAGGCATGGTCTCCGCTGGCAAAGCTACAAGACAGGGAAAGGTTGTGCTCCCTCGCCGACGGACTTAGGACGATCTACAGCACCCTCGCGCCTGGCCGGGTTGGAGTTGGAGCTGCCTTACCTAGTACTACTGTAGTTGCTACTCCGGTGTGATGTGGGGTGCCGGCCCCATTGTTTTGGTGTTCTTGTTTTCGTTCTGGTGCCTAGGGCTAAGATGTAGGCCTCAGCGATGTGTCGGTTGTTTAAACTGGTTGTAACCTGCTACCCTGTTGCCTCATTAAGTTAAGGCAGGGCATCTAATGCCTGGTATCTAAAAAAGAAAGAACCCGCTAAAGTAAATAGACTCATAGAAACAACAACATCCCACCAGTGGGGGCTACTCCTCGATTCCTGAAAAGCTTCTCCAAAATGATGTCTTAAAAAAGGAAACAGTGCATGAATACCGTCTTCGTCCGGTCTGACCAACATGGTTAGATGTAGGAATTTGTGTCTTCCAACATTTTTTATTTGTAAACTACATTCTCCGGAATTAAACTTCATGTGAAAGTATCATGGAAATAACAGGGAACTAATGATGTAGAATTGTACTTAAATATACTTAAGAAAGCCGGTACGTCTATACAGGAATACAGTGTATGTGAATATGCTGGAATTATACCCGGGACAGTATAGAGTGGAAAGCCAGGTTGTTCATATGTTGGCTATATGAATTGATTAAAGCCTTCGAATTTGAATTCTTCAAATTCGGCACGTGACTTACACACGTGTGTTGGTGGGACTAATTGCAGATTGAAACTCCTAGATGGTTACTGATGATCGTGGTTGGTTTGGTTAACCTGGAGTTTCTGGAATAAATATCTGCGGAATTACGGATTAAGTAAAACCGGAATTAGCACTATATAAAGGTCCCTAACCCCTAGCCTCAAATTGATCATTGTGAGCGGCACCATGGAAAAGGATCGGGGAATAGGGGTTAGACCGGATGAGCGCTAAACCTAACATTGGTATCAGAGCCCAAGGTTCACCGCGGCTGCCGGAATCCGCTGCAAAATCCACGGCGCCGTCGATCCGAACTCTGCCGTCGAGGTCGTCGTCCTATTCCACGCGAAGTTTCAATGCCGTGGCTCCGGCCGCCGCTTGTATCGCTGAGTCCTGTCAAATCGCCAACGGAATCGAGATCGGCTTCATAATTCTACCGCTGCTGCCTTAATCCGCTGAAAAACTCCCACCACGGCGCGGAGATGCCCCGCTCGGAACTCTGCTGCCGAGGTTGTCGCCCTCGTCCTCGTGCTACTCTGCCGCCAAGGAATCACACAGAAGCCCAAGATCTGATTACAAGTCTCGGCGTCTCTGTTTCGATCTCGCGCGATCTAAGTGTCGCCGACGAAATCGAAAACGAGCCGCCCATGTCGACCTCGCAAGTTCGCTGCGTCCCGGAAGATCTCGCCGCCCCGGCCGCAGCTTCCGCGGGGACGAGCTTGATCCCCTGCCCGGTCACGAGGACCCCAAGGGTACTGCAAGAAGACCACGTGGGAATCAAGGTCGTGACCTCGCCGATCCGTTGACGAGATTGCGCTCTCGCGGAAGTCCACCTGCTCCTTGGCGACCGGAAAATCAACTGCTCACGGACTTGTCTGCTTGTCTGCTCAAGGGACTGATATGTATCAACGACCTGTCGATTGCTGTAGAGCTGAGTGTGGGGACCCCGGACTAGCTGTCCGAAATACCCGATTATGGTTCACACAACGATCCCATGATCAGTCTGTCGTTGCCCATAATCCAAATTGAATACCAAAGTTTACATCCATTACAATACCGAGTTAAAGTCTTACATACTAGGTCACTTAGACCAAGTCTTACATAGTTGCCTTCAAGGGTCAAATCAAAAGCATTCAGCGGAAGCTACGTAGTAGAAGTCCAACGCGTCCTAACGACGACCCGATAGGCAGTTGACTCACGAAGATCCCTAGTTCGCATAGAAGTCACCATACTCCGCTTCGGCGTAGTTCTCCTCGAGATCTGGCTAAGACAATAGCCAGGGATGAAACCAATATGAGTACAATGGGAATTGTACTCGCAAACTACGCCTAACGTGAGTGTGTACCAGTTTTAAGTTGCTTTCTAAGGCACTTTCATCTCTATATCTTTATTAAAAAACATCTCTATATCCTTGTTGAAAAAGATAAGAAGAGTATCATTTCTATTTTTAAGGAAAAATCACCCTTTTTATTATTTAACCAAAACTCCTCCTTTTTCTGGTCATGTCACATCATGACCCATTTATCTCCCACAACTCATACCACTCCTTGTGGTATAGTTGGGTAACATCACCTCTACTTTTGTTCATTTCCTTAAACTTTTCCAAACTTTACCAAAAACTTGCACATGGTCTAGTAAGGCCTCCCAACTGTCCATATCCGAGGACTCGGCTATTCGAATAGTTTTACCCTCTGCAGAGGTAGCATGATTTTCCCACACCCATCCGGTAACTCATCGTGTCTGCCACGTCCCGCCATACAAGGTGTATGCGAAGTTGAGCCACCGACCATAGCCTGTCCTTTGCTCATGCTAGTATAGGACCCTACCGCTACGAATTCACCATTCCCTCGACACCTAGTACAGGATCCCCCGTCGAGGAACCTAAGTGTGAGGACTCGTAGTTCTGCCCGGCGACCCAAATATGGATCTTCAATCCTCCATCCTTCAGATTGCTAGGACCCAGGTCAGGGGGTAGGTCGCAATGACCATCCCCTCATGGAACGAGGTCATCCTCGTTGTTGAGGCATATCCGGTACTAACACGAGCAAATTATATGACTACGCCCGTTCCCATATGTGGGTAGATGTGGTCGCACAGGTTATTGGCTGGTTGACGTAAGTACTAGGACACAATGTGCATTTTTCATAAACACCACCATTCAATCTTTCTCCATTTCCACACCGACAGCTCGGCATTCCACAACCATCCAAATACTTTAAAAAGGAGTTTTGGAACAAATCATATTTTCCCATCCTATAGTTTTAAATATCTACCCTATAAATCTACATAGGTGGCAAAATGGTTTTCATGTTTTTGTAAAAAAGTTTTAGAAATCACTAACACTTTGAATATTGCAGGTGATCCAAAATAAATGTATATAAAAGCAAGCTCAGTGAAGTAGCTTGCCTTGCTCAACAAAGTGCTCGGGTTCCTGCTGTTCGAAGTATTCCCCTTCCTCGTAGGCTCCGGCAACGTTCTCGTCTAATCGATAATTAAACAATACAAACAATCACTAAACTAACCAAGCAAGCATCACATCATTAAAATCATAAACATCACACTTAGCTACTGCACACACAAAGTAACACAATTTGAATTCAATTCAATTTAATTAACTAATATTTAATTGTGTCCAAATTATGGCAGAAACTAGGGTTTCTTGTTTAATTGCGTAACTCCAGTTCTGTTGATCACAAAAATATGAACTAAAATTCTACAGAAAGCTACTGATGAGTAGAAGACAACCTAATTGGATTCAATTCAATTTGAGTTATTAAACTCCCTGTATAAATGTTTTAATCCAGAAAGTCAATTTTATAGTTTTTACTACAACTCAAGTTAATTTAATTCAAAAATTAAATACTTTTAGGGGTAACTAGCACTGATTAAATGTGATCTAGCAAAACTGGTCCTATCTCATTTGGATTTACCATTATGGTTTTAAAAATGTTTTAGTTCAGAAGGGATTTCTTTCCTTCAACAGATGCCCATTAATTAATAATGATTAATTAATTCCACAAAAATTAGGGAAGCTACGTTATCACATTACTAAGATAACCAAATTGGTTTGACATTATTTGGATTAACTGAGTATCAGAAACAAACAAGTTTATATTTTATACCTTCTGTGGAATTTTTAAAACTACTCCTTATTTATTAATCTAAAGGAAGTGAAACCACTTTGGTGAGTTAGATAATTTCATAAGATTTCCAGAACATATTTATTTGATTTATTTGGACTCCTAGATCTCGAGATATGAATTTTTAAAGTTGATGCCAGTACTGGAATTCTCTGGAAAAAATTAAATTAGATAACCTAACTGTTCTAGATAATGTTCAAAGTTATGAAAGGGGGGGCCTACTCGTCAGCGACACGGTGTGCGTTGGGAAATTAATAAAACGCTGACGGGTGGGGTCAGCCCGTCAGTCTAATTTAACCGAAACGGTAAGTTGCCGTTGGATCTAGATCCAACAGTCCAGGTTCAAAGGCATCGGCGGCGACCTAATTTCGGCGGCGCCGCCGCGCCGGCGGCACGGTGGTGGACGGATAGCTCACCTAGGGGGCTCGGGAAGGCTCGGGGAAGGTGCTGGAGAACGGCGGAGGCTCGGGGAAGCTCGTGGGCGAACTCGTGCTTGCTGGGGATGCTCCTGGCATCGGCGGCGATCCGCTCCTCCTCCGCGGTCGTGCTCCAACTCCGGCGAGGTCGTGACGAGGCTCCTGTGCGCGAAACAGAGGGGAAAAGGGCTCGGGTGAGTGCGGTGGTAATGGGGAGCAAGGTGGAGGGGTCAGAAGGGAGAGGGAAGCAGCGGCACGGCGAATCCGTGCTCGACGGCAACCTTCGGCTCTAACGGGCTCGGGGAGGAACCAGGGCAGCAGCGGCCCTGCGGCAGCGGCTCCGCCCTACTGGCGGTGCACGAGAGGTGTGGAGTGAGGGAGTGGAGGTGGAGTGGTGAGGTGTGGAGGGAATGCGGGCTCGGGGCGGCCAATTTATAGCCGAGCTCCGGCGCACGGTGGACACGGCGTGGGAGCGGTCCAGCGGGCACGCGGGCTCGCCATAGGGGCAGTGGAGGTGCGGCTACGGTGTTGGGATGCAGAGGGGCAAGAGGGGCTGCGTGGAGGCGAGCTGAGCGAGCTCGAGGTGGGGGACGGCCGTTTGCGCGCTCGGGCGGTACACGGCGTGCACTGGCATGGGCGTGTGGTGTCGGGGGCGACCAATTCCCGCGACCAGGGGGCGCGGTGCGGTGCTGGGAGAGGCAGGGCATGGCGCTAGGGCTAGGTGGGTGGCTACGGTGTTGGAATTTTGGCCCAATTAACCAGCCTTTTGATTAATCCAATAAATTCCTGAAAATCCTAGAGGCCCATGTGGCCCATTCATGCATGGCAAGAGGTGGGACAAAATGTTTAGTCCCATACCGCCAGTTGGGAGAGAGTTCCACCAGCTTATAAGGTGAGACTTTCTACCACTAGTATGAGGCATTGAAAAGGGAGAGAATAAGAGAGAGCCACACGCGCGCTCCTCCTCCGACGCCCGCCTCGCCTCGCCTCGTCACGACGCGACGCGACGCCCCGCGCCGCGCCGCGCCGCGGGTTGCGGGAATGAGCCGAGCCGATGGCTATATTTTTGTCACGCGCCACGCATGATTGGAATACGACCGGTGCGCGGAAGCTGAAACGTTTTGCTTAGTGGACAATTAACTCGAATCTGAGTGCTTCCTATTCTGCTCGTTTTCTGTCTCTTCGTTTCATCTCCCACGCAGCCCGTTTGCCTTCTCCTCTGTGTCTATAAGAGAGAGGTCGCTCCTCTCCAGAGACACACACAAGAGCCACACCTCTCATGCGCCTGCCTCCTGGTTCTCGAGCTTTGCGCCATCGATCAAGACTTCTCCATCCCGTTCTACGGCGTGCACCGCGGGACGGGACAGTAGGCCTCCGGAACCCCGCCTCTCGTGATCCTGTACGGGAGAGGGGCGATAAGGTTTTTGGGGAGCGCTGCCGCGCGACTACTGACCTCTTTGTCAACACGAACGCGGACGACTTCTTCCCCAACGACGACTACTTCCCCGACGTCAACGACATCTTCGGTGACATGAACACCAACGGCGCCAACGGGTCTTCCTCCAACACCTCGTATGTGCCTCTCGTCATCTGTGTTCTACTAGATGTCATGCTTCGTACAGTGTTTGTAGCAATCTGTGTAGAATTGCTATCTGCGTACCCTCTAGAATTGTTTTTTGTGAACTCTCTGTTAGACTGCATGACTAGTTTAAATCACATTTTATTAGTCATGTTTCATCTACTGCTTTTAAGGATTAAATCATGTGGAAATTTCCTAATAATTTCAACATTCCAATAACCTTATTATAGGAAATTTTCCTCCATTGGCTTTACTGCATCACTAAAGCCTCCTCCTTTTGTGGGCGTCAATTACAAGAATTGGTGTGCAAGAGCTACTCTGTGGTTTGAAACCATGAAGTGCTTCCACGCTGATAGCGCGAGAGGTGTTAATCAATCACGCTTCGTTGGGCACCCCAAGAGGAAGGTTTGAGGAGCACAGCAGCAAGTTTTCCCTCAGTTAGAAACCAAGGTTATCGAACCAGTAGGAGTGAGGAATGCTTCAGAAGGTTGTCCACAACTGCAATGGCGCCAGAAAATGTGCTTGGCGTGTTGACAGCAACGGTGCCAGAAAAAGAGCTGTTGCAGGGGAGATAGTGGAACCTGCAGAACACAATCAAACTACTTTGCCCCAACGAAGCAGTGAGGTTGTCAATCTCACCGGCCTTGCTGAATACAAAGGATTAAATGTATGTGTGGAAGGAAGCTTGTTTGCAGTAAATGAAAGCAGTAGAGCAGTTGATTTAATGGTGTCTTCTCCATAAATAAAATACTACACATGCTGGGTAACAAATTACAGCTGGGCAATTGACAGAATAGAGAATGCATGACAATGCATGAACATTGCATAATACAGAGGATGATGATGTCTATATGAGATGCTTTGGGCATTACGACAAAATACATAGATAGCTGTTCCAAGCATACACCTATGCCTAAATAGTCCACCTTTGAGATAACATACCGTAAAATCTCTCCAGTATTAAGTTGCAAGCAACAGACAATTGCATGAAGAACTGTGCATAAAGTTTACTCCCTAGTAGCAACGGCACTCCCCCGTCCTTGTATGTTTTTGTCACTCAAGCCAAGGCACACAGGGACCGAACCCACTATCTAGCATAAATACTCCCTCTTGGAGATACAAGAAACTACTTGATCAAGGCAATTACAAGTACCGGAAAGCATGCAAGATCACAAATAACATAGACATGATAATATCAATAATCAACATCACAAGGTACTTCTCTATTCATCGGATCCCAGCAAACACAACATGTAGCATTACAATAAGATGATCTTGATCATGATAGGCAGCTCACAAGATCTAAACATGATAGCACAAGAGGAGAAGACTACCATCTAGCTACTGCATGGACCCATAGTCCAAGGATGAACTACTCACTCATCTGTCCGGAGGCGGGCATGGTGGTGTAGAGCCCTCCGGCGATGATTCCCCTCTCCGGCAGGGTGCCGGGTAGAGTTTCAGAACCCTCCCGAACTAGGGTTGACGACGGCGGCGGCGACGGATGTTTTTCTGGAATTTTGATCGGGTACTTAGGGTTTTCTCGTCGAGGGGATTATATAGGCGAAAGGGCGGCGTCGGTGGAGGCCCGAGGGGGCCACACCACCTGGTGGCGCGGCAGACAGGTGGGCCGCGCCACCCTAGGGTGTGGTCGCCCTCTGGTGCGTCTTCGGCTCCCCTTTGGACTCCGTGTGCGTGACGAAATTATAAGATCCTGGGTTTTTGTCCCGTCCGATTCCGAGAATATTTCCTTAAGTACTTTTCTGAAACGGAAAAACAGCAGAAAACAGGAACTGGCACTGGGGCATCTTGTTAATATGTTAGTTCCAAAAATGCATAAAAATGCTATAAGATGTAAACAAAACATGTAGCAAATGGTATGAAAACAAGCATGGATCATAAGAAATTATAGATACGTCGGAGACGTATCACACGCTGCTAAAGGCAAGCCTGAAGGAGAGCTTTCTCCTGAACAGGCGAATGCTTTTCAGGAAGCCGATATCCTCCTGAGAGGGGCTATTCTCAGCATTCTTGGCGAGAAAATCATTGACCCGTATTTGTCCATCACTATGAGCAAGGGTATGTGGGATGCGCTCGAGGCCAAATTTGGTGTCTCGGACGCAGGCAGTGAATTGTATGTCATGGAGCAGTTCTATGACTACAAGATGACTGGTGAGCGATCTGTTGTCGAGCAGGCTCATGAGATACAGTCCATTGCTAAGGAACTTGAGTAGTTCACATGCGTCTTACCGGACAAGTTCATTGCCGGAGGCATCATTTCCAAGCTTCCTCCCTCGTGGAGGAATTTTGCTACTTCTCTGAAGCATAAGAGACAAGAGTTTTCAGTTATGGATCTCATTGGGTCTCTCGATGTGGAGGAGAAGGCGAGAGCAAAAGACGCACGCGCTCGAGGCCTTGAGGGAGGTTCAAGTGCTAATTTCGTTCAAAAGAAGAACTCCCAGTCCTACAAGCCCAAGAACAAGAACAAGTCTGAGAACAAAGGCAAGTTTGATAAAAAGAACAAGCCCTCACAGTCTACCAACTTCAAGAGGAAGACCGATAGAAAGAAGGGATCCTGCCATGTCTGTGGTGATCCTAATCACTGGGCTCCAAGATGCCCTAACCGATTTGAGGAGCGCGACAAGAGCGGCAAGACCGCCAATGTTGTCATTGGAGATACTGAAATGAAAGATGCTGGGTATGGCATATTTCCAACTATTCTTTCAGTATGTCATTCTCCTGAATGGTTGATTGACACGGGTGCCAATGTACATGTTTGTGCCGATATCTCAATGTTTTCTTCTTATCAGGTCGCAGGGACTTTCTCCGTGCTGATGGGGAACGGGTCACATGCTTCTGTTCATGGTGTTGGTACGGTCGATCTGAAGTTTACTTCGGGGAAGATCGTGCGCCTGAAGAACATTCATCATGTGCCCGCCATAAATAAGAATCTTGTTAGCGGATCTCTTCTGTGTCGAGATGGCTACAAGTTATCTTTTGAGTCCAATAAATTTGTAGTGTCTAGGTTTGGAACCTTTGTTGGTAAGGGCTATGAGTGCGGAGGCCTGTTCCGCCTATCTTTGTCAGACATTTGTAATAATGTTGTTAATCATATTTGCACAACCAGTGAATCAAATGTCTGGCATTCACGTCTTTGTCATATTAATTTTGGTTGTATGACGCGGCTAGCCAAAATGAGTTTAATCCAGAATTTCACTACTGTTAAAGGCTCTAAGTGTCAAGTATGTGTGCAAGCAAAGCAACCACGCAAGTCTCATACGACTGCGGAGGCAAGAGATTTGGCACCACTAGAGCTTATACATTCAGATCTTTGTGAGATGAATGGCTTGTTGACAAAAGGTGGAAAGAAATATTTCATGACGTTGATCGATGACTCCACTAGATATTGTTATGTGTATCTCCTTAAATCAAAAGATGAAGCTTTACATTTCTTCAAAATCTATAAAGCTGAAGCAGAAAACCAACTCGATCGAAAGATCAAGAGACTTAGGTCTGATCATGGTGGAGAGTATTTGTCCAATGAATTTGATTCTTTTTGTCCGGAACATGGTATAATCCATGAGAGGACGCCTCCCTACTCACCCCAATCAAACGGGGTGGCCGAAAGAAAGAACCGAACTCTGACTGATTTGGTTAACGCCATGTTAGACACTTCGGGTTTGTCCAAGGCATGGTGGGGGGAGGCAATATTGACTGCGTGTCATGTCCTAAACCGAGTTCCCACAAAGAACAAAGAGATAACTCCATTCGAGGAATGGGAGAAGAAAAGGTTAAAACTCTCTTACTTACGGACTTGGGGTTGTTTGGCGAAAGTCAATATACCAATTCCCAAGAAGCGAAAGCTTGGACCAAAAACTGTGGATTGTGTTTTTCTGGGCTATGCATTTCATAGCATTGGCTATAGATTTTTGATAGTAAAATCTGAGGTATCCGACATGCATGTTGGTACAATAATGGAGTCGAATGATGCGACTTTCTTTGAGGATATCTTTCCCATGAAGGATAAGCCTAGTTCATCAAATCAGGAGATGCCTAACACATGTAGTCAGGAATTAGCTACAATTCCTGAACCCACTATTCCGATGGAACACTTCGATAATCCTTTAGAGGATGACAATGAAATTCCTAAAAGGAGCAAGAGACAAAGGACCGCAAAATCTTTTGGTGATGATTTCATTGTGTACCTCGTGGATGACACTCCTAGGACTATTTCAGAAGCTTATGCATCTCCTGATGCTGACTACTGGAAGGATGCTGTCCGCAGCGAGATGGATTCCATCTTGGCTAATGGTACCTGGGAGATCACTGACCGTCCTTATGGGTGCAAACCTGTAGGATGTAAGTGGGTGTTCAAGAAGAAGCTTAGGCCTGATGGTACTATCGAAAAGTATAAGGCACGGCTTGTGGCCAAGGGTTATACCCAAAAGGAAGGTGAAGACTTCTTTGATACTTACTCACCTGTTGCCAGACTGACCACCATTCGTGTGCTACTATCATTGGCTGCCTCACACGGTCTTCTCGTTCATCAAATGGATGTTAAGACGGCTTTCCTAAATGGAGAGCTGGAAGAGAAAATTTACATGGAACAGCCAGATGGTTTTGTAGTACATGGTCAGGAAGGAAAGGTGTGCAAGTTATTGAAGTCTCTATATGGTCTCAAGCAAGCCCCTAAGCAGTGGCATGAAAAGTTTGAAAGAACGTTAACTGCCGAAGGCTTTGTTGTAAACGAAGCTGACAAATGTGT
This sequence comes from Puccinellia tenuiflora, assembly GCA_012064385.1. Lineage (NCBI taxonomy): Eukaryota > Viridiplantae > Streptophyta > Magnoliopsida > Poales > Poaceae > Puccinellia > Puccinellia tenuiflora. Next base: position 58,412 of record QRDG01001751.1, on the reverse strand, counting down.
GTACTATCGCCATGGTGGGGGCGAGGGAGTTATTTTGTGTCTGTACGTCGATGACATACTGATATTTGGTACCAACCTTAACGTGATTAAGGAGGTCAAGGATTTCTTATCTCGTTGTTTTGAGATGAAGGATCTAGGAGTAGCTGATGTTATCTTAAACATCAAGCTGTTGAGAGATGACGATGGTGGGATTACACTGCTTCAATCCCATTACGTGGACAAGGTCTTGAGTCATTTTGGGTATAGCGACTGCAAGCCTTCTCCAACACCGTATGATCCTAGTGTGTTGCTTCGAAAGAATCGACGAATTGCTAGAGATCAATTGAGATACTCGCAGATTATTGGCTCGCTTATGTATTTGGCTAGCGCCACGAGGCCTGACATCTCTTTTGCTGTAAGTAAACTGAGCCGGTTTGTTTCAAATCCGGGAGATGATCATTGGCATGCTCTTGAGAGAGTTATGCGCTATTTGAAAGGCACTGTGACTTATGGTATTCACTATACCGGGTACCCGAGGGTACTGGAGGGTTATAGTGATTCAAATTGGATATCTGATGCTGATGAGATTAAGGCCACTAGTGGTTATGTGTTTACACTTGGTGGTGGCGCTGTTTCCTGGAAGTCTTGCAAGCAGACCATCTTAACGAGGTCAACTATGGAAGCAGAACTCACAGCACTAGACACTGCCACTGTTGAAGCAGAGTGGCTTCGTGAGATTTTGATGGACTTACCTGTGGTTGAGAAACCAATACCCGCCATCCTAATGAACTGTGATAATCAAACTATGATCATCAAGGTTAATAGTTCAAAGGATAATATGAAGTCATCAAGGCATGTGAAGAGGAGACTGAAATCTGTCAGAAAAATGAAGAACTCCGGAGTTATTGCGTTGGATTATATCCAAACATCTAAAAATTTGGCAGATCCCTTCACAAAGGGTCTATCACGCAATGTGATAGATAATGCATCGAAGGAGATGGGTATGAGACCCACAGTATGAGTTGTTTGCAGTGGCAACCCACTCTATGTGATTGGAGATCTCGTGAAGTAGAATTGGGAGACAAGCTGTTGATCAACTGAGAGAAGAGTATCCTTACTTTATATAATACCACTCCGTGAAGATGCAATACTCTTCTGAACTGCATGGTAGGTTGATGTATATCTTAATGTGTTCCAAGAGTCTTTTATTTTAAAAGAGGAGATGTTGTCCTGCAGAACATCTCTTGAGGAACACACCTATATGAGCCTGACTGTCAAACGTCGCAGTCTATGAGAGTTGGGTGCTCTCTAATAAACTCATGAAAGGCCCTGGAGTATGACGTATAAGCTCCACCCGCGGGGAAGTCCCACGGTAGCCCAGTATCGGTCAAGACTTTGTGTGAAACTAGATTCGCAGAAAACTTGCAGTTCAAGGCATAGTCCACTGTTCAAGTTGCAAACTAGTCTAATATGAAGTTCTAGGTGGAAGTTCAACTTAACAGTCTCCACTTTAGCACCGGTATATAAACAATGTTTGAGAACCTAAGGCAAACTCTATGTGCCTCTAGGATCTGGTGGGGGATTGTTGGAATTTTGGCCCAATTAACCAGCCTTTTGATTAATCCAATAAATTCCTGAAAATCCTAGAGGCCCATGTGGCCCATTCATGCATGGCAAGAGGTGGGACAAAATGTTTAGTCCCATACCGCCAGTTGGGAGAGAGTTTCACCAGCTTATAAGGTGAGACTTTCTACCACTAGTATGAGGCATTGAAAAGGGAGAGAATAAGAGAGAGCCACACGCGCGCTCCTCCTCCGCCGCCCGCCTCGCCACGCCTCGTCACGACGCGCCGCGCCGCGCCGCGCCGCGGGTTGCGGGAATGAGCCGAGCCGATGGCTATATTTTTGTCACGCGCCACGCATGATTGGAATACGACCGGGTGCGCGGAAGCTGAAACGTTTTGCTTAGTGGACAATTAACTCGAATCTGAGTGCTTCCTATTCAGTTCGTTTTCTGTCTCTTCGTTTCATCTCCCACGCAGCCCGTTTGCCTTCTCCTCTGTGTCTATAAGAGAGAGGTCGCTCCTCTCCAGAGACACACACAAGAGCCACACCTCTCATGCGCCTGCCTCCTGGTTCTCGAGCTTTGCGCCATCGATCAAGACTTCTCCATCCCGTTCTACGGCGTGCACCGCGGGACGGGACAGTAGGCCTCCGGAACCCCGCCTCTCGTGATCCTGTACGGGAGAGGGGCGATAAGGTTTTTGGGGAGCGCTGCCGCGCGACTACTGACCTCTTTGTCAACACGGACGCCGACGACTTCTTCCCCAACGACGACTACTTCCCCGACGTCAACGACATCTTCGGCGACATGAACACCGACGGCGCCAATGGGTCTTCCTCCAAGACCCCGTATGTGCCTCTCGTCATCTGTGTTCTACTAGATGTCATGCTTCGTACAGTGTTTGTAGCAATCTGTGTAGAATTGCTATTTGCGTACCCTCTAGAATTGTTTTTTGTGAACTCTCTGTTAGACTGCATGACTAGTTTAAATCACGTTTTATTAGTCATGTTTCATCTACTGCTTTTAAGGATTAAATCATGTGGAAATTTCCTAATATTTTCAACATACGGTGCCTCCTACACGTCGGCGACAGGAGCAACATGGCGACAGTGTGGCTGTTCCCTGGGCGTCGACGATCACCGCGTCCACTAGGGTGGCTCCCGTGTTGATCTGAGGTGCTGGGCAGGTCAGCGAGGTGGAGAGGGGTAAAGGGGTGCAAGGAATCGAAGAACTGAAACCCAAATCCATCGATTTGATCTCGAGTTCATCAGTTTGGGGAAGAACACGGGCTCTGCCCTCCAGGTGTTCGATGAAATGCCTGAACCAAATTTAAATTCATATTTTTTTGAAATTTGTTTCCACAATTGATTGTATTTATGTTAATAGGGATTTTTGGTGCTATGATGGAATTTATGTGATAAGTGCATCATAGCACATTTTGGGGTTTATAATGATAAGGAAAGAATTTTAGAATTTTAAATTTAGATTTTTTTAAAATATATTTTGAAGAGGGAAAAGGTATAAGAGCAAAGTGGGAGTGATCACTATGTCACCCCACTGAATTTTGTTTTGAAAGAAAATATTAATTTCTCACTTAGGGAATTTAGGGTGGCACTGGCCTCATGATTTTATGTGCTGGTGTTTTGATTTTGTTTCTTTTCCTGTCTTCATAATTTTTATTTTAGCAATCACACACATAAATCAACAAAACACAAGCAATCACACATAAATTGATAAAAGTTTTTTTGTTGGCCCACATTTTTGGAATTAATAATACTTATATTAATTCTGGGATGTTACACTGAGCATCCCCTTGATCTGCACCGCGTTTGCCGGCTGATCATCTCGTCGGATTTATGCATCAGACAACCAGGTGCTACCTTTCTTAGTGTTTTTTGTCCGCATACTTCCTAAAATTTCCAAGAATTTTTATTCCGGCTTGTACTACTTTGTGTTAGTAGGAAATTCGTTGGAATCATTGGGACGCTGCTATACCGAACTATTCACGCTTCCCAGGAAAAGGAAATTGTGAAACATGGAATAAAATAACAGACATGCTCACATCATTATTTTAGCACCAATACATAACAGCGAACAGATTACGTGGAAATTATGCGTAGCCTGGAAAATTATTTTTGCTTTGGGACTTAATATTTATTGGGCATTATTTGCTTGTGGAGGAAATTGGAACACAGTCTGAGGAAAGGAAATAAACTCTTCGCCAGATGGATAATTTTTTTTATGATCCCCTTGATTGTTCAATTGGTACCAGATGTTGATCAATAAAGGAAACACTGATGCATTTTATTTTTGTTGCTGGTGTACAAGGACATGTTATTTGTAAGTCCGCAATCCATGGAATATTATACATGGCATGGAAAAGGATTTATTGGACCTATTTACATCATGTAAAGTTGACATCATTTCTTGGTGGAAGATGACAACGCTCCAAGAGCGGAAAATTTGATCTCCACTTACAGTTCTCTCAACGTTCTGCAATCAATAGGAAATTTATTTTGGGTTCTTCATTGGAATATTGCCACCCGGACTAGTTGAAACACGACTAGGAACAGACTATTGAGTACACTGGACATTCTTGGTATCGACAAACGATTGTGTAGTGGAAATATATGTGCTGGAAAGATTGCACGGAATTTTTACATAATCCGGAAAGATACTCATTATCTTTATTGGGCATCATTTATTTTTGGAGGAATATGAGTAAGACTCCATCGACGAAAAAAAAGGATCTTCAATTAAGTTCCAAAGGAAAAATAAATGTGAGTACATAGTCACTAATGATAAATTTATATTCTTTGGAATTGGAAAGTGTGTCATCAAAATCTTTTATGGAGGAAAATTATTGTTATTTATATGTTCACCTACAATGGGAAGGAATTTAAAGTTTTTTATCGCAATTTATTGTTTATGACATACTATTTGGAAAAGGAAGAGTGGAAATATTGCTCAATTGGAGGTTAGTGCTCAATGGAATTTAACACAATGGTCTCATTTATCTTGATAATCATTGGAAGTTGGTGACCAAATCATTTATTTGGTGATGATGACTCCATATGGAGGAATATTATAATAGACATACATGCTCGGAATTTTATTGTCGATGGAATTTATGACTTGGTTTTACTAAACAGAATTACACTTGTTAATTCTGGAATTATAAACTTTAAGTGGGAGGACTATCAGTTATGGATTATTCTTCAATGTGACATTTGTTTTTACACTCCCACTAGAGGTTCAGTTATTTATTTTATCTCATTTACGACTTGGTCACATATCAAGGAACATAATTAGTGGATTAATAATTCTGAAATTCTAAACTTTAGTGGGAGGATTATGATACTTCATCACCTTATATGTACGGTATTTTATGGACACTCCTACTTGAGGTTTTTTCACGATAGCACTTGATATGGCTATTTATATATTTTTACAATACAAGTCGGAAGGTTTTTGTTGTATTAACATACTGAAGTGGAAAATCAGTTCATCAAAGGATTTAAAGTTTTGAAAACTGATTGGTGGGGGAGTACACTTCAGGAATACAAACTAATGCAGCGAGCATGGAATTATACACGGATGTTTAATATTATATACTCCATGGTTAAATGAAGGAATACAACTATTGGTTATTCCCTTGATTATGTGGAAAAGCATACATACTACTACGTTTGTTTAGTAAGTCATTATCTATCACAGTCACTGTTTATATTTCGTGAACTGGAAGGAAGTCTTCTATTTATATTTTGGTAGTATGGAATTGGTAAGATTATATACTACATAGCACACCAACATTTTATTTTGATGTACATATTCTGGTGGATCAAATGGAATTTTTGTTTTTATCTGGAAAAGGAAAATTGGTGGAAAGTAGGAATTTGGTATGAAGGGTGTCTTTACTTAGTAGTCACACCGGACTCAAATGTACAAACCCAAAGGAAAACAAAAAAAGGGTAAACTCCCAACACTAACATGCTTAGGAAAAGTGGAAGGAATTAACATGGACCATCATTTCTTGGCTATTATATTGTGTGTTCCTTGGGTAAGTTACTATGTTTTAGAGGTTATCACATGTAAACTTGTATGGAATAGTTAAAGTTGTCACTATTTTAAACTATGGGTGGAAGCAGTGCGGGAAGAAATAAACTCAATGAGGAGGAATAAAAGTTTTATTTTACCAAACAACCGCAAGCCTATAGGTTGTTAATGGATTTATTTGTATGGAAGTTTCATGCAACATGCTTAGTGTAAGTTACAATTCTAAGCTTGTTGTTTAATTCTTTACACAAAGGAAATATTTATACTTTGTGGAAACTCTGGAATTTGGAGGGGGTGGGAATAATGACAGGATTTGCTAATTGAATTGATCGCTTCATATTTTTTTTTGGAACAAGTTTCACATCAATGGTATGTCAGGTCATATGGTTTTATTTAGGATGGAAGACAATGGTCTTAGTTATGATGGAAGACGATCATATACAAAGTGCAAGCTTGGTTCAGTTATAACTTTCATATGAAAGAAAATATGGATTATTCATTATTTGGCAATCTGAACCTTCTACCGCGTGGATATATTGATGCTACTTTCGGAAATAGGATCTCGGTGAAAGGTAATATATTTTTTTATGTTATATGTTAATATCTACTTTTGTAGGTCTTTATGCTGTACAGAGGAAACATGATTTATATACTCGTTATTTACGAAATATGAACACTTCAATGCATCTCAAGCATTGAAGGAAGGTCTATGGTTAAGGAAATTTCTTTGTAAACTTACGGTCGCGGGAAAGTCGCATCATAACCTGTTACTTTGTGATAAATTCACAAAGTTTATATGCAACATGGATACACTGAAGAAAGGAATTATTTTCTAACCATGCTAATTGCTTGGGAATTCACTTGTTGAAATAAAATGTTTTTAGTTAAGTGGGAGATGTAGGAATTTGTGTCTTTCAACATTTTTTATTTGTAAACTACATTCTCCGGAATTAAACTTCATGTGGAAGTATCATGGAAATAACAGGGAACTAATGATGTGGAATTGTACTTAAGGAAATATACTTAAGGAAGCCGGTACGTCTATACTGGAATACAGTGTATGTGAATATGCTGGAATTATACCCGGGACAGTATAGAGTGGAAAGCCAGGTTGTTCATATGTTGGCTATATGAATTGATTAAAGCCTTCGAATTTGAATTCTTCAAATTCGGCACGTGACTTACACACGTGTGTTGGTGGGACTAATTGCAGATTGAAACTCCTAGATGGTTACTGATGATCGTGGTTGGTTTGGTTAATCTGGAGTTTCTGGAATAAATATCTGCGGAATTACGGATTAAGTAAAACCGGAATTAGCACTATATAAAGGTCCCTAACCCCTAGCCTCAAATTGATCATTGTGAGCGGCACCACGGAAAAGGATCGGGGAATAGGGGTTAGACCGGATGAGTGCTAAACCTAACATTAGATCCTGGGTTTTCACCCTGGAGNTAAATTTGTTATTGAGTTATATTTGAAAAATTGATGAACTATGTAATAATTATGTATTATGTTTCTTTGATTTGGATTGTAATTATTTGATACTTAATTTGATATTATTTATGCATTTGTTGATTCATATGTATGCATTTGTGTGGATAAAAACAGGTTTTTGTGTCCTATTGTACAACATCTCTTGGAGCTCAAAACTTTTCTGGTGCCTGAAATTCATCATCTGTCGGAACAAAATAAGTTTTGGTGCCTAAAAACCTAAAAAGTGATGGCTAAAATCAAAATGTGGTGCCATATTTTGGATAACCTATTATACAGTAGATGGTATTAGTGAGCCGATGCGGTCCGGTCCACGGTCCAGCTTATATCTGTACTTGTTGGCTCTGTCATGTGTTGTTGGTTGCCCAGGAAAAGATATGCTATTCATCAAGACAAAATTTGGACGGTGTCCGCCGGGGCTACAGAGTTGACATCAACCAGATGACGAACGTTCATGCATTGATTGATTGTGCCTTGTATTTTAGCGATATACGGGACCAACTCACCAACCTCTCCTAACCTACCACCAAAGCAGCACGACTGCAGTGTTTTAGCAATGCCGGTCAAGTCTGATGGATATCGTAATAATATTAATACGGCACTTGCATGCCTTGTTGTTGGCCTACCACCAATAACATGTGAGATTAGACCTTGTCATTAAGCGATTCGTGAATCGCTGAATTGGTCTACATGTCAAAGTAGATTGTTTGGGATTTTCAGAGGAATGCTGCAAGTTCAGAGAGAATATGTTTGGTTCAGACTTCAGAGGTTTGTATGCAGAATTGAAGAACATTCCATGATCATATAGGTGCCCGTACCTGTATGCTCTTCTCATCTCACTAGTCCTGGTTGTGTCACCGTCAGCAGATATTTGCAGACAAAATCAAGGAACAATTAACCAGTAACGGAAGACCAGTGCACGGAAATGTCACTTGTCGTGTGCAAAAGCCACTAATCAGGCCTGTCTCTGTAATCAGATAACAAGGCATGTTCGAACTTCGCCTCTCCTTTATATCTACTAGATGACCCGTTGCGCCGCTGGCGCAAGTGGCGGAGTCAAGACCGAAATTAAATCATAAGTTTTATATTCTTTTGTTTTCCATTGTATGTCTGAGTTGAACTTCCCTCACTATAGGACCGCTTATCGTGGGTGACTTTGAACCAAGTTTTATATTCCTTTGTTTTCCATTGTATGTCAAAGTTGAACTTCCCTCACTATAGGACCCCTTATTGTGGGTACTATAGGACCCCTTACTGTGGGTGACATTTAACCCTTGACATTAGGACCACTGATTGTGGGTGACTTTGAAACCTTGACATGTAACACACTGGTGACTCCACATCTCATTGACTCGAAGTCTTCTGACTTTGGGGCTAATAAAGTCAGGCAATCCACGTCCCGCTATATATCAAGGATTGTTGAAATGAATGAATTAACATGCTTTGTGGATCTCCAATCACTAAATCTAACAAAAGACATAACCCATTATGTTTATACTAAATAAACGCTCATGTATTCTGAACAAACTGAAACTATACGATATTACAACACACCTTAAAGTGAGCATAATCAACAGATTTTTCATATGGTAGCAGACAACATGTTTCTTTGAACAGAATACACAACACATCTAAAGTGGGTTTAAAAGGGTACTTTGGCATGTGATTCACAAGAAAACAAGCACATATATCAAACCTATCCTCCATCACAAGTACAATAAAAATAAAAATTGATTCGATTAAAAAGTGTTAGAAAAAAGTTCATTACAAATTCGAAATCACACTCAACTATATAAACAAATACATAGGAAACCTCTCTTCAGTGTTTTCATCGACCACAATGAAGTCTCAATTGTCATCAGCATTCTTCAGCTCCGTGTCGCCCTTTTGAAATACTTACTCACACATCTGCAATAATTCATGAAATCCAACGAAAATGGCAAGCTTCTACCCACATACATCTACCATGGATGACACATAAACATTAGACCAGGGATTATAGTACAAAATATTCCCATAATAGAAATTTTATAGATTACCATCCTTGTATTGAACACTGACGATAAAGTGATTTGTTGTTCATTTGGAAGAAGTGTCATTGCCATAATCTTACAAAAACACATCATAACTCAAGCTCATTGTTTGTAGCTACTTCCCCTGAACCAACAAGCCCATGTCCTTCACAGATCAAACAGGGATTCAGAAGGATTGTTCGAGGTGAAATCTTGTGATATATCGTACGTCATCTAAATACAAAAGGAAGCATCACCTCTGACTCCTTGACGCCCTCAGCACCTACAAGTATAGAAACACGGAATTTAGATATTGCTCGCTTTGTCTACAGACTGAATTCAATCAATTTTTGTAACAAGAACGCTGAAAACAGAAACATGAGAATGTTATGCTACTCCACCAATATTCTATACCGCGAAAGCTCAGGTCCCATATTGCAAACGAGGAAACATTTAAAAAACTGACATCAATGTAGGTGAAATCTTGCGATATATCATACGTCATCTAAATATTTGTTGTATATCATTTTTTACTTGATAGAACTCATTATTGTCTCCCCAATATATAATGGAATGGCTCTCTTTCAGAAAGCTGTGGGCAGACACCATGACCATAATTGTACTCACATACTTGGAACTGTTTTCTCATTCTGTTGATAATAGTAAGACATGGTTAAGGAAATTGAGATCATGGTACCACGGAGAGCCTAAATTAGATAACTAACACAAATTTTATAAGATGACACACGAGAATTTCTTTTTGGTTTCTGGATGCATGTACTCTCTAGTACGGCAATAACCTGGGAGCATGTGCAAATGAACTGAATTTTGACAAAAACAAAGCTATACCATCTAAAGAAAAATGGAATAATTCTAAGAACTCCGACACGTGTAAACTTCATAACAAAAGTCTAAAAACGGGTGCAAAGAAAATTAACACTCACTCAAGCAAACCAAATTAAAAGGTCACCTTTGGAAAATACAGATTGATTACAAAAGGCTATGGTCAGGTCTGCAAGGCAGAGTAAACAATTAATTTACCACGACAATAATTACATAGAGAAGTGGCTCCAGATTTAATGTAGTCACTACAAACATCCGATATAATATGTCCCCATGATCTGACATCCTATAAAACTCAACCATGAACCAACTAAAAAACGCGAAAGATTTTATCATCTTAAAAAATGTGTCAGTGATCCAACTGGAGATGGAAAATAACCAGATGAATATGCAGAGAAGCTAGAAGGCAGATATAAGTATAGTAGTTGAAGTAAACCTAAGAAAGGCGCATATTTCAGATAGCTTAGATAAGTAACAGATCTGTGTTAGCAACTTAGCATAAAATTACCACATGGCTATCGTCTATGACATTTGTATTAATACCAATGAAATATTGAATTCCAACATGCGCAAGCACATAAGAACTTCCACGTGCAACATAATAAGCATCAATAAGTTAAGCATCCAGGCCGAAAAAATCAGTGATGCCTTTCAGAATATCAGCAGCCTAAAGAATCTGCATAGCTAGAACTATTACTATTTCAGGAATTGTGCCGATGTACTTATAAAATATATCTTGGAAATCTTCACTTATACCTGGATGAAAACAATATCCACAAGATCTCAACTTAAACAATTAGAGCTCATACATATCAGATTAGACATCGAACAAAAGCTATTAAATACTCCCTCCTAAATCAGTGACACTTAATATGGATCGAAAGGAGTATTTGCTTTCCTCAGTCTAATATATGTGCCAATCAACAATTTTTTACAGGTTCTTCGTTACTTTAAATAAAAAACTTTTTCATTATTGTTCTGTTCAGGAATCAGTAGAAAAAATTAACCATACATGGAACAAAAAGAAGTTTTTTTCGGCAGAGTCAATAGCTACTGACTGAGGACCATCCATTCAAATGCAAGGCAACTTTCTATGGACATAAACTGAACATTCGAACTCGAAAGTAGGTGCATGCTTTTCATTCTATCAGCAGGAAGGCAAGGGAAGCAAAAAAGCCGAAACATAAGCACCAGAACTGGAAACAAGAACAAAACGAAACTTGGCACGGAAGATGGGTAGAGAACGGTAGTAAGTACCCGCATGCTGCATCATCGTCGTAGTTTGTGATCACTCGATGCTCTCTTGCGAACAACGAAGGCTGGCATGGATGAAGATTATGGGGCGTACAGAGAGAAAGGACCGGGGCCAAGGTGGTCACTTCATAGCATCTTCTATTCTTGGTCAGAGTCGGACATGATTCATGCAACAATGTTGTGACTAAATAATAGTCTTGTTTATCTAGCTCAGAAAGATACATATTTTTCACGAATTTTGTCATGTTCACATAGTATCAGAAAAAAGATAAAAACTGTAAGGTGTCGTTTATCCCACCACTGAACATTAAAGGAAATAAAGGAGGCTGCACATGAAAAACTGAACTGTATCATACAGATTCAGTCTACTGTATATTGTTATTCATAGTTGGTATCAAGCATCGACACATTTTAAAGACAGTGACTGTTACTGTTAGGATACACCAAAGCGAGTATGCCTAGTCACATCATAGTTCTGGGGACATTGCTAAACAAGCACTCAAAAAATGCATTTTTCAGTATACAAACATACATCACTTGAATATGATTATTACTCCCTCTCGTTTAAAATGTAGTGTTTAATTGACTAAGTAAGAGCTTTGGCTGCAAATTTCTTGAAAAGTGCTAAGTAAGATCTTTGACTAAGAGCCATCACCACCAGCAAGAGAGCTAAACCAAAGACTGTGGCCCCAACGAACCAGAGCCCCTCATATGGCAGGCCCCTCAACTTATATACAAATATACAAATACAATTGACCTTGTAACAAAATCATCATCACAAACAGTATAATAGGCTAGAGCCCTTTAAAGGAGTAATTTGATTTCTTGATGACAGATTCAACACAAAGCAGAGTGATGTACTCTAGTGCTTGAAATAGCTTGAATAAAGTGGATAACGTCTAGCCAATCATGTATTCATTTTATGCAACATCATCTAAGCATAATATCAACTGACTATGGAAAATGCAAAATGAATACTGTCGTAGCCACGTGATTACTGATTAGGTAGTCTGAACATACGTCATGTGTATTAAGCTTTCTTTTGCCACTCACAGGTTTGAATCCTCTGGAGGAAGTAACCTACACAACGCCACCGCGTCTGCAAATTCTCCAGAGGCAGTAAATTGCACTATCTGTAGACCAAAGATATATATGTAAGAAATTAAGAACTAATAATAGGCAAACACTATTGGAGCATTCGGCAAACAGTCCGAGAAGACTGCAAAGCAACAGATGAATGTTAAACCGACGCGTAAATATTCGACGACATTGTTTATGAAATTTAAAGCACAATATGTCCATGTCGAAACAAAAGGAGATTCACATGTATCTTGGCAAGCATATGCCAGGTGTAGGAATGAGCGAAGATCTTAACCTGTGAGAGAGAAGCACTTTCGGAAGCATCTGTCTACTGACCAAAGCAAACCAGGGGAATGCCCTGCACAATAAAAATAACTTAGTAATGTACAGTTCGGTAATTTTGCAACCTGGGAGGAGTCCCATCTAAAAGTGCAGATGCTGTAATGAAAACTTAATAGAGCTTACCACCAACATCTTAGAAATAGTGTGCTCTTCTTGGATCACAAGATACCTCCCAAAAGTTAATACAACTGACCAAAATAATATACATTAGATTCGGAAATAGTGTGCTCTTCTTGGATCACAAGATACCTCCCAATATAGTATGAATATATAATTATATATGAATGAGCGTTCCGCAGCCATGTTGCAAATGAAGGTCACACAGTTGTGGTGTGCCCCCTGAATAAAAATCCAAGACAGAATAAGGTCTCACCTCTTCAAAAAATCCTAATCAACAAGCATATAAATATTCTGCAGCAGCAAAACCATTTTCCAAGAAAAGAATTGACCTGTTTGGGGGTTGCCGTATGTGCTCCGGGCTGACCTGTTTGCGTAGAGTAACATCCTCTAGAGGAGTGGAGAAGCAGAGGCGATGCTGCAACGATGATAAGCAATTGCAGGCCATCATCTAAAAAAACATATACATGATTAGCAAGTGCAGGTTATTATCTGAAAAAACACACCTACAGGTCTTCAAAGACAAGGGATTTTAGACAAACTACTAAGCAATTCAACAAATCTATATGCCATTTGAAGAAGAACGGAGGGTAGCAAAGAAGGAAAAGAGGAGCTCTACCTGGATCCATCTTGGTAGTTCTTCTTGGAGGGTTGTTGAGATGGTTCCTGGCCTAGAGCATGTTAAATCGGAGATGTTCTGACCTAGTGGAGGGAGTGGCAGAGGAGGACGTGCTCCAGCTCCTCCCGAACCTCCGCTGCCGTCAGTTCGCAACACTGTCCTAATCTTTCTTCCATAGCTGCTAGAAGAAAAGGGGATCCACTCAGAGAGAGACCTGGAAGAAACATGACCCAGATCTACCGGACCAAGAAATGCAAACAGGGACGAACCTTTTTTTTTCATCCAGCGAGCACTCCCATCGCCGACAAGATCCGTCCTCCACGCTCCTCCCCAAACCTCGGTTCCACCTCGATCGGGAAGATGGAGAGACAGAGCGCAGCTGCAGCCCTTGCTCCTAGGCTTGAGAGATGGGAGGGAGGAGGTCGCTTGCAACCACGAAGCAGCGGCTGGTTTTCGCTTCTCTCGGGCATGCGGAACGGCCGCATGTGCTCTTCTCCGGACGGTTCTGTACCTTGCGACGGCCGCTCATCTTGCTGGCAAGGACGAGCGGTGTGCGGAGGAGAATGAGCAGGGCATGCCGGCTGACCCGGCGGCGATGGGAGAGCGGGGGAGAACGAGCAGGGAGGTGAGGGCGCGATGGGAGGGAGGCGGCGTCTAGGTTTAGGGGAGGAGAACACGGAAGGGGATTTTTTTTTTGAGAATCACGGAAGGGGATTGGGGGAGGAGACGCGAGCTCGATTTGCTCTAGGGTTTCACCGCGAGAGGCTGGTTTTGTTCCACGCCAGTCCATCCACCGAACGGGCCAAACTGAGAGACGCGGACGACCTGGTCACGCCCACTGAGTTGTGGACCCCTGTGCGGAGCGAGTCCCACCCGTCAGCGACTCATTCAGATAACTAAGAAGTAAAAATAAATAGAAAGATCCAACGGCTGCAGTAAAAGCGGTGGTGAAAGCTGCACAGGCGGTGAGTTTGGCCGTGAGGAGGCCTGAGAGCACGGGTAGTATAAGAACATATTCATGCCGGTATCATGTTAGCGGCCTAAAGTCAGCCCACGCTCAACCAGCGTAATTGGGAGGCTCAAGGACTCTCTCTGCCCAAAAAACCGGCCTAAAGGGAGAGGTTTGCCCAGCTATATAAGCTGGTGTCGGCCTCCCTCAACTGGCGAGGTGGGACTAAACTCGGTGCGTCCACCGGTTCGTCGCACAGCCGTGCCGTCCATTCGAGTGCCTGACATCCCACCCCCTAAATAGGGGCGATGCAGATCGACAGCCCACCTAATAGCGACGCGCACGCTGGCTCTGATACCAGATGTTAGCGGCCCAAAGTCAGCCCACGCTCAACCAGCTATTGGGAGGCCCAAGGCCTCTCTCTGCCCAAAAGACCGACCTGAAGGGAGTGGTTTGCCCAGCTATATAAGCTGGTCGGCCTCCCTCAACTGGCGAGGTGGGACTAAACTCGGTGCGTCCACCGGTTCGTCGCACAGCCGTGCCGTCCGTTCGAGTGCCTGACATATCACGATATTTTGTTGGTTGCAACACTTGAACAGAGATCATCCTTTTCTATTGCTCCGCACATGTTGTCCAATCCAGAGACAAGAGTGCAAATTTTCGAACTTCGCTCCTCCTTTATATATATGCATCTTGATGTACGACGTTAACCCTTGATTAGCATAAGAACATATTCGTGCCAGTATGCCACCATCACGATATTTTGTGGGTTGCACAACTTGAGCAGATAGCATCATTTTCTAGTCCTCTGCAATGTTGTCCAATCCAGAGACAAGAGTGCAGATTTACAGTTGCAGATACCTTCGCGAGATCGTCCGCTAGCTTCGAACAATTCACTTTTCTTCACGGGAACTTTATATATACTGTGTGTTCTGTACAACAACATCACCATCCAGATTATGTTCCGTCGACTGGTTTATTACAGAGGATGGCGAATTATCTATACCTAATAATAAAAACATTAAGACTTTCACGGTTTGGTTTGCTACGTCATTAAAATTACCTTTTAATTGTACATAATTATCACCTATGCCACCCATATAAGTCATAAAAAAACGATTCGATCCCCTCTTCTTCTGTTTCGTCCGTACAACTTTTTCGTTCGTTCCTGTTTCTACCGTAACAAGTTCTGGACTCTTCGTGTCAAAAAAAAAAAGTTCTGGACTCTTCGTTGGTTCCTCTAACGTAACGGACTCGTCACTAACCAACCTGTTTAAAGCGTCAGGAGCGTCCCTCCCCTAGAAAACCCACGCGACGACGTAGGAAACAGAATCCAGCCAACATCAGGTGGAGTTCGACGGTGCACCAGTTGGGGTCTCGCGAGCCAGGTGCTTTTCATTAGGACGAGGAGTTCGCCGGTGAGCTGCGATGGCCAGATGCGGTGCAGGAGCACGTGGGGACGCTGACAAGATGCGCGGTGCAGAAGTGCAGGACCAGGACGCGGGGACGGCGGCTAGATGCGGTGTTGACGGATGGGTTGTAGGTGACATGCTGTGCCGTGGGGCGCTGCCGGACTCCGTCTGCTCCCTTCCGCTAGGCCAGGACAGGAAGGCGATCGATCTAGAGGATGGATGGAAGTTCACGGAGAAGGGCGGGGTTTATATGGACACTGCCGGCGGTTTCCGACCTT
>QRDG01001751.1:0-42266 GCA_012064385.1 Puccinellia tenuiflora | reverse complement strand
ATCTGGAACATCTTTATCCAGGGTTGTACTCTTCCTTCCAATAGTTGTTGTCTCCTCCATTGGCAGTGTGGTCTTTGTGTATGCCATTGACACTGCTGTCATTGCCCCTCCATTGCCATGGTTGTCGTCATTCTTTCGTTGGTGAAGTAGCGGTCAACTCCTTCAAGCTCTACCAGGTCGACTTGATTCCTTGTGGAAGACCTCCTTGACGCCATGATGGATATCTGACATCTCTTCCGATGGCTCCAAAAGTCTAAGCAGGGGGTCAAATGGGAAGGGGTGAGTAACAGCGTTACTCAGCAAGTTCAGAATATATAGAGATAAGGTGTTTCTTGCACTAGCTACTGCCAGAACCTCAGGTCTTTGGCATAGATGCAAGTTTTTGCAAACATTTCTTCAAAGGATAGATTTTATTCTGAAAAAATATATCCACAGCCTCCACCGGTCTTGTGAATCCAAATGGGACTCCATGTAGCGCCCTTGCTTAGAAAAGCAATGACACATCGTGAAATATGCTATTCCCTTGATCGAGTACGGATAGCAATTCACAAATAGATGTAATACCATGCATCAATGTCAAATAAATATTACATCGCGAGATCCATAAATAAAATATTCTTTACAAATTGCATAGCCAAAGGCTAGCTTGAATGCAAAAGTTTGGCAGCAGAAACATAAGTAGCACAGAGAGCTTCATCATCTTCATGTGCCACTGGCATACATGTTGGTTGCAAGCTCGAAAGGTAGACGTCCTCACTCGTCATCGTAAAAACCTGCAACATTAACGTTGCAGCCCAGGGAATTTGGGTCAATACCTTGTGACAGGCCGGCAAGTGATACTTTGGTGGAATATAAAATGGCAAGTCTAAATCTATATGCATATCTGGCTGGTGGAGTTGAAGGCTATTGCATAAAGCCAATTTTGTCCTACTTTTCACAAACATTATATTCTCCACTTTTCAATATGAGACACACCCATGGAACGCATCCAAGGTCTCATATACCCGATGTCGTGGGGCTACCTTTCGGGTGTCCCACGGTGGTGGTACCTGGGTCACGCCAAGAGAAGCCCATTGAAGCCCATGAAGTGTACCGTGTGGCCCAAGTAGTCGGTTAGGCCGGTGATGGTTCTCCCTATCTTGTAACGTGCAATCTGCACCGTCCACCCGAGACCTGGCCTGTGATATAAAGGCCAGGAGGGTGCGTCGTCTAGGTCAAGCAACCAGAAAGCAAACCCTAGCGAGATTGCATCTCACCATTGTAGCCACCTCGATAATTCCAGACAAGCAGGAGTAGGTCTTTACCTCACCTCGAGGGGCCGAACCTGGGTAAAACTCGCCCCCTGTTAGCCGTCACAGCCACCAACGTTTTCTCTCTCTCCCCCTCAATCAACCCGGGGTGTACAACCTTGGGATTTGCCGAGTCCACTCCTCGTCAATTGGCGCCGTCTGTGGGAAAGAACAGATCGTTGGAGTCATGGTTGCGCCGGCCTCATCAACAATGAAGAACGGCATCAGCGCCAGGGAGTCGATCTACACCGGCTTCCTCGAGTTCGTCCACCATTCGCCGGCGGATCTCCCGGCGTACGCTGAGGTGCAGCAGAGCACGTGGATTACCTTCGGTAGTCTGCGCTATCTCGTGGACAGTCGCGGAACGCTCCGGCCCACGCTGGCCACGTTGCGCGCGGCGGACGCGCCAGCATCTACACCGACTGCGCCGACCGCGGCTTCACCCGCCATGGCGATCGTGCCATCGACTGCCGTGAAGATCGCGTCCACTTCGACTGCGTCAGCACCATCTACGACCGCGTCAAAGGCGACTGCGGTGACCACACCCGCGGTTGCCAGAAAAATCGCATCTACTGCAACCTTGGCGCGGAACAAGTCTACTCCGACCTTCTTGTCCGCGCCTCGGACGAAGCCAAAATTTACGCCAATTTCGCCTACGCCAACCGCGCCTCTGCGTCGCGGAATCGCCAGTAGCAGTGACCGTGGCACCCGCCACGTTGCTGTGATTCTCGACTCTGAGCATAGCTCGGACGAAGGAAGCGGGACTGGGAGCATCAGCCCCACTCGACGGGTGTACCCCGCGCAAGTCTATATGGCCAGCCCAGCACGATCCAACGGCGGGGAACACGTATACCCGCTGGAGGTAACCATGCCGGATAGGGTGACAAGGCTCACCATCACTCGGGAGATGGCGATCCAGGCCATGAAGCACGTGGACGAGGGCACGTTCCCTTCACCAGATGAACCCCGAGAAGACCAACTGGCGGTCCAATACTTGCTTTGGAAGGAGTCCGAGCGAGTTCGCTAAGAGAAAGCCGATCTGATTCGGCGCAAAGAACTAGCCGACGCGTCGAGTGCCAGGAGGGCAGCACACTCGTTCTTGGCCGGATCGGAGGAAGTCTCGCAAGGAGGACGTCACAGGGCTCGCATGCCATGGGTGCCAGAAGCTGATCGCGTCCACCTCACTCGCAATCTGGAGTCGTCGTTCATGACGGAAGATGCGGATGGAATCCCCGTCCCCAAGACACCCGCTTCGGCCCTCATGGCGGTCGAAACCTACCTGCGACTAACACAGCCGCCGGAGGGTGACGCCCACGCCCGCCTCCACAGGCGACAAATTCAATCCCTCAGGAAGTCGAGGAAGTCTTGGCGAAAGTCAGCACCAGCAGGAAGGGTGCACGAGAATCGAGACCACCGCGATCGTGAACCCGCACCACTTGCAGACCCAGCCCCAATTCGACTGCGACAGCCGCAGCCAGGCGAAGATGTCCGTAACGTCGTCGCACAGAGAAGGGTAGACCGCAGTCGACGGCTGCAAGCGGCGAGTGCACAAGCCAACGACTACGACGACGACGATTCGAGCCACGCGGAGCCGCATGTTTCAGCTTCAACATCCGCGACACGAAGATGCCGAAAGGCTTCAAGCTAACAGCAGAGACACCCAAGTATGATGGGAAGCAAGACCCAAGGGACTGGCTGGAAGACTACCTCATCGCGTGCAGCTGTCAAGGTGGTACTTCGACTACTGCTATGCAAGTACATTCAGTTGATGCTCACGGGATCTGCTCGCGGGTGGCTCAACACTCAGCCCAGGGACGCTTTCAACACCTGGGACGAGTTCAGGAACGCCTTCGTGAAGAGTTTTCTGGGGACATACGCAAGGCCAACAACCCTCATTGAGCTCCAGGCGTGCAAGCAAGGTCGAGACGAGCCACTCCGTTCGTACATCCAGCGGTGGACCTTACTTCGCAACACCATGGATGGAGCCACCTCAGAGGACAGGGTGATGGATGCATTCATGCACGGCGTTTACCGCCGCGACCTCCGTGAGGAGTTCGGTAGGCTTAGGCCGAGGAACATGATCGAGCTCATGCAGATAGCCAACCAGTGGGCAGATGGAGAAGACTCTGTTCGTGATGCACCACGATCCCCGAGGCAAGAAGCAGGACCCAGCAACTGGCGAGAAGGGCGCCTGAAGAAGAAGCCGCGTTACGTCGGCAACGACTCGATCGAGTTAGTAGCGGCGGGATTCGAAACCCCCCGTGAGAATGAAAGGCAGTACAACCAGGACGGTGGCAGCAGCTACCATAGAGACGGAAGTCGCAAGCGCGAGTGGCGGAGACGCCCACTGACTGAGGAAGAAGAGTTAGAGCAACCCTGCAAACATCACATGTTCAGGGACCCAGAAACAGGCAAGTGGGGATCCCGCCACCTGTTGAAGGATTGCAGAAAGGCGCAAAGGATATACAGGGCGTTTGCGCGAATAGTCCCCTCAGAACGGACAGCGCGATAATCAAGCGGCACCCGTGGCACAGCCAGCCGCACAGCTAGCCCTCCAGGCGCCACCCTCCTCCAGTCGCCAACCCAGCGCAAGCAGCGCTGGCCTTCTACCCGCAACAGCAACAACAGCCACAGCCACAGCCGCAAGATCCTGCTAACGCGTTCCCGGCAGCACGTGGGCAGATCAACATGATACAGAAGGGACGTCCTTCCAACAGGACCCAGAAAATCATCACCTCGCCAGGTCTACCAAGCACTCACCAATCCACCTGCAGTACCCGATTACCTGAGAGGCTCAGAAACAACGATCACTTTCTCCAGAGCGGACCACCCGCCGGCGATACCACGACCCGGGTACGCTGCTCTGGTAGTCGAAGCTCAGATCGGGGAGTACACCTTGAAGAAGGTATTCATGGATGGAGGCAGCGGTATAAATATCATCTTCGCCGACACCCTAAGAAGGATGAACAGGTCAACATCCAACCTAACACCATCAGCAAATACCTTTCACGGTATTGTACCAGGGCAAGCAGTCACGCCCATGGGAACAGTTACACTCGATGTCATATTCGGCACACCCGAAAACGTCCAGCGAGAGGCTGATCGACTTTGAGGTAGTCGACTGGAAGTCGCAATATCATGCCATACTGGGTCGTCCGGCCTTCGCCAGATTCATGGCAGTGCCACATTACGCCTACCTCCTGCTCAAGATGCCGGGACCAAAGGGTGTCATCACGGTGAAAGGCAACTTCGACCGGTCTGACAGCTGCGACCGCGAGTTCAGCAGGATTTCTGAGTTCTTTGGGATGGACGAGCAGCTGGAGATGATGGCAGTCGACAACGACAGGACATCTATTTCCAGCCACGGAAGAAATCATCCAAGGAGTCTGACATTCAACACAAGCGACGACACAAGGGCTCACCAGGTACACCCGACGGACACCGACAAGACGGTCAGGGTGTCATCAAGCTTGACTAGCGCATAGGAAAGCGCGCTCGTCGAGTTCCTGCGCGAGAACTGGAAGATATTCGCTGGCAACCTTCTGACATGCCAGGTATACCAAGGGAACTCGCCGAGCACTCCTTACGCGTCCAAAAGATGCCTAGACCAGTCAAGCAGACCATGAGGCGCTTCGCGGGTCCCAAGAGAGATGCCATCAGCAAGGAGATCGACCGGCTGCTTCACGCCGGATTTATTCGGGAAATAAAGGACTCAGAGTGGGTAGCAAACCCGGTGCTGGTGGAAAAGAAGAAGATGAAGAAACTACGCATGTGCGTCGACTTCACCGCCATCAACAAATGCTACCCCAAGGATCACTTTCCGCTCCCGCGGATTGATCAGATCGTCGATTCGACTGCAGGCTGTGCACGCCTATCCTTCCTGGATGCCTACTCTGGGTACCAGCAGATCAGTATGAAAGTCGAGGACCAGGAGAAGACGGCGTTCATCACACCACACGGTGTATTCTGTTACCAGATGATGCCATTCGGGTTGAAGAACGCTGGAGCCACATACCAGCGCACGATGCATGCCTGCTTGAAGGAGCTCATAGGACAGATTGTCCAGGTCTACGTCGATGACATAGTCGTCACCACCCGCACAGAAGGACAGCCTCATCGACGACCTCCGCAAGGTCTTCGACGCGCTTAACGAGTACCAGATCAAGTTAAACCCAGAAAAGTGCGTCTTCGGCGTCCCAGCCGGAGAACTACTGGGGTATCTTGTCTCTGCGAGAGGAATCGAAGCCAACCCTGAGAAGGTGCAGAACATACTCGACATGCCTGCACCGACCAAACTTCATGAAGTACAACGCCTAGCCGGCAGAGTCGCAGCACTCAGTCGGTTTATTAGTAAGTTGGGAGAAAAGGCCCTGCCCTTCTACCAACTGATGAAAAAGGCAGACAAGTTCGAGTGGACAGAGGAGCACAAGATGCATTCGACAAACTAAAGCAGACCCTCACAACCCCTCCAGTGCTGGTGGCACCACATGAGAACGAGCCACTGTATCTATATGTGGCAGCCACGAACAGGGTGGTCAGTACCGTACTCGTAGTCGAGCGGGAGGAAGAAGGAAAGAGTCACCCTATTCAGCGACCTGTGTATTACCTCAGCGAGGTGCTAACTGATTCCAAGCAGCGATACCCGCACTACCAGAAGCTGGCATACGGAGTTTTCATGACGTCCAGGAAGGTGGTCCACTATTTCTCCGAGCACCCGATCACGGTGGTAAGCTCCTCTGCCTATCCGACATCCTCACTAACCCAGCCGCGACAGGAAGAGTCGCCAAGTGGGTTGTCGAGTTAGGACTGTGGGGGCTGAAGTACGCACACCCGAAGGCAATCAAGGCCCAGGTCCTCCCAGAGTTCACCACAGAGTGGATAGAAGCACAACTGCCCGACGAGCCCAACTTGTCCAACGCATGGACAATGTATTTTGATGGATCCAAGAAATTCAACTCAGCCGGAGCAGGAGTCGTGCTCATTTCACCTAAAGGCGACAAGCTGAAGTACGTGCTGCAGATGAAGTTCCCAACTCCTTCCAACAACGAAGCAGAGTACGAAGCCCTGATCCACGGCATGCGGATGGCCCAGAACTGCGGCGCCACTCGCCTCATGATCTACGGCGACTCCTATCTGGTTGTGCAGCAAACCATGAAGCAGTGTGATGCCATCGCTGACAACATGATAGCCTACAGGGAGCTGTACAATCAACTGGAAGGCCTCTTCGACGGCTATGAACTGCGGCACATCGGCCGCGAAAGCAACGAAGAAGCTGACGTCCTGGCCAACCTAGGATCGGATCGAGCTCCGGTGCCACCCGGAGTCTTTCTCGAGTGCATCACACAGCGCTCAATCAAGGTCCGGCCCCCGCCAGGACCCTCTACATCGGCAACAAGCACCGCCAACCCGCCAAGCACGGAGAAGGAGGTCATGGAGATAATGCTAGTCGAGCCCACGTGGACAAGCCCGTATCTGGCCTACATGCTGCACCAGCGGCTGCCGGAGAGCCCAGTCGAGGCCAAGCGCATCGTCCGCCATTCCAAAGGCTTCACCATCATCAATGGCGAGCTCTACAAGAGAAGCATCTCAGGAGTACTCCAAAGGTGCATCGATCCAGCCGACGGCCAAGCAATCTTACTCGACATCCACGCCGGCATATGCGGGCACCACGCAAGCAGTCGAGCACTGGTGGCCAAGGCCTTGCGAGCAGGGTTCTACTGGCCCACCGCAATGCAAGACGCAGAAGAGCTGGTCAGAAAATGCGTTGGCTGTCAGGAGTTCGCCAACAAGCCGCATGCACCAGCGTCGGCACTGAAGACAATACCACTCGCGTGGCCCTTCGCGCAATGGGGACTCGACATGGTAGGTCCCTTCAAGAAATCCTCCCCAGGCGGGCACACTCACCTCCTGGTGGCAGTCGACAAGTTCACGAAATGGATCGAGGCGGTCCCAATCACAAGCTCAACCGCAACCTCAGCGGTCAACTTCATCAGGTCAATCATCTTCAGGTTCGGTGTGCCACACGGCATCATCACCGACAACGGGACGAACTTCACAGCCGAAGAATTCAGGGATTTCTGCTCTGAACAAGGTGTCAAGCTCAGTTATGCATCAGTCTCGCACCCGCAGTCCAACGGGCAAGTCGAGAAGGCCAATGGTCTAGTCAGCAAAGGCATCAAGAAGCGTCTGCGAGTACCATTGAAGCGAGCCGCAGGAGCCTGGGTGGAGGAGCTACCAAGTGTGCTGTGGAGCCTACGCACCACGCCAAACAGATCTACCCAGTATACACCATTCTTCATGGTGTACGGTGCCGAAGCAGTCCTGCCCTGCGACATCAAATTTGACGCTCCACGAGTGGTGGCATACGACGAGTCTGATGCTGAAGAAGCACTTGAAGATGATGTGGATGTCCTGGATAAGGCACGCGACATCGCCCTCAGCCGCATAGCCGTGTACCAGCAAGATCTACGCAACTACCATGGTCGGCGACTGCGACCTAGAGCATTCGTCCCAGGGGACCTGGTTCTCCGGCTCAAGCAGAAGAAGGTGCACAAACTCGCCTCCCCATGGGAGGGGCCATACATTGTGACAGAGGCAATCGGCAACGGAGCTTACTGCCTGAAGGACTCGAAGACAGGGACAGTCTGCAGCAATCCGTGGAATGTGGCACAGTTACGCCGCTTCTACGCCTGATCAACCCCAGCTTGTAAGCTCCACCTTGTTAAGTAGCAGCAGGTTTCTTACGCACTCTTTCCCTCGCCAGGGTACCTAAGGGGACTGGAAGGGTTTTAACGAGGCGGCCTGTTTGCGAGAATCAATAAAGATATTTGAAGGAAAAGACTTATCATTTCTTCCTTTTCGAGCAATCAACGAAATCCTAGGCCGCCACTCGAACCACTCGGGGGCTCGCGCCATACAGGTCTAAGTCTAGCCTAGGCCGCCACTCGAATCACTCGGGGGCTGCGCCACACAGGCATAACTCGAAAATCCTAGGCCGCCACTCGAACCACTCGGGGGCTCGCGCCACACAGGTCTAAGTCTAGCCTCGGCCGCCACTCGAATCACTCGGGGGCTGCGCCACACAGGCATAACTCGAAAATCCTAGGCCGCCACTCGAACCACTCGGGGGCTCGCGCCACACAGGTCTAAGTCTAGCCTCGGCCGTCACTCGAATCACTCGGGGGCTGCGCCACACAGGCATAACTCGAAAATCCTAGGCCGCCACTCGAACCACTCGGGGGCTCGCGCCATACAGGTCTAAGTCTAGCCTAGGCCGCCACTCGAATCACTCGGGGGCTGCGCCACACAGGCATAACTCGAAAATCCTAGGCCGCCACTCGAACCACTCGGGGGCTCGCGCCACACAGGTCTAAGTCTAGCCTCGGCCGCCACTCGAATCACTCGGGGGCTGCGCCACACAGGCATAACTCGAAAATCCTAGGCCGCCACTCGAATCACTCGGGGGCTCGCGCCATACAGGTCTAAGTCTAGCCTAGGCCGTCACTCGAATCACTCGGGGGCTGCGCCACACAGGCATAACTCGAAAATCCTAGGCCGCCACTCGAACCACTCGGGGGCTCGCGCCATACAGGTCTAAGTCTATCCTAGGCCGCCACTCGAACCACTCGGGGGCTCGCGCCACACAGGTCTAAGTCTAAGCCTAGGCCGCCACTCGAATCACTCGGGGGCTGCGCCGCATACAGGCATAACTCAAAATCCTAGGCCGCCTCTCGATCACTCGGTGGCTCGCGCCATACAGGTCTACAAGTGCAAAATCACACATACAACATCATATGGGCATACATACATGCATATTTATGTTACAAGCTAACATCATACAACAAACTGCTTTTCTTAGTCGACAGGCTCTTCCTTTGGCGCGTCCAGTGGCCCTACACGTCGCTCTGTATGATTCAGGACCTGTCGCATCACCTGACGTGCGGCCTCAAGGGATTCAGCATAATCAACATCCCTGGGCAAGCCATCAAGTATTCTGTCCAAGGGAACATGAGGTCGATGTAGTCGAACATAGGCAAACGCCGTGTTGGCCCCGGCAACAAGCTGACCGAGGACGACCCCCTTCAACGCCCTGCTATTGCGGAACCTCTCCAACAGCGCGGGCAACCCTTCCGGCTGTTCATCAAGGGGGAAGAACACTTTGTTGATTTGTCAGAGTGCTTTCCTGCAACCTTCAAGAACGAACGCAGCTCGCCAGGTGCGATCCAGCATCCGCGCGAGTATACGGCCCTCTCCTTTATGTACCCAGAATTGGCGAGCTTCGACCGAATTACCGGTAGCTTCACTCTCCACGCGCTCGTCCACTCGAGCGTTCTCGGCTTGCCAGTCGGGGTTAACAACTGCAATTAACGGGTCAAGGTGCAGAACAACACAAGCATGAAGAAATCAAAGCGAAGCAGCTAGAGCCCAAACCTTGTAGCTGTCGACATATCAGATCAATCTGGTCGAGAAGGAACCGTTCGCGCTGATTGAACGGCCCAGCGGAACGCGCCCTGAGGCGTTCAAGCTCCACTCCAGCTATCCGCAGCTTCGACTCAAGTTCAGTGATCTTGTTCCTCATATAGTTAAACACCCGCTGGTCGTTCACGCTCCGTCTGGGAGTTGAATCAGCTAGGCCCTGTTGGAGAGCGGGCGCAGCAGAAGAGGTACCCTCACCCTCATTTACACGGGTGGCCTCGGCGACTTCAAGAGCAGCATTTTCGTCAGGCTGCCAAGTTAAGTGGTGTCAAACAGAAGCCATATTCATTATAGCAAAAGACTCGAAGAGGTACATTGACATGGAGGAATCAGGAATTGCATTGATAAATAGACTTCATTATGTTCACTACAAAAGGCGAATCAAAAGGGAACCCTACTACACAAACTACACTGCAGATTCCGACTGCGAGCGACTCTTCTTGGAGGCCAACTCTGCAGCCCTGGCAAGCTTCCTCTCAAAGGTATCAATCAGCTTAACAGCTAACTGACTTGCTCTTGCCTTGACGCTGTTTAGCGACTTGGTCTTGCCATCGGGCTTTCGAGGAAAGTCGCTGACAACTGCCTCGAAGTCGCCTGCAACCTCATGACCAAGCAAAAGCCGGAAAGTGAACTCTGAGCCGCGTACCGTCTGGGCACGCGTGTAGTCCGCCAGGGTGGTCTCCTCGCCTTCAAACGGGGACGCAAGCGCGTCAACATCGGTCGGCAACGGCTGGCTGGGAAAGATGCTCCGATGCACACTCGCCAGAGCATCCTTAGACTTCTGCAGCTCCGACGAAGATTGTTGCAGTGCAGTCGAAGCATACGCATGGGCACGGTCAACGAAGCCAACAGCCGTCTCCAGGTCGACATTCTCGCTGGAAGACTCTTCTGGAGGAGCGCCTCCGCACGGCTCTGAACAACGTGGATGACCGCATTTATGACACATCAGGAGTCGACGCAAGACAAAGTAGGCAACTAGCCGAGATACTTACCTCCGATTGCATGGGCGAGTCCAAGCAAGCGTTCAACCTGGGTCTTCTCTAGTTGACCCCGGGTTTGCTCACGCTCTTGAGCTGCACCCAGGGACTTCTCCAGCTCGGCGATCCGCTTCGCCATGCTCTCCTTTTCGCCTGTGGATTATCGGAGCAAGGTCAATAATGAAGACGATCGAAGCACCGCTCGAATGCAAAAGGTTAATACTTACTGTTGGCTTGCTCCAGAGCAGTGCGGAGTCGACCTTCCTCTTTCTCCATTCGCATGAAGGCTGTGGCTCCCTCTAGCAGCTGACGACAAAACGGCTGTGCAAAGAAGCAAAAGTGTCAATCTGTGCCTGACTATCCTAGTCACGCACATCTTCGGGGGCTACTCCCATCGGGAGCGCTGTTCGCGCACCCGACACAAGAAATTGCAAGGCTAAGACAGAATATACTTACATGCTCAAGCAGCTCAGCATCCACTGCAGTCGTATCAGTAGTTTTTTCTGGCCCCTTGGAGGTTGACGTCTTCCACGTCAAGGGATTATTGGCCTCAGGCGCCTCTTCGGGTGCCCCAGTGGTTCGCTCCGGGACAGCCGCAGATTGATGTTCCTCTTCTCGAGGCGAAGAGCCATCTCCACCAGTGTGATGGCTGTGTAAAGAAGCAAAACTTCAGAAAAGCGTCCGAGGAGTCGAAAGAAGAACAAAGACAAAAAGGTGTACTCGCAGAGGCTTACCTGGTGACATCTTCATCCTCGCTGCTCATGGGAGGAGATGCCATCCCCCCAAACCCAGCGGGCGGCGCTGAATTCAATGGAGACACGAACAGCGGATCAACCGGCTCATTCGCATCGGAGGATGAGTCGCGGGCTTCCTTGTCCTCCGCAACCACTTCCTTCAAAGGAGACGACCCCGAGGTGGAGTCGACATTCCTTCGTCTTAGCCGCTTCCGCAGCGGCTCTTCATCTTCGTCATCCTCTTCTGCTTCCTCATTCGGCGAGTGAGCAGAAGGGAGTTCATCTTCATCGTCGTCCTGCTCGACGACTGTGGCCTCATCGTGAGGTCCATTCTCCATCAGCGGAGGAAGGCTCACATAAGCCCTTCGATCCTGACGAGCAGCGAGGAGAAAAGCGAGTCAAGAAAAACAGTCGACTAAAGCAAAGCAAAGAGAATTCAAGGTGCTTACCTCAGGCACGGGATTGTTTGGCCCATATGGTTCGACTGGGCAGCTAACGTTGCACGGATCGGCGGCCCGAAGGCTGGTGATGTTCTTCACCTTAGTCGCGATCTGTGCGTCATCAAGCGAGGTGTCGACTGCAAGCTCCCACATTGGCTCGCGTCGACTCAGCGGCTGCACCTTCAGCTTGTGGAAAGTTGCGATAAGGTGAATGCCACCTGTCTCGCGTCCGAGCGTCGTCAGCAACCCGCGGAGCAGCGCCAGCAGTGGCTTGGTCGACTCCTTGTCCTCCTTTGACAGAGGGTGCGACCAGGCCTTGGTCCTTCGCAGCGGTCGATCAGCGGCGAACTCGGGAAGGCCTTCTTGGTCCCACTTGATGTAGAACCATTTCTTCCGCCAGTTCTGGACGGAGTCGGATTTCTTCAGCTGGAAGAAGCTTGTGTCGCCGCGCAGCTGGATTCCGAAGCCGCCCACGGGGAACGTCTGCTTCGACCGCCCCACCATCCGTCGCACCATGAAGAGCGACTTCCACAGGTTCCAGTTGGGTGCGATCCCCAAAAAGCACTCGCACAACACAATAAAACTCGCGATGTTCAATACGCTGTTGGGATTCAGATCATGCATCTGAATCCCATAGGCGTAGAGAAGACCACGAACAAAATCGTGGATGGGGAACCCGAAGCCTCGTGGAAGGAACTCCACAAAGCACACGCGCTCCCCATCGCGAGGAGAGGGGATCACATCCTTACCGGGGGCGCGCGTCGTCGCCGTGCTCATCGGCGGCAGCAACCCTTGTTCGCGGAGGGTGTCCAGCTCCGCCGCCTTCATGGACGATTTCCCCCAGTCGCCCTCCAACTTCTTCATGCCGGCGTCGTCGCCGGCGGCGGAGGAGCCTTCCGCTCCCTTCAACCTCTTCTGGCCCATGGTGCTAGCGGGGGAGGAGAGAGTTTTCTGGTGAACGGTGCGCAAGGGCAGCAATGGAGGAACAGCACTGGAGGAGAAAGCAAGAAGCAGAGGAGATGGCGGCGAAATGAGGAAGGCGTGAACTATTCCCCACCGCAGTGAAGATTATGTACCGCGGGGTCAGTTCATCCTGGTCGTCCTCCACGATGCGGCAATTCGAGGCAACATCCGGCCGTCCACGTGTTGCGCGGAGATAGCAACCGTCGCCGGCCACGCCGCCCACTACGCGCGGGAATCGAGGCGCCATCATCATGCCACGAAAATTTCGTGCCCAACGGTCAGAACAGTCAACACTGACACCGGGACCACTCTGTTACGTCCCATCGGACGCAGAGCACGCCGAAAACGTCAGCCCTGACGTCATCAAGCGGAGGCGTGTCAAGTAAGCCAACGGGCTGATGGAGCACCCGGACAGATTTTTCGAGTGCAACAAGGAACAGTAAGCTCTGAGAGCTGAGTCGACTCGATAATCCATTCGAGTGAGACAAGTACATAGTAAGCTTTACAAAGCTGATGACACCCGAGTTCATCATTCGAGTGGACTCCAACCAGTAAGCTTTCAGAGCTGAGTTTAAGTCGATTCCGTAGGCCATCAAGGCTGAGTACAAAGTAAGTCGAGCAAGGCCAGTTTTGACTTGGGAATTTCGAGTCATCTTTTTACTCCCATCGGGAGCGGGCTTTTCGACTGAAGAAAAATTGAGTTTAACCTCAATTGCAAGCAATTCAGCTTAATCTCGGGGGCTACTCCCATCAGGAGCGCTGTTCGCGCACCCGATGATTAAGGACAATGACAGTCGAAAGCTGGCGAGTCAAGAAGATCATGACGCACACTCGATTATTCAAGACAGTAGCAGCCGAAGATTGGCTTGCGAAGGAGTCAGGTGGCGTGCCCGGAGGAAGGAGTCCTTTACTCGATTCTGTGATTCGACTAAGCACTCGGGGGCTACTGTCGTGGGGCTACCTTTCGGGTGCCCCACGGTGGTGGTACCTGGGTCACGCCAAGAGAAGCCCATTGAAGCCCATGAAGTGTACCGTGTGGCCCAAGTAGTCGGTTAGGCCGGTGATGGTTCTCCTTATCTTGTAACGTGCAATCTGCACCGTCCACCCGAGACCTGGCCTGTGATATAAAGGCCAGGAGGGTGCGTCGTCTAAGCAAGCAAGCAAGCAGCACACAAACCCTAGCGAGATTGCATCTCGCCATTGTAGCCACCTCGATAATTCCAGACAAGCAGGAGTAGGTCTTTACCTCACCTCGAGGGGCCGAACCTGGGTAAACTCGCCTCCTGTTAGCCGTCTTAACCACCAACGATTCATACTCTCTCCCCCTCAATCAACCCGGGGTACACAACCTTGGGATTTGCCGAGTCCACTACTCGTCAGAGTACTAGAAGAATGCGAAGAACTTAAGGACAGAATGTAAAATAAGAATTTTAGTCCTATGGCCTCCTATTCCAATCCTAGGTCTCGATACTACAGCCAACACAAGGCTCTGATACCATCTGTAGCGACTCGACCCAATAATATGGATCTCGTCTATGAGTATAGTGCTAGTCCCGGATCGACTCGCTAGCACACTCATTACAAATGAAATATCAAAGCACAATGCGTCTTTATTACATCGAAATGATCCAGAATAACAAAATCCTTACATCCTTGCATAGCATTGACGCTAGCACAAAATATCTTTATTGAATAAAAGCACACAGCGGAAAATAAACGATAATGAAGCTCCAATCAACTCGTGCCACAGGCGTACGTGCCGGGTGTAGCTTCAAGACCTACGTAATATCGTACCTGCAATAGTGCAATTGCAGCCGTTCGCGAATACGGTCAGTACATTGGGATTTGTACTGGCAAGTGAGCAAGTTATTAATTGAACACTAGTCTACCTAGCTACTACATGCAATTTGGGCTAGGTGGACTTGAAGGCTCTTTGCATAAAAGCAATTTTATCCTATCAACTTGATAAACAATTTTACAATAAAGATAAACAATCATTGGACACTGATAGAAACCAGTGCTCCTACCCTTTGGTTCACCCATCATATTTTATTTACAGAAATTGGAATGAGTGAGAACTCTTGTAGGATCTAGTCTAGTTGGCTCAAAATTGTCCGTAACCGGGGACACGGCTAAGTACTTATATTTAAACTCTCGAGAGTGTTGTACACTTTACCCACATGGTCTATCTAACCCCATTTACCTAAACACTCAATTTGTATATAGGTTGGGAGAAAGCTAAACCGAGACCGTTGGGTAGTAGACCCTCAAGCCATCCTCCGCACCGTACCAAACCTACTACGCTACATCTCTGGCTACGGGGACCCGAGTGCCTACTACTTAGTTAGTCAAGACGATGCCCATATCTATTTCGACATGTGGTTGTACTCGTAAGCTACTAAACATGACTCCACAATACTTCTCGGGAACCTGGGTGGCCGTTCACAAGTGCACCTACTCAGATACTACGGACCTGAGCAGCCACTCAACTATTTCCCACCAAAACCGACCAATTGCCACCCAGATATCAAATTAAATTAATGTTGTTTTATTAGATTTGCAAAAGAATAACTATGACTACAACATCAATCTCATCTTGTGATACCATAACCACGTCTAAGCAACTAAGCAATTTCAATGGTGGTTTCGAGGTGAAACTATTCTAAGAGGATACATATGGTAGTTCACTTGGGGTTTAGTGAATCACCTAGTAGCATAGCATACAAATCAACTCCTACACATGCAAGTCTACAAAAATAGGACTAGATGCATAGTAAGAAAATAATAGGTGGTATGGTTGCATCACTTGCCTTCAGTTGTCGGAGTAGTCGTTCACGCACTCGTTGCAGTCACAGCAACAGTTGCAATCAACGTCGTTGTCTACACGATGAAACACGATACACAACATAAGAAACAAAGCAAACATACACATATGCATGCATGACATGTTAACTGGGCACAACACATTAAATTTAGTTCTCTGGATTATATGATGCATGAAAAATATTTTCTTTTAATGCAACAAACCAATTAAGATCAAGTTAATGTTGATTAAAAGGTTAAACATGAATCTTCTAATAAACTTTCAAAAACTAGTTCACAAAAATTAGGTTTAATGTTCTCTGGACAGAGGATTTAATTTAGAAACTTTTAGCCGTAAGAATTAATTCAATTTGAGTTATAGACAAAAAGTTATTCCCAAATTATCAATTAACAAAATTTGAAAATACAGTATATAAAACTTTGATAAAAGCTTAATATTATTTCAGATCTGGATAGATATTATTTTTCTAAGAATTTTGGTATAAAGATCATAATTTTTCGAGTTACGGTTGAAGAGATATGAATTTTACAAAATTTGGCAATTTTCTGGAATTTTAAATCGAATTAAACGGAAAAGATTATGTGCAGGGGCTAGGGCTGATGTCAGCTGACGTAAGCACCACGATCTGATTGGTTGATACCCCTTCGCGGGTTAGATCTAATCCGGACCGTCCGATTGAGATCGGACGGCCGTGAACGCCCGCGTGGTCGACACGGCGGCGGCTTACCGGTGGTCGACGGTGGCGGCTCCGGTGGCTTCGGGCGGTGACGGCCGGCGGTGCTCCGGCCTCGGCGATGGCGGCTGCGGGCTGCGGAGGCGACGGCAAGGTCGCTCGCGTCCTCGGCGGCTCCCCTCGGGGTCCCGAACGGCGACGGCGGAGCTCCGAGCTCCGGTTAATGGTGGCGGTGGCAGCGGAAATTTCCGAGCTTGAAATCGAGCTCGGTTTGGTGGCTCGGGCTAGGGTTTTTGGGTGCGGGTTGCGGCACGGGGTCGGGGCTATTTATAGGCGGCTTTGCTTGCGAAACGGGGCACGAATCGGGACGGAAATCGGAGGATTGCACCGGCCGGTCGATGAACTCGTGTTCATCCTGGACTCCCGTCCACTTCTAGAAGAAGACTGACAGGTGGGTCCCACCTGTCAGTGGAAAAAGAAAAAGGAAAGAGGGCTGCGGGGAGACAAAGAAAAAAAAAGAACTGGGCCGGTGTTGGGCCGGGTTGGTTCGGCCGGTTGTTACCCTTTTTTTTCCTTTTCTTCTTTTATTCTTTTTCTGAAAACTGTTTTAATTATAACTTTTGATTTTGAACTCCGAATTGAGTCAAACCAATTTTGAAAAATTTATAAAACTCCCTTCTGTCATATTTGACTATAAAAGGGTATTTTTGCACAACCAAGCCTTTATAATTAACTTGTTGAATTTGCTATAATTTTTAAAGAGTTTAGGGTTTATTTCTTTTGGAACTATGCAAAACAAACAAATGCAAATTTTTAAAAGTATGCCATGATGAAATGCACATGCTCTAAATGCAAAACATCCATATAAAAGATTGCGATGTTACAGTATCGTATTTTCAATTGGTGTCTTTTCTCTCATGTGTTGTTTGATTTGATTCCTATTGATATCTCACTTCATGTGTTGATTTGATTTGTCCTCAATCATGTGTTTTGGATTTTGATATAATTTGGACAACCTTTTCGTGTCACACATTAGTGTGTCCTCTTGGTTTACTTGGTGTTTGTGTCCAAATTGTATCTCTCTTGGTTCTCGTAAGTCTATGCATGCATATTTACTAGTATATATATTTTATGGCATGCTAGTCTTTCTTGATCCAATATATAGGGTATGCTCCACCGAATCCTAAATCGGCTAAGATGTGCATGAAATTCAATTTCATATCTATATGCACATATTTATGTGGAGTATGTCCTATGTATTGTAGTTCATCTAACTACTATGGGACCCAATGAGTTTGGGAACCATGTTGTACTTGAATTTTGTTTTAGGTACAATGGAGATGCATTGGATGCTTGCCTCATTCATAAGGAAGGTGTTCTCACCGTGTGATTATTGGAGTCAAGCTTTGATGATAAACAAACTCTCATCTTCTTCATCGTCAATGTATCTCGGTAACAAGTATCGACCTCATGCATACTTTTCTAGTCTCAACCTTGTGTAGGTTGCTTCTTGGCATGAAAGCTTTTATGTGCAATTGTTGTGGTTTTGGCTTATTTCCTTCACTTGGTATATCTTTTTGATATTTGTGATGAAATTGCAAAAACCTTTTCTTCAATTGGTATTATTTCTTTGTGATACTTGTTGCCTATCTCAAAGCATCTTCACTATCTCTTGTTCCCTTAGTGATATGTGTGATGTCTTTGATATTTTTTAAGTTCATTTATATACAATGAGATAAATTTGAGCTATGTGCTATGCTTTTAAGCAACAATCTCGTTTCTATATTTATGACTTCCTTTTGGATACCTTTTTCTCTAACCATTTTGTATGTACATGTTTCTTTGTGGATGTAAATCATCAACGATTTGTCTACTTAGAAACCTATACATATGAGAGAGGTCCCTTTTAGTTGGTATCCTATTTCTTTTTAGCCACCGTGTTTTTCATCTATAATTCTTTGGTGGCTCCAAATTTGTCTCGTGAGTGCTTGTCCCTTTTTATTTGCATCTTTGCGCACTCACATTTTCTTGAAGATCTTTGTCTTCATGCTTATCATGGTGAGCATGTTGACTTTCTTTGGATAAATGTTCTCACTAGCTTTTGGCATTTTCAATTGGTTTTAGTTTCCAATTGGTATCCCTAAGCTTGTGAACATACTCCTTTAAAGATCTTCCTTTTATCTCGGTTGGGCCTATCTTATGTTGAATCTTTGAAAATTGGTATCTCCTTATGGCTCAACCATATCTTTGGTGCAAGTGCTATGATTTGCTTTTGCTTTATGCACACTTGCACTTGTTGTGTGTTCTAGATGATTTTGGGGGAGCGAGGATTCCATATTTGTGCACTCCTCAATAGTGCATGAACATTGGGGAGCTTCTCCATTTTTATTTAGAACTCTCGCTTTGGATCTTTTGATTGCCTATCTTCTTTGTGGAGATGTTTAGAATGATTTCATCTTTTTGCAATCTTTGGATCCTCAATATAGTTTGATTTCCTCTAATTATTCATCAATGGATATGTGCATTTGATTTCACTCATATCTTGAGAAATGCACACTTTATGGAGGAACTCATATTATATTGGCTCTCTAAATTTTTCTTCCCATTTCGGCAATCGATGCCAATGGGGGAGAAGTTTAGAGGGTTTAAGGGAATTTGGGTTTTATGCTTTTGTTGCATTTGCCTTTAATGCACTTGCATCCTTGCATGTTTCTCTTGCAAGGATGCTCTATTCATTATATAAACCCTCTTAATAAGGGATTGTCATCAATTACCAAAATGGGGGAAATTGAAAGTGCATGGTTGCCCCCTAGTTTTGGTAATTAATGACAATCTCTATAGACTAATGTTTGTATTGAGCTATACTTGTAGATGTGTCCATAAGCATTTCTTGATCTCCATATGTTGGAGTCAAGACTAAGGGAAGAAGATTATATGTGTTGATCAAGGCTAAGTGCGAGTTGATCAACACTCAAGTTCAAGTGAAGATATGTCGAAGAGTGCCTCTCCTATATTGGTGTATGGGGGAGCTATTAGCGAGTCTTCAACAAGCGAAGCGCAATCAAGAAAGGTGGTTTGTCTTTAGGAGATGAAGATCGTCATCATCGACCTAAAGTGGATTATGCGCGAGGCAAATGTATGATCTTGATAGGGTTTCTATTTTACCGGCCTCGTGATATTAGTGAGAGACCGGATTATAGGATAGATAGCCGTACTATCAAGAAGGGCTCTCGACCGAGTATCTTGATCGTATCGTTCGTGGAGAGCTCAAAACTTTGCATCCTTGCAATCATCCAGTGGCGGATGCACAGGGTGGACAGGGTGGTCCACGGACCACCCTGGGATTTTGACTCGGCCCATATACCATATAGTTTTTAATATTCTCGCAGTGAAGCTTAGGAATCTGTTTTCTGGACAGCCATGATAGTTTTTAATGATGCTCACATAGGAATAAGAATTGAAACGCAAAGGTGAGCATCAAGGGAAAATATGAAACATATTTAAGTCTCACCCACTACCTATGCATTGGGATCTTGTAAGAAAATAAATCATTGAAACACAAAGCAAGTAGCATAGGAAGATAAAACAAGAGCAATTTCAAGACTTTGAACTTAAAGAGAGGAAACGTAATAATATTGAAATGTTTAGAACCATATTTTCCCCTCTCATAATAGTTACAAGTAGTGGAAACAAATTTGACAAGGAACTTTTAGATTGGTGCAACTTTACAAACTTAGGAACATATAGAGGATTATTAAAACTATCATGTAAGATATTAGCATGTTTTCCTCTCTCAAAATAATTGCAAGAAGCACCATAAACATGATGGTCATGGGTGAAATAGTTATTAGTATAAGATAATTTCAGCCCACATAAGTACTTTTCAACATATAAAAGCTTCTCCTCCATGGTGTGAATAGGAGAGTTCAAAAATAAAGTAGGACTCTCATAAGTGAGAGTGTTGTCATAAGCTGCACGTATATCATTTTTATCCTCACATAATCTAGTAACAAGTTCTAAACATGGAGGATTATCAAGCAAAATAGGACCATCATCCAAAGCATTATCATATAGCATATTTAAGCAATACTCCTCATTATCATCTTTAAATTTATTATCAATAATGTTATCATTAGGCATAGGTTTGTATTCCTCCTCTTCTTGGGGTTGCATGGGCATCCCCAAGCTTAGGTTTTTATCCTCCTCTTCCTGCAAAATATTAGTATTTTCCGTGGCAGCAAGAATTCTTTCTTTAGGAGTAAAATATTTAAGAAAAATCTTCCTCAAAATACTCCATTCAATAGTGACTTCTTCATCCAAAGACATGAACCAGATACGAACATTACCAGATAAAAATAAATATAATAGCTTCCTTTTTACCTGATCCTCAGAAATACCAGGGAGCCTAAATAAACCACATATTTCTTCAATTGTCTCCACATGTTCACGTGCAGACTTAGTTCCATCCCCTGTAAATGGATTTTTCATAACTCTTTTAACATGACCAATGGGAATTTTAAATCCCACTTTAGGTACCTCAGACACAGTAGTTTCAACCACTTTAGGAGCATTAGCATAAGCACTTTCATATAAAGCAAGATGCAGCGAAGCACGATTCATAAATGCCATAGTAACAATGAGGTAAAAAAGTAAATAAAATTCAGCTTTCAAGTTTCCTTACCAAACTTCTTACCAATAGCGCTATGCTCCCCGGCAACGGCGCCCGAAAAGTATCTTGATGACTCCCAAGTGCAGGAGATCAATTGTAGTACCTTTCGATTAGAAAAGGTTGTCGAACCCACAAGGAGCTGAAGGTATCGGTTAACAAGAATGGTAAATAAAACAATGAAAGATGCAACTGTTTTTGGGATTTTTGGTAAAAATGCTGAAGGTAAATGGTAGCAAGTAAAAGCTATCAAAGAGAGAAAGCCCAATCCTCTATGCAGCAAGAGGACAAGCTCAAGTGTTTGTTTCAATGCTTGGAAATAAGGCCTAGGGATCATACTTTCACTAGTGGACACTCTCAACAATAATAATATAATTGAATACATAAATATTTCCTCTTCACTATGCTACCCCGAACTATCCTCCGGTTGGATAACGAACACCAATCCATTGCGTAGGGCTATAAAAGCACACCTTAAAGTCGCATTCCACATCTAGGGAACCCCACACTGTCAACTTGAGCGCCCTAGATAGTACTAGACAAACACCACAATTTCATAGAGACATCCAACACAAATAATAACTCATGATAAGTATTCCTGTAATCTATAGCCTAAGAGCCACACACGGTGTGCACACTGTCAACTTCGCACCATGGGACAAAGGTGACTCCGGAGATTACATTAATAAAACCACTTGAGTAGCATAATTCATAAGATAATGAAGAGTAACATCTATGAATTCAACTAGATTACAAAGCTCATGATCACATAAAGATCACACCATGGGAGAGAGACATGAACCACATAGCTACCGTCATGAGCCCTCAGCCCTGAGGGAAACTACTCCCTCTTCATCATGGAGACGGTGGAGATGTCGTTGGGAGAGATGGAGACCACTCCGGCAGCGCCTCGCTGGAGTTTTCCCCCTCCAATCTGCAGCTCCAGGTCTCTGTTTCGTGGTTTCTGTGTTTCGGCGGCGCTCCCCTCTGGAAATGTCGGGGGACTATTTTTATATTTGGTTTTAGGTCAAGACGAAGCTTCGGGAAGAAAGATCGACGGAACGGAGCCACGAGGGCCAAGTTGGTGGGCCCCACGCGGCCAAGGAATCTGGTCGTGTGGGCCCCCCTCTTTGGCCTTCGGGCTTCCACTTTTTTGCGTTCTTCGCTCCTACGCTTTGTTCCTTCCAAAAACCAATGCTCGTAAATTTTCAGGTCATTTGGACATCGTTTGGGTCCCTGAAACATCAAAATATAGAAAATAGGGTTTTCTCTGCCAGTGCAGGGTTAATTCCAGAAAAATAGGAAAACTGTGAAGTCTTCCCAAAATCATTATAAAACAATGATATAACCCTTATATGATGCAAATATGATTGAAATATGAGTAATATAATGCAAGTTCATGTATGCATTTTACATGCATCAACATCCCCAAGCTTAACCTATACTCGTCCTCGAGTAAAGGTGATAAAACCAACATGGACTTTGCATTTTAAAACTAACAATGGATATCAAAGATGATTACTATTGCTACATAAAGTCAAATGATTCATCTTTAAAGGAATAGCAATATGCAAGATAGATTATAAAGTGATATCAAATATTCAATGCAAGGATGTTCAATGATAATTCACAAAGTGTAACATAGAAGAAAGTTCTATGGACCAAATGTATGCATAATAAAAAGTAAAAAGATCCTATAATGGTCATAGAGTACTCTTATAAAACTGAATGTAAAAGGTGGACACTTTGGATAGATAGATTATGATAGTAGAGGTAAAAACATGAACAAGTTTCATCTAACTTCCAAATACTTCTAAGTTAATGTTTGCAATGTGGTATCATTGGTATCAAGCTCTCATTACCCCTTATTATAGCATGTTTAATGATTAAGTTTAAAGTGAAAGCAATTATGAGTAATGTGCTTGACAAAGCAATGGTTGAAAGTTTCATGCCCCTTGAATATGAGTACCTACACCATGGTGTTACTCAACTTGGGAAACAAAGCAAGTTCAAGTAAAAGCATTGTATAATAGCGTCATTAAGAGGGTCAACTGGGGTACCTCTTGTCCCAGGACATGGAACAAGCCCATGTCAAAATAACAAGACAAACAAACATAAGGAACAATCTCAACACCCTTTTTATTTACTATTGGTATAGCTTTTTATTGTGAGGTGTATCACTGAAGGTTCACATAGCATGTAAGTAAATTTCCACCATGACAGCATGGCTTAGATTGGCGGCCCAGGTATCTCTCTAGCCATTTATACAACTACTTAAACCTACTAAATTTCCACATTTATTTGGCACCATGATAAGCATCCATAAACAAAAGTACATGATATCAACTAGATAATTTAGTGCAATGTTGAAAGCTTGCCATGTGACAGCACATTTGGGCTAACTAGCAACCAAGACTCTTGTCAAATTCACAACTTCATAGTTTAAATCACAATGGTTCATGTTTATTAAGTGCAATAGTAAGGTGTGAGAGCTATTTAACCAAATTTTCCCATACAATCAATAACATAAGCATTTTAATTCAGAGGTATAGATAACAGAAAGTATCATGATAAACATACTCGGAATAGCATAAGGCTAATAGGTAGATATGGTGGACTCACTGGGAAAAGCTTTGGTTGAAGGGGTTGGAAAACAAGTTTTTACTTGTTGGAATTTTGGGCTAGCAAAGGGAGAAAGTTGACCAACTAAATGCATGCACAATTGTCCATAGAACTACTCAATCCATGTTAAACCAAGTAAAGTACCATTCAGCATCTAAACATGAATATAAAATAGCTCTTGGTAAAACACTTGCAATTTGATACTCATTAAAAACATATGAATTGCAACTATATGTATCTTTTTAAATCAACTTAAACATCCCATTCCCAATTTTTTATTTAGCATCCAACTTTATTAAACCCAAACTTCCAGTAGATCTCTCATATAAAAATGATAGTGTGGTCTCAAAACAAAATCAAACCAAAATAAAAAGCAAATAAAAGACGCTCCAAGTTTATGTGATAAAGTGCATTGATAGAAAAACAGAAGTTAGACGTGTGCAAACTGAGAGTGTGTTGGTCCAGTGGGATTGTCTTCACATCCCCAAGCTTATGGTCTTCACCATCCTTGGATAGCTCTTGGTGCATCTCCTCTAATCCCTGTGAAAAAACTTCAAAACACTGTTTCTCTCATTTCTTTTCTGTGGGGTGACATTAGTAGTGATAAACAAATGCATTTCTTGCTGCATATAATCCTTAAACAAAAATCATATGAATGTACATAAAGTTTATAATTTTGTATGCCTAGTTATAAACTCAATTGGATCAAAAAGATTCAAGTTAAAAGTTCAAAGGATGCATCAAACAAAATGGGACAGAATCTGTCCAGAAAACAGTAGCAGAAAAACGCATTTTCTACCCTACTTAATATGTCGAAAAATTCTGAAACAATTCATGCCTACAGAGGATGAAAAGTGTAAAATACAGTTAAAATATCAGCTCATTCGGAGTTACAAAATAGGAATGAAAATCATACCGTGCACATATTCGTGCTGGAATAAAATCTCCGAATGCAAATAGCAACTTTTTCAAACCAAAATAGTAAAACTTGACACTTTATTAAAAATTCCAGAAACAAAACTAAAACTAAGTCTCTTTTTACATCAAGAGGACACAAAGAAAATCAAAAATAAAAACAACTGGGTTGCCTCCCGTAAAGCGCTTTCTTTATAGCCATTAGCTAGGCTTACTTACTTGGTATCAAGATGGTTGGAGTGAGGTGGCTTGACATCCCCAAGCTTGAATTCTTGTACTTCTTCGAAACATGTAGGGTGAGCCTAGGGGTAACATCCCCAAGCTTAGTGTTTGTAAAGTTCATGTATGAATTTTACATGCATCAGCTGCCCAATTCGTTCTCCAAGCACGCAAGCAGTCGGCTACTGGCTAGGTAAATTCAACTCTAATTTTACAAACATTACTATTCGAGTTGCAAATTGATTTAGTATTTACAGTAGTTGATGTCCACGAAATTGTAGCTAACTAATAAAATTGATTGAACATTATTTATAATTGTTGAATAATGAAGAGGAGCGGAGTCGGAAGCATTGCTTCTATGTTTCGGAATAAGAAGGCTTGTTCGTCTCCTTCCCAGCAGCGGATGTCATGGAAGAGCAAATTGAAGAAGTTCCAGCGAAGAGCAAACAAGAATCAATGCAAGAGGGAGTTATTGAAGAAAATGTGAATCCAGTGCCATCCTTTTATCCAGCACCGCCACCGCCGGTTTATGATATCAATCGGCTTCCACAAGATCCCGGGGAAAGACTACCTATTGCAAGTTATCCAGTCAATGATCAAGATGCGGTTTGAAGAGCATATATTCTTAACGGTCCACTCCAAAATTATGCACACTCATTTAAAGGTAGATTAATTGGAGATAGAGTTTGTCAGTTCAGTCCTTTTTGGTTTCATAGACATCATTGGCTTGAATATAGTCCAAAGAAGGAAGCTGCATTTTGTTTTGTATGCTACTGTTTAAAGAGAAAAAAACTAGTGCAAAGGAACCAAAGCAAGAATTGAGGTCTGATGGGTGGGATGCATTTCTTCAAAGGGTCACATTTTTGCAATAAACATGGCATTCAAGTTCCTGCAATGGAGGATAATTATGTGCCTTTTGGAAGATCAACATGGTTTTCTCAACCTAGTTTTCTTGGTATCGTTGATCAAATCATTCAAGAGCTTGATAATCGCTTTGATGAGATCAATATGGAGTTGCTTCTTGTATGGCAACATTGAGTCCAGCAAACTCATTTGCTGCATTTGTGCACAAAAGGTACGTAGACTTGTTGCGTTCTACCCCGATGATTTTCCAAGCCAAGACTTGATATGCCTTGAACTATAACTTGATAACTATATTGATGACATGAGAAAAGATGAAAATTTCAATGGCCTTGAAAATCTTGTTGATCTCTCGGTTAAGCTTGTAGAAACAAGAAGGCATCTAGTTTATAAATTTGTGTATTGCTTCAAATTGGTATTGCTTCTTCCGGTGGCGACCGCACAATGTTGAAAGAGCATTTTCTGCAATGAGTTAGTCAAGAACAAGCTGAGAATAAGATGGTGTGATGGTCTTCTGGATGATTGTCTAGTCACATACATTGAGCAAGATACTTTCTCCAAAGTGGATGAAGATGAAATAATTGATACTTTCATGGCCATGAGAAGGCGCAAGCCAATTAAAAATAGTCTTCTTTCACCTTTTGAAGGTATGTAGGTCTCTTTTATGCAAAATTCGAACTTTCTTCTGAATTATCATATATTGTAAGAGCATAGTATTTTTTGTCAAATTATATGCTATTATAGCTGCATTGTTCTATTTGTGTTTAAAAAAAAATTTTAAGGCGGACCACCATGCATCAAAATCCTGGATCCGCCACTGCAATCATCCTTATTGGTTCTTATTTGGCTCTTATCGTGGTGTGGTCTTGGTGCTTATCGTGCTCGTCATGACAAGACCAAGTTCACCGAAAACGAATTTCGTATGCGTCTTCTATTGCGTTTTCGGTTTTGGAGATTTTGTCGGTTCGTCCTTATGTAAGGTTTCACTCTCCCTTGCTTGTTTTCTTATTTTCAGTTTTTGTAGGGTAAGCTCTTGTCGTCCTCTTTCCAACAAAATTGGTTTTACTCGATTCGGACCTCATTTGTAAAAGTTATGGCAGTTCAGGTTTTTCTGTTTGGATCTGGTCCGGAGATGGTCTGGAGTCTCTGGTCCCATTGGAGTCTCCGGCCCAAAGGACCCGGAGTCTCCGGTCCACTAGACCCGGAATCTCCGGCCTCAAGTTTTTTCTCTGCTCTTTGCCTCTTGTGGTGCGGTACTGGATAGGGGTCTGAAGCATCACCGGAGATAGTCCGGAGTCTCCGGTCTGGCCGGAGTCTCCGGCCCCTCTAGACCGGAATCTCCGGTCTGCCCCGATGACCCAAGTGTGGTGCGCCTCTGATGCCCTGTCCGGAAGCAGTCCGGAGCCAAGCCGGAATCTCCGGCCCAGGCCGGAGTCTCCGGTGCACTTACGCTGGAGTCTCCGGTCTGAGCAGGCTGCAACGGCTAGTTTTTGTGGGGACCTATAAAGGCCCCCTTCTTCTCACTAAGGTTTTCTGCAGCACGTTTTTCTCTCTCTCTCCCATCATTGTTGACCTTGGAAAACCTTGCCCTCTCCCAATCCCTCCAATGATTCTTGATCTAGATCTACATTTTCACCAAACAATCTCTCCTCTAAGTGAGGGGAACCTTTGGATCTAGATCTTGGGATTCATTTGTTGAGTTCTTCTTAGTTCTTCCTCTCTTCTCCCCCCCCCCTCCCCCACAAGAATTAGTTGCTTTTGGTGGGATTTGAGAGTGAAGGATTTG
Organism: Puccinellia tenuiflora; assembly: GCA_012064385.1. Taxonomy (NCBI): domain Eukaryota; kingdom Viridiplantae; phylum Streptophyta; class Magnoliopsida; order Poales; family Poaceae; genus Puccinellia; species Puccinellia tenuiflora. Next base: position 14,822 of record QRDG01001751.1, on the reverse strand, counting down.
AGCACTTGTGCTCTTGCTCTTGCATTAGTTGCATCGGTTTGCTCTCTCCACGAAGACTCGTGGATGTTGAAGGTTGAGAAGCTTGTTACTCTTGGGTTCATTGTGTTCCTAAGAGCTTGTGCCTCTTGGGTGCATTGTGTACCCTAGACGGTTGGTGGTGCTGCAAAGACTTCGAGTTGTGAAGATTCAGGCAAGATTTGGGAGCCCCCGATTGAGTTGTGGTTGTGTGCCCCAAGATCGTTGTAAAGGCTTCGGATTCCGCATTGAAGGATTTCGATAGTGGAAGGTGAACCTAACCCTTGGGGTGAGGTTCATCGGAGAATAGGGTGAGGCCTTTTGTGGCATCTTGAGTAGGCATTTTGTGGTGAGCTCACACCCCTCCAACGAGACGTACTCCCTTAACAAGGACGAACTCGGGAATACATCCTCGTCTCCGCGTGCCTCGGTTATTTCTATACCCGAGCTCTTTACTTATGCACTTTACATTGTGATAGCCTTTGTGTTTGATGTCATATATATTGCTATCACCTTGTTGTTATATTGCTTAGCATAAGTTGTTGGTGCACATAGGTGAACCTAGTATATTAGGTTGTTGGCTTGTTATTTTAAACACCTAGTTTTATTCTGCAATTATCAAGACTTAAACCGGAAAAGTTTTAATCGCCTATTCACCCCCCCCCCCTCTTGGCGACATCGCTTGTTCTTTCACACGGGCATTGCCGCCGTCGGCCTCCTCCGCCTCTCTGTCGACCACTCCATCGGTTTTGTGGTGAGAACCTTCTCCCTCTCATCTCCAGTCTAGCTCCGCCTCGACCGCCGTTGGCCATGGTCCCCGGAGCAACTCTGGTGACCATTTTGTCCAAGCGCCGCCACTCCCGAGTTCCTCTCGCTCGTGCGCGTCTAACGCGCGTGTCCGGGACAGCCGGAATCGCCCGTCGCCACCATGGGGATGTCATCCGACGTCACCGTGGGGCCGGCATGTGTGATGTCATCCGACGTCACCGTGGGGCCGGCATGTCAGATTTCATTTATCAGAGAAAACTGCTAAGTCTGGAAACTATATTGATTAGTCCACTTTGAATACAAATTTCTGCAAATCCACTTAACCAATTAAGTAAACTTTAGCTTGTTGGAAAGAGGGCAGTATGTGCTTTCCCAACCGACAAATGGTTTTCAATTTAGAACAAGATAGCATGCTAAAATAATTAGGCAAAATAGCTACGTTAGTGATGACTCCCAGTGCAGGAGATCAATTGTAGTACCTTCAATTAGAAAAGGTTGTCGAACCCACGAGGAGCTGAAGGTATTGTTAGAAAGAATGATAATAAAGCAATGAAAGATGCAAATGTTTTTGGATTTTTAGTTGTATGATTGGAAAGATAATAAAAATATCGAAAGTAAATAGTAACAGTTGAAAGCCCAATCCTCTATGTGGCAAGAGGACAAGCTCAAATGGTGTGTAACTTATATGTGGAAAGCGTTCCCGAGGGCGCATGGATATCACTAGGCATAGAGATTTATTAAACAACACGTTGCATATATTGTCAAGTTTTAATCTTCTTGGGGCGGAGCCATAACTAGGCATAGCTAAATAAATAATCTACAACCCCTTATGATGGATCATGTAGCCAATTAAATGACTGCACAAGAATTATTAAGACACAAAGACCCACCATAGCATTACACTCTAAGGTCCCCGACACTACTACCCACATAATATAACTGCATGACTCCGTCTTAGGCTTACTTGTCCTCCCAAGTCTTCCTCAATTCATTACACTACGTTGTTCTCCTATGAGGCCCTTACAGGTGAAGTGTTGTGCAGTCGACGTTCACACAACATCATCATAGAATCACATAGAAGATAAACTCTTAACAAAATACCAACACATGTTATATATAAATCTTGCCAATTCATCCTATGCCCTCAGGAACATATGGGAACTACTCACAACGTGCAAACATGATCATAATTAGTGGCATATAAGGGTATAACACAATCTGAAATAAATACTTCACCACCAAATAATGACAAGTACCCAATCACAAACATAAATAGGATCACAAGACAATGATCTAGGGTATAGCAAACTCTCAAACTATGAGGGGAAACGGAGTGGATTCACGGAGATGACGATGGAGATGGTGATGGACTTGGTGATGGACTTGATGTAGAGGCCTCCTCCCACGCCAAGGAGGAGAGGTGATGACGATGGCGGTGATTTCCCCTCTTCGAAGCTTCGAAGCAGCAGGATCTGACCCCCTTCGGAGAGAATCAGGAGCTCCACCGCCGCCACGGCCTCAGATAATTCGGGAAAAATTAGGGCGTCCCCCTTCAGGGAGAACAAAGGCGTACATAAAAAGCCACCAGCGAGGAAGTGCCCGAGGCCTATTTGGTGGGTCCCACGCGACCCCTGTACCTGGCCGCGTGGGCCCACCCCATTTGGGCCTCGTGGCCTTCCTCTCTTCGGTCTTCTTTCCATTGCCCTTCTTCCGAAGAAGAAACACTGTCGTGGTATTTTTCCTTTAATTATTTGTGTTCGCGAAACTCCTAAAACAATAAAGACAAGAAAAGGGGGGTATTCTGCCTCCCAGATATTAAATACCAAAAAATAGGGACTTTGTATGAAAGTCCCATAAATCATCTAAAACATGCAAAACGTTGATATAACAGTGCATATAACATTCACATATGATAATATAAGGTATAAAAAATGATGATATAAAATGCACGTATCAACTCCCCCAAGCTTAAACCTTTACTCGTCCTCGAGTAAGTAAGGACATAGATCATTACATGCATCGATGGACTTATGGTTGATAAATAAATACGGGCATTGTATCATCATCATATTCAATTGCAATGTAAGATTAATGAACTAAAGCTCATACACATGAGGGCAACATAAGTAGAAGCTCTAACAATCTCCCCTTACTTTTGAAAGCAAATAACCATTGTATGTTGGACAACTGACTCATACTCATTTCCCATGCTTTTGCTCTTTATGGCAGCATTTGAATGATTATAGTTAAATGTGAAAGCAAATATGAGTAGTGGCCTTGATAAAGTAAAGGTTAGATGTCTCATGCCCCTTGAATACAAGTACCTACACCATGATTACTCATCTTGGGAACAAAGCAAGTTTAAGTTATCTATCATTGTAAGTAATAATGGTATTATCAAGAGCCTCAACTTGGGTACCTCTTGTCCCATGATATGGATCAATCCCACATCAAAACAACAAGACAAACAAACGTAATGAACAACCTCAACACCCTTTTTATTTACCACTTGATTAAAGCTTTTTATTGTAGGGTGTATCACAGAAAGTTCAAAATAGCATGTAAGTAAATTTCCACCATGAATGATGCATGGCTTAGATTAGCGGCCCAGGTTTCTCTCTAACCATTTATAAAAACTCATTTAAACTTACTCTATTTCCACATTATTTCACCATGATAGGCATCCATAAACAAAAGTACATGATATCAACTGAATAAATGATGGAACATGTTGAAAGCTTTGCATGTGACAGCACATATGGGCTAACTCCCAACCTTAAACATTTATCAAGCCACTATCATCATAATATTGATCATAATGGTTCATGTTTATTATTTGATATTTTGATGATATAATTCTACAGTTGTCCAACGTACGCAAGTTAATTAAGTCCAAGGCAAGATGTGACTGAAACCTCTAAATATGTCACGCTCATTTGCATGAGTATTACCCATAAATCTCCAAAACAAGAGACCCATGGATGACACAATACTTTAATATTCATTGATAAACCACAAGATAGGGATACATAATATGCTCTATGAGCTCACACAAGCCTAAACGAAATTGATAACTAAACGATATAAGCAAAACACACCTTGACTAGATAGATAAAAGAAACTAATAAAGAGAGAGACTAGGTGGAACTCCCCAATCTTGACGTCTTGCTAGAACTTCCTCTCTCTTTCTTATTGCCTTCATAATAATGATCTTCAAGGTCTCCAACGATCTTCATCATGAGGTTCTAGGCTTTCTCAAATTCTCTTGCAGCTTCTCCCAGTTTTCTCCATAAAGTTCTTCTCAACCGTCTCTTGCTAGGCCTCCACTCGGGGGCTTGATACCTTCTTGTTGGGGATCTTGCGATCCCACTCACCAGGATAATTCCTTTGAGTGGTGCGCCAGGATTCCCTGTCTATAGAGTAGAAGCTACGTTTTTGCTTGCAAGCGAGAGCCTGGGAACCTTCCCTCCAGTTTGGATGCGCGTCGTCTTCCTCTTGTTGCCAAGAGAGCGGTTCACCCCCACATTGGCTACAGCAATAGGTGATGGAGGTGCTGTTCCCAGGGGCGTGAAGTCGACGATTTCCTGTATTCTTCTTCATCATCCTCTTCCTCATGGTCATCATCGTCGGAGTAGTCCTTCCTCTTCCTGTTCCTCTTCCATGGGGACGTGGGCAGAGCTCCTCAAGTCATCATCATCGTCATCCATGGAGGAACATTGGTAGGAGTTCCCCGAAGACATGGCTAAAACCTGGCAGACAGAGACAGCAAGAGACAAAGATCGCTCGAGAACGCTCGGTGTGATATTAGATCGTCGGAGGCGGGTATATATTGAGGGTTTTTTAGGTTAAACGGAGCGTCGGGGTCGAAAACGGGGCGAAAAGGGTCTCCGAGGTGGAAAAGGAGTGGGCCCACGCGGCCCCTGTACTTGGCCGCGTGGGGCCAACTCTTTCCCTCCTCGGGACTCCGTTTCGTCAAGTTTTCTTGCCCCACACATTAATTTCCATAAAATGACTTCCATAAAATTTCACGTAATTCCGAGAAAACTTTCCAATACAAAAGTTACCTTTTATTGATTTGGGGTTGCTGAAACTGCTCGACCCCCTTCTATTATTTCTTCCGGTGTTTGTAAATTCAATTTTTCCACCGTTCCAATGAAGCTTTTTCCTGCAATATAATGTTTAAGACGTTGTCCATTGACCACATGAGGTTTACCTTTCATATCACCGTAAACACGGATAGCTCCTGAACGATACACTTCCTGTATGACTAATGTCCCCTGTCATTTTGAGGCTAGCTTCCCTGCAGAAGAACTTGAAACAAGAGTTTGTATAATAGAACTTGATCTCCTACTTGAATTCTTTTCTCTTAATCTTCTTGTCATGCCAAATCTTAACTTTCTCTTTAAACATTTAGCATTTTCATAGGCTTCATTCCTCCATTCATCTAGCAGGTTTAAATCAAGGATTCTTTTCTCTCCTGCAGTCTTAAGGTCAAAGTTTAATTGTTTAATAGCCCATCTAGCTTATGCTCTAATTCAACAGGTAAATGACAAGCTTTTCCATAGACCATTTATAAGGGGACATTCCCATAGGATTTTTAAAGGCAGTTCTATAAGCCCATAATGCATCATTAATTTTAAGTGGCCAATCAGACCTAGACTTATTTACTGTCTTTTCCAAAATGAGTTTAATTTCTCTATTACTTAATTCAACTTGTCCACTGTTTGAGGGTGATAAGGAGACGCAATTCTATGGTTAACATCATATTTTGCCAATGCTTTCCTAAAAACACCATGTATGAATGAGAGCCACCATCAGTAATTAAAAACCTAGGAACACCAAACCTTGGGAAAATGATGTCCTTGAGCATTTTCATTGTTGTGGCATGATCTGCACTTTTGGTTGGAATTGCCTCCACCCACTTTGTAACATAGTCCAGTGCAACCAAATATGAGTATGCTTTGTCTTTGAGGCTGGGAAAGGTCCCATAAAGTCAAACCCCACACATCAAATGGTTCAAGTGGTACAGAATAATTCATAGGCATTCATTTCTCGTACCAATATTTCCTACTCTTTGACATTTATCACAAGATTTAACATATTCATGGCAATCTTTAAATAAAGTAGGCCAATAGAAATCAGATTGTAATACCTTTGCTGTTGTGCGATCTCCTGCATGATGCCCTCCATAGGGACTATCATGACAATCTCTTATTATAGCCTGTTGTTCATGCTCAGGTATACAACGTCTAATAATACCATCTACACTTTTCTTATAAAGGAACGGATCATCCCAAAAATAATGTCTAAGATCATAAAGAATCTCTTTCTTTGTGATAAGTAAAGTGTGGAGGTAATACTTTTCCAACAATAAAATTTGCATAATTAGCGAACCAAGGAGATGCAGCCTTAACACTGGATACATTAACAATTGCAAGTTGTTCATTAACAAAGCTATCATTAATAGGAATAGGATCATCAGGTATATTTTCCATTCTAGAGAGATTATCAGCTACTTGGTTATCTTCTCCTTTCCTATCAACAATGTGTAAATCAAATTCTTGCAATAAAGTACCCATCTTATCAATCTAGGCTTAGCATCCTTCTTGTTCATCAAGTATTTAATAGCAGAATGATCAGTATGTATTGTGACTTTGGAATCAGTAATATAAGGTCTAAACTTGTCACAAGCAATAGTACGGCTAAAAATTCTTTTTTAGTTGTAGCATAATTTCTTTGGGCAGCATCAAGTGTTCTACTAGCATAATAAATAACATTCAGTTTCTTATCAACCCTTTGACCCAAAACAGCCCCAACTGCATAATCACTAGCATCACACATATTTCAAAGGGCAATTTCCAATCAGGGAGGTTGAATAATAGGAGCAGTTATTAAAGCATTCTTCAAAATATTAAAAGATTCAATGCAATCATCATTAAAAGAGAAAGGAACATCCTTTTGCAAAAGATTGGTTAGAGGTTTTGATATTTTGGAGAAAATCCTTAATGAACCTACGGTAAAAACCTGCATGCCGAAGGAAACTTCTTATACCTTTTATATCCTTTGGGTATGGTAGCTTCTCAATAGCTTCTATCTTGGCTTGATCAACTTCTATTCCATCTCCAGAAATCTTATGTCCTAGAACAATTCCTTCGGTAACCATGAAGTGACACTTCTCCCAATTGAGAACTAAATGGTGATCTTCACAACACTGCAAAACTTTGTTAAGATTGAACAAGCAATTATCGAAAGAAGTACCATACACAGAAAAATCATCCATAAAGACTTCCATTATTTTTTCAATATAATCAGCAATATAGCATTCATGCATCTTTAAAAGTAGCAGGAGCATTACATAAACCGAATGGCATTCTTCTATAAGCAAATGTGCCAAATGGGCAAGTAAAAGTGGTATTTTCTTGATCGTCCTTATGGACAGGAATTTGTGAGAAACCTGAATAACCATCTAGATAACAAAAGTGAGAGTGTTTAGATAACCTTTCTAACATTTGATCAATAAATGGCAATGGGTAATGATCTTTTCTAGTTGCTTTGTTTAGTTTCCTATAATCAATGCACATCCTATAACCAACAACAGTACGTTGAGCCACAAGTTCATTCTCATCATTTGGAACAACAGTCATTCCACCCTTTTTAGGAACACAATGGACAGGACTAACCCACTTACTATCAGCTATAGGATAAATGATACCAGCTCCCATGAGTCTTATTACCTCTTTTCTTACCACTTCTTTCATTTTTGGATGGAGACGGCGTTGATAATCAACAACAGGTTTTGCATCCTCTTCCAAATTGATTTTATGCATACATAGAGCTGAGCTTATACCTTTAAGATCATCAAGAGAGTTCCAATAGCTGGTCGATGAGCTTTTAGCACATCAAGTAGTTTCTCTTCTTCTTCAGCTGAAAGGTTAGCACTAATAATGACATGATATATGTTCTTATCATCTAAGTATGCATATTTCAGGTTGTCAGGCAAAGGTTTCAATTCAAAACTAGGATCCCCTTTAGGTGGTGGTACACTCCTAAATTATCAGGCGGGATATGCAACTGTAACTGTGGTGGTTGTTGCCATAATATTTGTTCCAGAGCCTCTTTTTCCTCATTATTAAATGGTTCATCTTGATTAAGCATATAACGTTCTACAACATCTGTTGAAGCAACAGCTATATGAGCAAGGGTTTCAATTATATCTTCAGAGATTGGCTCTTTCACAACATGTTTATCGGCAAATTTGGAAAAGTTGAACTCTAGTCTTCCATTATCACATTTAATAAACACTTTCTCTTTAAGCAAATTAATTTCAGCTCCAACAGTACGCAAGAAGGGTCTACCAAAAATGATAGGACAAAATGAATCTTGAGGGCAACCAAGCACAATAAATCAGCAGGATATTTTATTTTGCCAACTATAACTTCAACATCTCTAACAATTCCAAAAGGACTAATATATTCTTTATTAGCGAGTTGAATCGTCATACCTGTCTCTTCCATAACAATAGGATCAATATCAGGCTTGATTTCAAGATAGAGAAAATATGGAATGACACTAATGCTTGACCCAATATCACATAGACCATGATAACTTGAAGTCCTAATAGAGCATGATATTATAGGTTTTCCCACCTTGGCCGAATTACCTCTGATAATTTTAGTAGCGTCTTCACATAGATAAACATCAACAGGATCTTCTTCATTTAATTGTTGATAACAGAAATTTGAGTATTGACTTCCACTTGTTCATATGGCTGAGGACATCTTCTTTTACTCTTGTTAGTAACAGCAATAAGTAAATTTTTCTTAACTTGGTTCGGATATGGGGGTGGCTCAACATACTCCTCAATTCTCACAGATGACACTGGCTCTATCTGTTTAATAACTTTAGGAATAACAATAGATTGTTTAACAGGTTCAACATAAGTTTCAAACCCACTTTTAGGAATACAGATATGCTCAGCAAAAGATTTAGCTATTTCAAGTATAACATAAGGATCAAGATTAAATGTATCACACTTCCTCTTCCATTCCCCTATCTCTTTCTATAGTAAGGAGAGAGGCGACCGGAGGGCGATCTTGTTTCCGCCGGTGACTCTACTGCCCCCCTCCTCTCTGTCGGCCTTGGTGCCGTCGGGAGGGTGTGGGGGGGTCGAGTCGTCGGACGGATCTGTCTGCTTCTAGTCTGCGTAGCTACGTAGCTTAGTTTGTGCTGCTCCGTCACCGGTGATGGTGGCGGCGGTTGAATAAGTGTGTCCCAGGTTGGCGGCCGGTGGCTCGCTTAGCGGCGGCTGGGTGTCGATCTGTGGGCTGTGTGTCTAGGAGTGGTCGTCGGTGCGGCGACGACCGCTCTATGGACTTTTGGGCCTCCTCTCCGTCCGCGACTGGGCGGCGTCTTCTCCAGCGCCACCGGGGAGAGGTAAGCAGGTGTGATGGAGCTTCGACCGCCGGCCAATCGTGGCTTGCGGTGCTCTGGATGGTCTCCTGGTTCGTGCTGGGCTGGTGGTCTGCGGCAGGCAGATCAGGTGCTTCTCCCCGACGCCGTCGGCCGGAGTCGCCGGATCTGGAGGAGGAAGACAAGCTCGGGGCAGGTCCCCGACCCGCGTGCCATAGTGACATGTGGGCACTTCGGTGCTCTTTCAGGTGGTTCACAAAGCCGATGATGGCGATGGAGCTTCTTCTCCCTCGGGTGAGCTGGTGTCTGCTTGTTCCTCTCTCGGTGGTCGGCGCCGGAGACGAACGGTGAGTGTGGTTGCTGTTGCAGAGTCTCCTCAGGGATTGGGTTGTAATTTTCTCGTTTCTTGAGGGTCTATCTGCAATTTGTACGGACCTGCGTGTCCTTCTGGACCTTTCTGTATGCTGTATGCATGTACTGTACTCTGGTCGTATTTGATCTAATATATATGTATGCTTCTAAAAAAAGATTAAATGTATCACTCATATTTTTAAACAAGATGGAAGTAGAGAAGCTCTCCACACATGAATATCCAAAATCAAAATAAGGTTCATCACCTTTATCAAGTTCCTAGTGTCCAGTATTTTCAGAAATAGTTTCCAATAGGTTCCATGCTTCTTCTGCAGTATTATTTGTAAAACTCCCACCAGATGAATTGTCCAGAATTTCCTTATGCTTCATAGGTAGCCTCACATAAAAGTTTATCAATATAAGTTTATTTTGTAAGATCATGACAAGGATTCTCACGAAGGAGTGCCTTCAGTCTCCCCCAAGCTTGAGTAAACTCTCTCCCAGATGTGGCCAGAAATTAAATATATATAAACGGCTCTCATAAGCTTCTCTAGGAGTAAAATATTTAAGAAAGAAAATCTTCCTCAATACACTCCATTCAGTAGTGGCTCCTTCATCCAAAGACCTGAACCAAATACGAGCATTACCAGATAAAGACATAAATAATAGCTTCCTTTTCACATAGTCCTCAGAAATACCAGGAATCCTAAATAAGCCACATATTTCTTCAATCATTTCAATGTGTTCACGTGCAGGCTTAGTTCCATCCCCTAAAAATATATTCTTCGTAACTCTTTCAACATGGCCAGTGGGAATTTGAAATCCCACTTCAGGTATCTTAGACACAGCAGTTTCAACCACTTTAGCAGTAGTGGCATAAGCACTTTAATATAGAGCAAGGTGCAGCGAGGAACGATTCTTAAATGCCATAGTATCAATGAGATAAAACAACAAATATAATTCAGCTTTCAAGTTTCCTTACCAAACTTCTTACCAATAGCTCTACGCTCCCCGGCAACGGCGCCAGAAAGTATCTTGATGACTCCCAAGTGCAGGAGATCAATTGTAGTACCTTTCAATTAGAAAAGGTTGTCGAACCCACGAGGAGCTGAAGGTATTAGTTAGAAAGAATGATAAATAAAGCAATGAAAGATGCAAATGTTTTTGGATTTTCAGCTGTATGATTGCAAAGATAATAAAAATGTCGAAAGTAAATAGTAACAGTTGAAAGCCCAATCTTCTATGTGGCAAGAGGACAAGCTCAAATGGTGTGTGACTTATATGTGGAAAGCGTTCCCGAGGGCGGCATGGATATCACTAGGCATAGAGATTTATTAAAAACACGTTACATATCTTGTCAAGTTTTAATCTTCTTGGGGCGGAGCCATAACTAGGCATAGCTAAAAAAATAATCTACAACCCCTTATGATGGATCATGTAGCCAATTAAATGACTGCACAAGAATTATTAAGACACAAAGTCCCACCATAGCATTACACTCTAAGATCCCCGACACTACTACCCACATATAACTGCAAGACTCCGTCTTAGGCTTACTTGTCCTCCCAAGTCTTCCTCAATTCATTACACTACGTTGTTCTCCTATGATCCCTTACAGGTGAAGTGTTGTGCAGTCGACGTTCGCACAACACCATCATAGAATCACATAGAAAATAAACTCTTGACAAAATACCAACACATGTTATATATAATCATTGCTAATTCATCCTATGCCCTCAGGAACATATGGGAACTACTCACAACATGCAAACATGATCATAATCAGTGGCATAAAGGGTACAACACAATCTGAAATAAATACTTCACCACCAAATAATGACAAGTACCGAATCACAAACATGAATAGGAGCACAAGACAATGATCTAGGGTATAGCAACTCTCAAACTATGAGGGGAACGGAGTGGATCACGGAGATGACGATGGAGATGGTGATGGACTTGGTGATGGACTGATGTAGGGCCTCCTCCCACGCCAAGGAGGAGAGGTGATGACGATGGCGATGATTTCCCCCTCTCCGGAGCTCCGGAGCAGCAGGATCTGACCCCCTTCGGAGAGAATCAGGAGCTCCGCCGCCGCCACGGCCTTAGATAATTCGGGAAAAATTAGGGCGTCCCCCTTCGGGGAGAACGAAGGCGTACATAAAAAGCCACAGCGAGGAAGTGCCCGAGGCCCTGTTTGGTGGGTCCCATGCGGCCCCTGTACCTGGCCGCGTGGGCCCACCCCATTTGGGCCTCGTGGCCTTCCTCTCTTCGGTCTTCTTTCCATTGCCCTTCGAAGAAAAAACTGCCGTGGTATTTTTCCTTTAATTATTTGGGTTCGCGAAACTCCTGAAACAATAAAGACAAGAAAAGGGGTATTCTGCCTCCCAGATATTAAATACCAAAAATAGGGACTTTGTATGAAAGTCCCATAAATCATCTAAAACATGCAAAACGTTGATATAACAGTGCATATAACATTCCCATATGATAATATAAGGTATAAAAATTGATGATATAAAATGCACGTATCAGTTAGTATTGTTTCTGTTCTTCTCGGGATTAATTAAAACTTGTTGATTTCTCTTGTTAAAAATTACAGTACTTTGCTAATTTAGTAATTGTTGTTATTATTGCAATGTAAAAATAAAATTTCAATAGAATGTTAGAATTTTTAGAATGTTAGAAATTTTAGAATTTTTAGAATTATAATACGGCAGAGACTTGTTAAAATTATAGAATTATAATACTTGTTAAAAATTATAGTACTTGTTAAAAAAATATATGTCTTATCTGTTTGCAAATGAATTTTTGATATGTCTTATCTTTTTGCTAATTAACCAAAAGTCAATTGTCTTTGCAGAAACTATGGATCGTGGCAGAGACGAAGATCGGGAAAAACATATTGGAGGATATGATCCGCGGTGATGATGACGTCGATATCGCCTCGAGCTTTTTGAACGACTCTGGTGAGGGAGTGGAGATAGAAGTTGACGCCTCCAGTTCTCGAACCTTAATTACTATAGGGTCCGGCGAGGTATAAATTAAACTCTATGTTGACTAAATGCATTATTTGATTTGTATTACATATATTAACGCTTTTTCTTCTTTTAGCCCTCTTCGGATCGAGCAAATCTTCTGACAGCAAACGAGGCCCAGCCAAAAGGTTGGAGAAAGAAGAAAGTACAAGATCGAAGCCATCGCTGAAGATGGCAGACTGATTCTTCCCGTGATGCACGCCCACAGTTTATAAGTCAATGAGGATTGTTGTTAGGGACAGCATCCCGATCACCGTTCAAGACTGGAATAAGCCAAAGACGGATGGACGACGCTCAGCTGCTAGTTTTGTCGATGATAGAGCCACGACAATCTTTGGAAGACGCTCATGGCTAATTTCATGCTACCTCGTCAAAATGAAGAGGACGACGCTCATACGTTAGAGGGGCATGAAAATATCAAGGATCCCATAGAGGAAAAGGTCAGGAGTGGACACTTAAGAAGATGGCCGAACAATTTCAACTGGAAGAAAAGATTGAACAGGGATTATGTCTAGAAGGAAGACTCCAGAATTCACCGGAGCGTATGAGAAGCTAAAAGATCACTGGGACGAATTTGTCGAGTACAAGAAATCGGAGGAGGCTAAGAAAAGGTCAGCAATAAATAAGAAAAATGTTGCAAAGAAAGATATCACCATAGCATGGGGTCAGGTGGCTACAGGGCTACCAAGCCTAAGTTGGAGAAAGATGAGAACGACCTGCTTGAAAAAGGGATAATTCCTGAATGGGGCAAAGCTTTGGTTCAACGGGCATGGGGGTAAGTTGCACCCAGAAACAGGGAAGTGCATTTTTACAAAAGCACAACTTGCGACCCCCCTCACTGAACTTCAAAGATAATGAAGGAGGTACACGACGGGAAGTTTCCATCCAGACAGAGAGAACGACGAGCTGACATGCCCCTCGGGAATCCAGAACACAGTGGACGAACATGAGGCACAGAAGGCTCCGTTCTGTGGAAGTATGGGTTTCCCGACTGCAGTGACACTTATAGAAGCCGAGGGAGGAAAAAGAAAGATGGGGCAGACCGGCTGAAGTAGATCGTAGAAAAACTAACGAGGCAACAGGAGATACTAGATGCACTTACCAGCCAGCAAGCTACCGTCCAATCTCAGCGGCACGAAGATCCTTCATTGGAAAATAGCGGCCCACCATCTCAGCGGAAAAGTAGCATGGCTTCCACGGAGCTCATTCGGCCAGATATCTCGGCTCGTCGCTACCCCGTGGATGATATCAGAGAGGGAAAATTGTGAGCTACATGCTCCATTGATGAACCTAACCGTGAAGGTGGTAGTCGGCGTAGTCTTAGCTCCTGTACCTAATGGAACTTACCATTCCTCTCCGATTCCAGATGGCTATGCTGTTGTCGCAGTGGATGAAGTTATAAAGGGATTTGAGGACCTGGAACTTGACTACCCTACAGGTGAAGGGGAGACTGCACTGAGAGATGGTAGAAAAACTACTATTCTATGGCGGAAGGAACACATTGTGCTTCCAAATTGGAAGCCAAGGCCACCGTCTCCGCCGCCTCATCCATCCCGCCACCTCCGCCGTCTCCGCGTCAGCCATCTCCGCCGCGTCAGCTATCTCCGCCGCCTCATCATCTCCGCCGATCAGCCGTATCCGCCGCGTCAGCCATCTCCGCCGCCTCAGCAGAAAGAGCCATCTCGCCACCTTAGCAGAAACAACCATTCTCCGCCGCCTCAACCAGGGTTCTAAAGTGGAAGAGCACCGTCGGTGCCGCTCCGGCGGCTAGTGCTACAGCTCCGAGTCAATCCTCAAAGAAGAAAGCGAAGGCTGCTCCTGCCAAGTTATCTTACGAGAAGACTCAAGAGGAACTTGAGCTATTAGTAAAGAAAGATGTGGCACGCCAGTTAGCACCGAAACGGCCCCGCCAGAGCCAAAAATAGATCCGACAAAAGTGAAGAGAACATTGGAAAACCTGAGGCGACCAACGGCTAAGGTAACGCTATCAGACTAGGCCGCTCTATTATGAAGTCACGTAGAGCTCAGAAGGAGCGGGCGCATGCAAGGGGAGAAAAGTTCCCCAGCTGGAGAACAGGAAAACCAATCGTACCCCTGCTCAACGTGTTTTCTGATATCCCTTATGATTCGGAATATACAAAACTAATGAGAGAACGCGCCGTAATCTTGGGTGTCTTTGGTTGAATATTTAGGCTATGCAAGAGTATCCTATGGATGCCGTGCAAATACAGATAAGAACGG
>QRDG01001750.1:0-60878 GCA_012064385.1 Puccinellia tenuiflora | reverse complement strand
TTAACTTAAAAACTAGCAGCTCTAAACAAGATAAAAGCTAAAACGAGAGCTTACTAGAAAACAGACAGTAGCTAAGAATACTCAAAAGATATAGCGAAACAAGGAGTATTCAAATGAAAAAGCAGAGTGTGTCTCTCTCCCACACAAATAAAGCTAGGATCAACAAAGATATGACTAACAAACAAACAAACAAAACTGAAAGCAAAATCACGCTCCAAGCATAGCACATAATATGTAAAGTGATAAAAACGAAGTTCAACGAAGCGACCTTATGATAGTCGATGAAGATGAGGGGATGCCTTGGGCATCCCAAGCTTTGACTCTTGATATTCTTGATATTCAGAGCGTGTTCCATGGGGGCATCCCAAGCTTGAGCTCAGATCCATCCTCGATTTCTTCATATTCCTCTCCTTTGGAACTTAAAAACCCCCTTCACACAAAACTTCTCATGATTTGATTAGAGGGTTGGTGCTCATAAATTAAAATGCACATGTGTTCAAATCATGACAAATGCAAACCAACTTCATTAAACATTAGAACTGTTTACTAAGCCTCAATGTGGCACTCCACCCCTAGAGTATCACATATGACGATGGTAAAGAGACAAATGCAAAATAAAAGCAGAATCTGTCAAATCTGAACAGTCTGTAAAGATCGAATTTTTCGAGGCACTTCTGCAGCTCAAATCAAAAAACTTAAAACTAACGAAGGATAGATAAAAGCATCAGGCTTTCTGTCAAAACTTATAAAAAGATAAAATTCTTGTGATTTTAGGAATTTCGTGCAACTGGTGCATAGAATCTGTTTTTGGACAGCAACAATACCTCACACTTTCAATGCATTAGAGGCTAACTTGACACAAAAAACCAAAAAAAAAGATACAATGAATTTCTACAGAGGTAATAACTTCATGACTCAAGAAAATCAAAAAGCAAACTGAAAATAAAAGATGGGTTGCCTCCCAACAAGCGCTTTCTTTAACGCCTTTTAGCTAGGCGCAATGCCAAAATCAAGTTTTTTTGGGATCAAAGACATCATCATTCTTATCAAATTCATGAATTGTGGAACTTGGAAAAGGACCTCCAGCAATACTATTAGTACCAACAATTGGTGGAGCAAAAGTAGTTTTACCCACTAGGGCTCCTCCCTTATAATCCTTGGAAATTGAGCTTCCTTGACCATCCTCAACTACTCTTTTCCTGTAAAATGATGTATTAATTTTAGTAGTATTCTTTGGCAAAATATAAATTTAGGTACTTTGGGGACCGAAGCCTAGGAAAAGGGAGCTCCCGAGGTATCAATTGCATTGCTTCCCCCATTTTTCAATTCGATTAATAGCTCTTGTAGCTTCAAGGGACTTAATACTCTTAGCAATGTCTTTTAGGCACCCATCAAGCTTGTTAATACCATCAAGAATTCCCTTATCTATTTTTCTTGTCATTATACACACTTGGTACATTATCTCTAACTTATATCCTTTGCATGACATGTTCTAAAGTGATTTCAATTTACGATCATTAGTTGGTGGAATCCCCACAAGACCCTCTATAACATTAAAGCTTCCAGAGCATTAATTCCTAGGAAGTTTCCACCTGTGATACTATCTAGGACATACCTATACCAACTTGTGATGCCAATATAAAAATTTCTAAGGAGAACAGTGGCCAATGGTTTTTAGCGGATCTATGACGAGCATCATTAATTCTGTACCAAGCATCTTTCAAACTCTCCCCACCTCTTGTTTGAAGGTGAGGACAACAGGAGGAAAAGGACTAGTCATGAAGATAAGATAAAATAACAAACAGGAATAAAGACACTAATTTTTGGGTTTTAAAATTTTGAAACAGGAAAATAAACTAAACGAGATATAAAGCGAACAAGACAAAAACAAAGTAAATAGATTGAGAGTATGAGACTGCCCTTGATGTAGCTCCAAAATCCTCGGCAACGGCGCCAGAAAAGAGTTTTGCTCCTGTATTAAAATAAGTTGGGTGGTGCCCCAAGCGAAGGCGGAATTGCAGCTAGTAGCTGTTTTCCCTTGTTTAACGAACCGGGGTTTATCGAACCAGTAGGACTTTGAAATCAACAACGAGGTGAATGTTGAAGATCTCTGGCGCTTGACCTTCAACAGACGTGGACCTGCACACACTCAACCAAAATACTTTGCCCCCAACGGCGGAAAGGTTGTCAATCTTTCCGGTCTCGCAGAAAACAAAGTGGTTAATTGTATGATGAAATAGATAAAAATATGAAAAGTTATCAGAGGAATAATGATGATTAAAGCAAGTAATGAGGTTGTAAACAATGTAAAAGATGTACCGGGGGCCATGGGTTCACTAGTGGAGTCTCTCAAGTAAATAAAATATGCATGTGATGGGTGAACGAATTACAGCTAGGCAATTGACAAGATCATGACACAAACCCAATTTAGCTATGACAAAAGGACATGATAATATTTATGGAGCATCACGACAAGGAACAAAGACCGTTGAGTCCAACTGCGTCTTTGTCTAAAAAGTCCACCGTGGGATCGCTATCCAGCCTGTCACCCAACGGTATTAAGTTGCAAGCAACGGACAATTGCATTAATTAAAGTGCATGAAGTAAGCAATACTAACACATCAAAAGAACATTAACACCGCTGTTTTACCCTTAGTAGCAACAGCACACCCTCGCCCTTAGACGTTTCTATCACTCGTGCCCAGGAACAAAAGGGGGCATGAACCCACTATCTAGCTAAATAAATACCCTCTCTTGGAGATACACACAATCGCTTGGCCAAAGTAACTACGCACATCGGAGAGCATGCAAGAACATAAATTAATCATATAAGAATCATGCACAATCTAAACACAACTTCATAATCCATCGGATCCCAGCAAACACATCACATAGCATTACAATAATCGATCTTGATCATGTTAGGCAGCTCACAAGATCATAAGACATGAAGCACAAGAGAGAGAGACTACCAACTAGCCACTGCCATGGACCCATAGTCCAAGGGAACTACTCACAAATCATCCCGGAGGAAGGCAGCCCTCCGGGATCGATCTTCCCCTCCGGCAGAGTGCCGGGATCAGCTTCAGATTGGACCCCGAACTAGGGTTTTCGGTGACGGCGCATCGGGGTCGAGTTTCTGGAAAATAATGGCCGCCACGACTTTTTTAGGTTATTTCTCATTTTATAGGCGTCGGAGGGGCCGAGGAGGTGCCCCACGGGCAGGGGCGGGCCCACCCGCGGGTCCCTAGGCCACGGCAGGAGGCCGCGTGCGCCATGTGGGCCACCTCCGAGGCTCCCCTTCGGACTCCGTCTTCGTCTTGGTGTAAAAATAATCCCCATAAATTTTGGTGCAATTCCGAGAATATTTCCAGAAGTAAATTTCTGAAAAAAAAGACAGCAGAAACAGGGAACTGGCACTTGGCATCTTGTCAATAGGTTAGTCCGACAAAATGCATAAAACTGATATAAATGACAGTAAAAACATGTGACAATATCACAAAACTAGCATGGATCACTCAAAAATTATAGAATATGTTTGAGACGATCAAGGGATTCCGCATCGAAGACAATTTATAGGCGAAAGGGCAACTCAAGACGACGTCGGAGGGCGCCAGGTGGGGCCTAGGCGTGGCCAAGGTGTGGAGCGCGCCTGGGGGCGTCTGGCTCCTGTGGGCCCCCTACAGGCGTCCTCCTAGCTCTGTCCTTGTTTCCTTGTGAAAATAATTCACGTAAATTTCCAGTTGATTCCGAGAAACTTTCCCGAACAACTTTTCTGAAACAAAACGACAGCAGAAAATAGGAACTCGCACTGGGCATCTTGTTAATAGGTTAGTGACATGGATATGGATATCGGGTCCCACCTGTCGGGTAACCCGTAACTGTTACTCGAAAAGCCTGTCAGGTAACCCGTGTGGGAAGGCCCAGGTGAAAGAGCATTTCCTAAACCCTTTGGTTTTGTGTGTTAGTTAACAACACTAGTGATCATCTAATGTGATGCTAAGTGCTGCAGGTTATTTGTCATATTTTACACTAAGCATCCACCACCAAAAGGGAAAAACTGGCTGAGTTTATTTGCTGCAGAACAATCCCTGGCCGGAGTCTCCGGTCTGTCAAGGCCGGAGTCTCCGGCCCCCTGGATTTCCTGCCTTCTGCCAGGATGTGGTGCGGTACTGGATACCCCTCCGGAGTATCACCGGAGGGTGCCCGGAGTCTCCGGCCTGTTCAACGTCATCAAAAAAGTTTCCGCCCGGGTGCGGAGTCTCCGCCGGCACCAGAGTCTCCGGCCCCCCTGGCCGGAGTCTCCGGCCCTTCCTCAAGCATGCAAGGTGTGGTGCGTCTCTGGAGTCTGTCCGGAGGAACCCCGGAAGAAGACCGGAGTCTCCGGCCTGCACCGGAGTCTCCGGCCCACTTAGGCCGGAGTCTCCGGTCTAAGTGACTTCCAACCGTCAGAAATTTCAGAGGGGTATAAATACCCCTCCACCTACCTCAGGACACTTAGCTCGTCCAGCATTTATGAACCCTAATATTTGAGAGCTCAAAATCGACAGATCTCCCAATTCCTCCATCCAAACGCGTTGATCTTCGGAGGATTGAAGGAGAAGACCCGGATCTACATCTTCACCAAGCCGTTCTTCATTTCCCCCTCATTCACTTGAGGATTCTTGTTTCTAGGGTTAGCATTGTGTTACCCTAGAATTCTTGTACTTACTACTTGTTGTAATTGTGACAGATGTGTTGATTTGGGAGCCCCTAATTAAGTTGTGGGTGTGTGCCCCAAAAACATTGTAAAGGCTCCGGATTCTGCCTCGAAGGATTCCGATAGTGGAAGGTGAACCAAACCCTCGGGTGCGGTTCATCGGAGAATAGGGTGAGGCCTTTGTGGCATCTTGAGTAGGCCTCTTGTGGCGAGCTCACACCCCTCCAACGAGACGTACTCCCTTAACAAGGAGGAACTCGGGAATACATCTTGTCTCCGCGTGCTTCCGCTTTCGGTTATCTCTTTCCCTTAGTTGTCTTACTTGTTTCATTAATTGCCTAGTTGTTTTAGTTTGCTTCTCATATAGGTAAATTCACCGTAGTTGCATATCTAGAGAATTTACCTTTTGTGTTAAGCCTAAAATCGAAAAGAATTAAAAATTGGTGTAGCACCTATTCACCCCCCCCCTCTAGGTGCCATACGATCCTTTCAATTGGTATCAGAGCCTTGGCTCTTAAGTTAGGCTTCACCGCCTAAGAGAGTATGGGTGACGGTGATTGTGTTACGGGTGGTAGCACTCCCTCCGGTGTTCATGGATGATCTCAAGAATTTGGAAACAAGCTTGACATCATCCATGAACACTCAAATGGAGGAGTTGCGTGCTATGATGAGGCAACTCTTGAATGGCATAACACCACCTCCGCACCATCCCTAGAGGCTAATGCTTCCGCCACGCATAGTGGGGAGGGCGAACAACTCACTAATGAACCCCTCCTAAAATTGACAATGGGAAGAAGGAGTATCATGGTGTTCCATTTACGTACTCCGTCGACCCACCTATCCCGCATTATCATATAAACAATAGGGGTGATCCACCTAAGTTTAATCCATCTTGTTTTACTAATGGCAATTTTTGATGAGATCTCATATCAACAGCGCTTCGAGCGAGCTATGGAGAATTATTCAAGTTGGGCTCAAGGTCGTCGATCCAAACAACATGACAAGAAGAGAAGTGGTGGATGGTCAACTCAATGACTTGGCTCTCAACATAATTCATACCGCCGTGGGAGAAAAGCACATGGCTCTCATCGAACTTGCCACCACCGCCAAAGAAGCTTGGGATATTCTCACTCAAGAGTTTGTCGGTAATGAGAGCATTCAAAGGAATAGATTTGAAGCCTTGAGCAACCAAGCCGAGGGCTTTTTCATGGTAGAGGGTGAAGATCATGAAGAAATGTATCGAAGACTCAAGAGCCCTTGCTACTCAATTTCGAGCCCTTGGTGCAACCTATGTGGATGATGCTTGGATCAAAAGGAAGTATGTGAGCGCCCTTTGGCGTTCGAATCCACCGACTTGAAGAGTCTCCAAGGAAGACACAATTACCACCTCATGTCATCTAATGAGGTCATGCAAGAGATGGCGGCATACAAGGTGGCCGCCAAGAACGCCGAAGATGCTCGAGCCCGAGCCATTGGAATGCATAGAGGATCTTCACTTGCTTTGAAGGCCAAGGTTGTGGAGCAAGACGATGATGATGAGGCTCAAGAAGATGTGTCACATTGGGATCCCAAAGAGCTTCAAGATACTCTCAAGGACTATGCGGCTCTCACATCTAAAGTCTTTTGGAAGAGTCCGTCCAAGGCAAGGGATTCTGTCAACAAGGCAAGTGGAAGGAAGGAGGGTGGCCAAAGAGTTCGTTCGTGCTACAATTGCCAAGATAAATATCACTTTGTGGCCGAGTGTCCGTTTGAGAATCGAGAACTTCATGGAGGAAAGCTTGTTAGGAAGGACAAGTCAAAGGACACCCATAAGAAACCTTTCTTCAAGAAGAATGCCATCAACAAGAAGCCTCCGAGAATTGTTTTGCTTGCTTAAGAAGAGTATTCATCCGGGAGAAGAAGAAGAAGAGCCCACAAATGAAGTTGCCGCTATTGCTATTGCTTCTTCATCATCTCCTTCCCTATTTGAATCCCCCAATGAGAATGTCTCTATCTCCTCCGCAAGATGCTTCATGGCTAAGACCACCAAGGTACATCTCCTCATCCCCTAAGGCAATGAGTAATGTGGATGATGCTACTAGTCTTAAAATCAAAGAGGAAATAGTTGCTTTCGATCACTTATCACTAACATGCAAGGTAAAACAAAGAAGCATGTTGAGACTCTTATGAGTCAATATGGTGAAGCTCAAGAAATGCTTGAGATAAAGGGTAAGATTGAAAGAGAGGATGCTATGGAAATTGCATCCTTGAAAGACAATCTTGAAGAAGAGCATGAGCTTAGAGTTTCTCTTGAGCAACAACTAGAATCTATAGAAGAATCAAATGATGTAATTGTTGCTAAACTCATTAAAGAACGTGACCATGCAATTGCTAAATACAAAGCATGTAAGAAGGAAAAGGTCGAGCTTGGTGTTGGTCATTCTAGACTAACCGAGGAGCTAGAGAAGCTCTCCAAGGCCTACAAAGCATTGGAGAGTGAACACTCTACCCTCACCAAGTCGTATGAACAACTTCAAGCTCAACCGCCTAAAAATGATATGCCTATTTCCTCCACTCCCATTACTTGTGATCATGCAAATATCATAGAGGAAAATGCTAGGTTGAAGATCAATCTTTCTAAGGCCATCTCCCTTGGTAAGAAACCGTTTGTCACTTCACAAAAGGGGAGAGTTGGTCTTGGGTTTGTTGAGGAGGAAAAGGAGAAGGAGAACTTCATGAAGGATGCTAGGGCCTCTCAAACAAAGAAGATTCCTCAAGCTAAGAAGGCCAATGTTACTAGTGCTCCTCAAGCAAAGAGGATCCCTCAAGCAAAGAAGAAGGTCAACATTGCTAATGGTGGTGCCACAAGGGGCAAAACCATTAGTGATGACTTTGCGGAAAAGACTAACCCTCATTACATTATATTTGTTGATTATTATGGGGATGTCTATGCTAAGTTTGTTGGTCCTAGAAATGTACCCATTGCTCGTTCTATTTGGGTTCCTAAGACCCTTGTTGCTAACAAAAGAGGACCCATTGAAAAATGGGGACCTAAATCCAAGCAATGATTTCTTGTAGGACTATGCTTCCGGTGGGTAAAAATGGGTGCTTGATAGTGGATGCACAAAACATATGACCGAAAACAAGGAGTTGATGACGGAGTTGAGACCAAATCTAAATGAAGCTACCGTCACTTATGGAGAGCGATCAAAATCCGAGGTATTGGGCTTTGGCAAGGTGGTAGTCGCTAAGGATATCACCCTAGCGAATGTCATGCTTGTCAAAGACCTTGGTTTTAATTTACTTTCCGTTCGTGCACTTAATAAGATGGGTTTCGCCGTCTTCTTTGATATTGATGTTGTGGTACTCTTGTGGAGCAATACTCTAAAGGTCGCTTTCGTTGGGTACGTCGAGGATGATTTGTTTGTGGTTGACTTTTCGGGGGAAACCACTTCAAATTCGATGTGCCTATTCGGAAAGGCCGACAAGGGTTGGTTGTGGCATCGCCGCCTAGCCCATGTCAATATGAGAACTTTGCAAAGTCTTCACAAGGGTGGCCACATTCTCGGACTAAAAGAAGATGTCTCTTTTGCCAAATATCGTGTTTGTAGGGCTTGTGTTGAAGGAAAGATGCATGATTCTCCCCATCCTTCCAAGACTATTATTTCTTCCAAGAGGATCTTGGAGCTCCTCCATGTGGATCTTTTTGGAGCCGTTCCTGAAGCAAGTCTTGGTGTGAAGAAATATTGCTTGGTGATTGTTGATGATTATTCAAGATTCACTTGGGTTTATTTCTTCAAGTCGAAGAGTGAGACCCAACAAACCTTCATCGACTTCTCCATTGAAATGCAACGTCAACACAATGTCCCCATATTGGCAATTAGAAGTGATAATGGCTCCGAGTTCAAGAACTACACCCTAAATGAGTTTCTTAGTGAAGAGGGTATTCGCCATCAATATTCCGCAACCTATACTCCTCAACAAAATGGTGTAGCCGAGAGGAAGAACCGGACTCTTATGGATATAGCAAGGTCCATGTTAGCGGAGTTTAAGACTCCGTTAAGTTTTTGGGCGGAGGCTATCTCCACGGCATGTCACTCGTCCAACTGGCTCTACTTCCGCAAAGGGTTGAACAAGACCCCATATGAGATCCTCACCGGCAACAAGCCTAACATCTCCTACTTCCGTGTCTTCGGTTGTAAGTGTTTCTATTTTATCAAAGGTTGTCGGTTAACTAAATTTGAATCTAAATCTCTAGAGGGTATTTTTGTTGGTTACGGTGCCGAATCCCACACTTATAGAATCTATGATAAAGCCTCACGGCATATCATAGAATCTTATAGTGTGGTGTTCGAGGAAAATGACGGCTCCCAAGTGGCGCAATTTCATGTTTCCGATGTAGATGCTGAAATTCCTCAAGAAGCCATAAGAAGAATGGGTGTGGGATTTTTCCGCCCCGTTGAGGAACCCCTTGTGGTGGATCGAGAAGGACAATGCTCTACTCAAGTGGAGCCTTCATCTTCATCAGATTTACAAGCAACTGCTACTAGAGTCAATGATGCACCTGATCAAAGACAAACTCAAGACCCTCAACAATCTGTTCTGCCTCATGTCGCCAGGCCGGAGAATCCGGTGGGCCGGAGATTCCGGTGCCCCAGGCCGGAGACTCCGGTCTACATCAGGCAGAAGGGAGTTCAGCTCATGATCTTGGTCCTTCCACCTCTTCCAATAATGATGATATGTTTTCTGGGGATCAAGGTCAGCTCACCGGTCAAGATGGGGACTCAAATGATCAAGATGATCAAGTGATACCTCCAAGATGCAATGAGGATATCGAAGCCCGTCGTCGAGCTAGAGTGGAAAGAACCATGGCACGTCGTGAACACTTCCTTGAGAAGGTGATTGGTGATGTGAGAGGCAAAGTGTCCACCCGGAGGCAATTGGCGAACTTTAGTGATCATCAAGCTCATAGTGCCATGTTTGAACCAAAGAAAGTGGCCGACGCCCTTGAAGATCCGGATTGGTTGCAAGCCATGCATGAAGAGCTCAACAATTTCGAGCGCAATAAAGTTTGGAAGCTAGTTGAGAAGCCAAAGGAGTGCCGCAATGTTATTGGCACAAAGTGGATTTTCAAGAACAAGCAAGATGAGCATGGCATGGTTGTGAGGAACAAGGCTAGATTGGTGGCTCAAGGGTACTCTCAAGTTGAAGGCATTGATTTTGGAGGGACCTACGCTCCCGTGGCTCGCCTTGAGCCCATCCATATCCTTCTTGCTTATGCATCCCGTTATAACTTTAAATTGCAACAAATGGATGTTAAAAGTGCCTTTCTTAATGGTCCCTTAAAAGAGTTGGTGTTCGTTAAGCAACCCCCGGGGTTCGAGGACCCCAACTTCCCTAACCACGTCTAAAATCTTGATAAGGCGCTCTATGGACTTAAACAAGCACCACGTGCGTGGTATGAGCACCTTAGAGAGTTATTGTTAGACCGTGGATTTGAATTTGGGCAAATTGATCCCACTCTTTTTTACTAAGAGGGTTAAAGGGGAGCTTTTCGTATGCCAACTATATGTTGATGATATTATATTTGGCTCGTCTAACAAAGCTTTTAATGATGAATTTTCAAAGCTTATGACATAGGTTTGAGATGTCTATGATGGGTGAGTTGAAGTTCTTCCTTGGTTTTGAGATCAAGCAAATTGAGAGGAGGGACTTTCATTAGCCAAGCAAAGTATATTCAAGACATGCTCAAAAGGTTCAATATGGTGGATGCTAAGGAGAAGAAGACTCCTATGGATACCAAATGCCATCTACAACTTAACCCAAAGGGTATAGATGTGGATCAAAAGCTCTACCGCTCCATGATTGGTTCGTTGCTTTACCTTTGTGCATCTAGACCCGATATTGTGTTGAGTGTAGGTGTGTGTGCAAGGTATCAAGCGGCTCCTAAGGAAAGCCACATGTTGGTGGTCAAAAGAATCCTACGATATTTGGTTCATACCCCAAGGTTTGGTTTGTGGTACCCAAGGGATTCATCCTTCACTCTTCGTGGGTTCACGGATTCGGATTGGGCCGGTGATCAAGATGATAGGAAATCAACTTTCGAGCCTTGCCAATTCCTTGGTAGGTCCTTGGTGAGTTGGTCTTCTAAGAAGCAAAATTGTATTTCTCTCTCCACCGCTGAAGCCGAGTATGTGGCCGCTGCTAGCGCATGCACTCAATTGTTATGTATGAGGCAAACTTTAAAGGAATACGGTGTCAATTGTGACAAAGTGCCTCTTTTGTGTGACAATGAGAGTGCTATCAAGATCGCCTACAACCCGGTGCAACACTCAAGAACCAAGCATATTGAGATTCGTCATCATTTCATTCGAGATCATGTTGCCCGTGGAGACATTGAGCTAGCATATGTGCCAACCAAAGACCAACTTGCCAATATTTTCATGAAGCCACTTGATGAAGCAAGATTCACTTATTTGAGGAATGAGCTAAATATCGTGGATTCGAGGAGCTTGGCTTGACCATCTTGCATACACACCTATAGTTTCAACTTCTATCTTGGTTTAGGTGTAGGCATGGATTTAGGGGGAGTGTTGTCCTAACTATTGGGATCTCCCTCCCCCCATGATGCCTATATTAATGAATTCATTTATTTATCTTTATTTTCATTTCATGAATTGTGAGCTTAAATGACGAGTATTGGTTATGGACCCAAGATGTATCTTCGCGGTGCCATGCCATAATCTCATACATGGTGGCCTAGGCCACCGACCTCTTCCTTGTGAAGAGTTGGTTCTTTTGGTGTTCTATTGGCTTTTATTTGCAAATCTCTTGTTCTTATGGGAAACTCACTCAATCTTGGCATTTATTGATTTTGGCTTTTGCAAGTTGAGTGTGAAGTACCATCCCAGTTTGTGAAGTCTATCCCAAGCCTCTCCTTGCCCCAAAACTTGCTCCTCTTGCCACATACATGTCCAACAATAAAAACTGGCTTTTCTGAGCTGTGGGGGCCGGAGACTAAGGTCTGACCTAGTTTCCGCCCTAAGCCACGGAGACTCCGGTGTGCTTAGGCCGGAGACTCCGGCCTCGGCGTTTTCCAGGGGGTCCAAAAAGGGGATCGGGGTGGGGGGTTGATTCACAACTCCCTCACCACCCCGACTCTTCCCTATCCCCCTGCAGCCGCCCCAGCCTGGAGAAGCTCCTTCGGCCGCTCCCCGCCGCCGGAATCCGCCGTCCAGCCGGCCTTCCCTCCTCTCCAACGTTGGGGAACCTTCTCCCCACCATTGGTGACCTCCACCAGGTCGAGCAGCGGTACTTCCCTATCTCCCTCACTAGGTTTATCCCTAGATCTTGGATAGAGTGTGTGGTGTTGCTCCCTATGGTGTAGAATCTTTTGCTGGCTCATTTTCCTCTCAATGTATCAAATCTAGAATCTTTAGCACCAAGTGTTGACCTAACCCTAGATTTCCTGCCTCAGGGCCGGAGACTCCGGTCTGTTCCAGACCGGAGACTTCGGTGTGGCTGGAATCTCCGGCCCCTGAGACCGGAATCTTCGGTGTAGATCACACTTTTGGTGTTTTTGATTCTCCAATTGATGCATCATTTGTTTCCCTGGAC
This sequence comes from Puccinellia tenuiflora, assembly GCA_012064385.1. Classification (NCBI taxonomy): domain Eukaryota; kingdom Viridiplantae; phylum Streptophyta; class Magnoliopsida; order Poales; family Poaceae; genus Puccinellia; species Puccinellia tenuiflora. Next base: position 48,583 of record QRDG01001750.1, on the reverse strand, counting down.
ATGTATGCTCATACCCTTGCTACCCCCTCTCTGTTAATTCACAGGTTCGTCGCGTATCAAGAAACTTAGCCACAACCCCAATAAAGTATGTCGCAAAGAAAAGAGGGGTTCTCGGGCCTATTTGGACACAACCGAGGATGGTCGCTTGGTTCAGCGTGACAGAGGTGCAGCTGCTAGGGAGGCGGTGCAGAAAAGGGCTGAAGAGGAATTCCTTGCACAAGAGAGGGCAAAGAAGGCAAAATTTGACAATTTGTCCACCATCAGTGGGTTAAGCAAATCTGAGTTTCGAACTATGAGGTCGCAACCCTTCTTTGATATGCCGCAAAACTCCTCCAATCCTCATTTTTGGAGAAGGGAACAAGAGATAGTGATGAATGAGGTCTATGCCAAGCTCTCGGGTCCCAATATTGTTTGTGTGCAAAAGGTACTCAATCTCTCTGCTCTTAGCACCAAACCGTATTTCCAAGAGGCTGTTTGGATTGTTCGCAAGCTAGGGTTGGAGCACCTCATGACCCTTCAACAAAACTATGATATCAAGTTGGTGCATCAATTCTTCGCAACAGTTCAGTTTGGGCAGGATGAGGATGTTTTCTTGACTTGGATGACCGGGCCCATCAAATGCGAGTCCTCCATGACAAGGTTTGGTGAATTGCTTGGTTATGTGTTCCGCAAGGGTGACGCCTCCCAAGGAAGAATCATGCACACAGAAGGGGTTCAATATGATAAGGGCAAGATGACACCGCTTTACCTCAACAAGTCCGCCGTTGGTTCCAACAAGGATCTCCTTCCCACCTTCAATATCCTTCTTCGCATGTTTCGATGCAACATTGCACCCCAAGCCGGGAATGTGGATGCCATTCGTGGAGGGCTTGTCAACCTCCTCATTCATTCCTATGCGGTGCTTCAAGCCGGAGTCAATTGTCAAGGCTATGAGATAGATGTGATGGATTTCATCAAGTGTGAGTTGCATTGGGCTGTCCATGAGATGAAAAATCCTATATATGCACCTTATGTGATGAAGCTTATCCTAGACCAAGTGCCAAACCTCAATCATGAGCACTTCACCGTTCACAAGGCCGGCTCTCTTCAAATTCTCAAGCATGACAAGCCTTCCTCTTCTAGTGCTCCCTCTCGTGTCCCGTTTTCCTCAAGTGAAGAAGAGGAAGAAGATGTTGCTCCCGTTCAAAGGAGAAGTAAGAATGCCGACCCTCCCTCATGGATTAGCAAAGGCAAGGATGATGTGGACAAGAAGATAAAGAAGCTCTCGTGGTTTGAAAGAGTGATGCTTCACATGAATGTGTGCCTCCACAAGGAAAATTACCAAGCCCACAAGGAAAGAAAGTTGATCATTTCTAATCAAAGAAAGTTATACAAGGAGTTGGAGAATAAGAGGGACAAGACTCCTCCCCCTCCTCCTCCTCCTCCTAGAATTGGTAAAGAAACGGATGTTGAGTCCCCCAAATCCACCGAAAGTGAGAAGACAATTAGCTATGATGCTTGGCATGCAAATCAATTCCCATGGGCTGATTTTGAGTTTGCGGAAGTGTCCTCCAATATGCCTTCTTCCTCGCACAATCCCGTCTACACCGGCAAGGCTCCAATGGTTCAAAGTGAGATTGAAGATGATGATGATGCTAGTGGCTCGCAATATGATGATGATGATGATGATGATGATGATGATGCCACCGACGAGGATTCCGAGTGATCTTCATGGGATCGTTAGCATCGCCTTTCTCCCTTTTTGGTGTCTCGATGCCAAAGGGGGAGAAATGGTTCTAGTAGGATATTCGTGGGATTTGCATGGGTCGGGCATAAGCATTTGCTTTTATCATTCCTTAAGAGCTTGTGTCCCTTTATCTTTCGTGTGTTGAACTTATGTGTTGTTATGTGTTGAACTCTATTTGTGAACTCTATTTGCTATTTGCTACTTCTATCTGAGATGTGGATCTTGTTGTCGTTTTATTCTTATGGAGACATGGTATCAGTTATTATCTACGGTTGAGTTATTTGTGAGGTGAAATATGCATTGGAATCATCTTTTATTCTCACTCACAAGGTATGATTGTCAACACAAATATTAACCCCTCTATATCATGTCTCTTTGGTTTGCAAATGAATTTGTCTTATATATATCATGTCTTATTTATTTGTGTCATTCTCCTCCTATATGTGGGTTTCCTCTCTTTGTGTAACTTGTCCAATATGCACACATTTAGGGGGAGATGCTATTTGTCACATGATATGATCTATTTGTTTTGCAAATCCTAGTGTTGTCATCTAACACCAAAAAGGGGGAGATTGAAAGAGCATTTCCTAAACCCCTTTGGTTTTGTGTGTTAGTTAACAACACTAGTGATAATCTAATATGATGCTAAGTGTTGCAGGATAATTGTCATATTTTTACCCTAAACATCTACCACCAAAAAGGGAAGTTTTGGCAGAGTTTTGTTGCTGCAGATAAACCTCTGGCCGGAGTCTCCGGTCTGTCAGGGCCGGAGTCTCCGGCCCCTGGTTTTCCTGCCTTTCGCCAAGAGTGTGGTGTGGTACTGGATACCCCTCCGGAGTATCACCGGAGGGTGCCCGGAGTCTCCGGGTGGCCGGAGTATCCGACCTTTGAAGACCGGAGTCTTCGGCCTGTCCTGCGTCCTCGACAAGTTTCCGCCCGGGTGGGGAGTCTCCGCCAGCATCGGAGTTTCCGGTCCCCCGGACCGGAGTCTCCGGCCCCTCTCCAAGCGTGCATGGTGTGGTGCGTCTCTGGATGCCAGTCCGGAGGGACCCCGGAAGGAGACCGGAGTCTCCAGCCGACACCGGAGTCTCCGGCCCACTTAGGCCGGAGTCTCCGGTCTAAGTGACCTCCAACGGTCAGAAATTTCAGAGGGGTATAAATACCCCTCCACCTACCTCAGGACACTTAGCTCGTCTAGCATTTATGAACCCTAATATTTGAGAGCTCAAATTCGCAAGATCTCCCAATTCCTCCATCCAAACGCGTTGATCTTTGGAGGGGAAGGAGAAGACCCGGATCTACATCTTCACCAAGCCGTTCTACATTTCCCCCTCATTCACTTGAGGATTCTTGTTTCTAGGGTTAGCATTGTGTTACCCTAGAATTCTTGTACTTACTACTTGTTGTATTTGTGGCAGTGTTGTTGATTTGGGAGCCCCCAATTCAGTTGTGGGTGTGTGCCCCAAGAACCTTGTAAGGGCTCCGGATTCCGCCTTGAAGGATTCCGATAGTGGAAGGTGAACCAAACCCTCGGGTGCGGTTCATCGGAGAATAGGGTGAGGCCTTTGTGGCATCTTGAGTAGGCCTCTTGTGGCGAGCTCACACCCCTCCAACGAGACGTACTCCCTTAACAAGGAGGAACTTGGGAATACATCCTTGTCTCCACGTGCTTCCCCTTTCTGTTACCTCTTTCCCTTAGTCGTCCTTACTTGTTTCGTTAATTGCCTAGTTGCTATAGTTTGCTTCTCATATAGGTAAATTCACCGTAGTTGCATATCTAGAGAATTTACCTTTTTGTGTTAAGCCTAAAATCGAAAAAGAATTAAAAATTGGTGTAGCACCTATTCACCCCCCTCTAGGTGCCCATACGATCCTTTCAATTGACCACGAATATGAACCAACAATTTCCTTTGCAAGTAATAACAAGTAAAGATGGTGTGACAAAACCGTTAACATTATGTTTCATGTTGTGAGAGATAGAATCATGTATATATTTATAGGATGATGTACTTTCATGTTTGATCTGCATATATTTATTGAGATAAGAAATGTGGCCAAACCCAACATGCGTATGCTCGTCGGGGGCACCAAAACCAACAACTTAGTTTTGGCCCGTGTTCTCTTTTTTCTCGTAGTGAACCGAAAAGCTAATTAGATGGCGCATTGCCCTTTTTGTGCTGTAGGAAAAATGAAGATTGTCATTGGCATTGCGTTTGGTGTCAGGGTTGGCACGAGGCGTGGCGGTGATAACCAAATATTTGATTACCAATTTTTTTAGTTCTGAGACAAAATTTGTAATTCAAACACATATAGATTTTGGGAATAAAAATTCGGCTCAAATTCCAACGGATCGAGATTTTTCAGCCGACAAATTCATTTACCGGGAACAGCGAGAATTCCGATAACCGGCTAGTAAGAGCATCCCCACCGGGGGTGCCTAATTTATGTCCGGCACCTCCCAATTGGAGGCCCAATTGGGGGGTGTCGGACACTTGTCCGGCGCTTATTTTTCCCTCCCACACCGGCACCCTCTAAACGGCCGGACCCCAAAGCAAATGATCAAATCGAACCCAAAATATACAAATGCCAGCCGGTCACGAATGTTCCGGCCAAATAGTTTCACCGGCCAACACAGGCACGGCCAAATGGTTTCACCGGCCAACACAGGGCACGGCCAAATAGCTGCCAACACAGACACGGGCAATAGACTCACCGGCCAACACAGGCACGGCCATCAACAAGTTTTGCCACCAAAATAAGTCTAGACGCCGGGGTCACATGGAAATCCTTATTTTTGGGTGTCGGCATCCTCGGCCCTTTGTTTCCTCGTCTTCATGATGCACGCAACCTCCTGGGCAAAGTATTCTTGCCGTTCCGCCGGCATGTTTGACGTGTCCGTTGCCATGATCTTGAGCTCCCGGTTTTCTTGCATCTCCTTGATCTTCATCTCTTTCACGCCCCTTGACTGTTGCAGCTCCTTCATCTTGTGGCCTTGCACGGTGTAGTACATATCCCACCTCTCATTGTTGGCTTTGTGCATCTTCTCTTTGAGAACGTTGGAGGATAACATGAACGTGGTAAGAGACCCTTATAGGGCGAAAGGCGCCCCGGCCTTGTGTGCTGCCACCTTCGCCTTCTTGTTCCCAGTTGGCCGTGGAGTTGGTCCGGGCCCCGGAATTTGGGTTTCATCGACAACACCACCTTGGCTAATGGACGCATGCAATGCACCCCATTTTTGACATTCTTGAAGCACTTTCCAACAATGCATGTATTTGAAGGCCTTGTTCTTGTTCAACTCTTGATACATCTCCATAGTTTCCTTCAACTAAATTAAAAGAGACATGTTAGACGAACAATATAAACTTTGGTGCATGCCAAATAGAGGGGAGGTTTGGTTTAGCATCTTACTACGTCGACTTGGTTGGTGCCGCTCTCGTTTCTTGTCTTTACTTGATCCCAACATCCATGGAACCTGTTGACGGCCTCTCGTATGGACCCCCACCGCTTCTCTATTGCGTGGGCCTTGCGACGTGGAGGCACATTCAGTGGCGGGTACGTCGTCCTCTCGAGGAAGTCTTTGTGAACTCGGGTCCAGTACCTCGCCGGCCGCCATTCCGCCGAGCACATACGCGGCGTCCGTTTCGTCATCACCGAACAGCTACGTCGGCTCTATGGCCGCGGTGCCAGCAGATCGACGAAGCGCAGGCGAGCCGCTGAAGTGGGCGTCCTGGTTGAGGTCGATGCCTCGGCTCTCGACCCCCTCGTCCGGCGAACTGGAGAAGCGCGATGGGTGGAACGCCGGTAACGATGGATCGTTGAAATAGTTCGGGGAAGACGGCGACGATCGACGAGGAGGGCGAGCCGACGAGCTCGTTTGGCTCGGGCCGCCTACAGATTGGCCGGAGAGGAGCTCCGCTTCCGCTACCCTCAATTTCGCGCGCAGTCGCCGGCCTGCTCGTATAGCGGACGCCGCCGACCGCAACTCATCCTCGTTGAACGGCAACTCCAGGTCTTCCGCCTTCATCGCCGGAGACTTCATCACCACGGCCCTCGTCGACCCCTTTGCCTTGGCGGATTTGCTTTGGGTGGGCTTTCTTAGACCCACCGGCGCCATCGGAGCCGACGAGAGGTTGGAGACGATGATCTCCGGCGACGAGCAAGGTGAAGGGGTGGGCGGCGGCGAGGCAGTAGAAGGGAAGGGGTTTGTGAGAATGGAGGGAAGATTTGGCGACCGGCGCGGCAATAGAGAGGAGGTTTTGGCGGCCGACACGACAACGTAGGGGAATTTTCACGCCATTCGCTTCGTGTGTATGATGGGCGGGCCATATCTGTCGGAGGCTCGGGCCGGACAGTGTCCTGCACCGTGAAGACAACCCCCAAAGTTGGAGGCCCTGTTCGCTGTGCCAAACAGATTTTGGGCCGGACAAAGACTTTGTAACCCCCGGTATGGCCTATTTTTCTGTCCGGCGCCCCAAATAAACTTTACGGCCCGCTTTTACAACCCCGTGGAGATGCTCTAACCGCTGCATCTCAACCGGTAACCAAATCCCTGGTGAATAACTGATAACCCCGGCACGGACACGAATAATCCAAATGCGCCCGGCCGCCTGATGCGATGATTAGCGCCGTCGTGCATAGTAGTGTATGACGGCGAGTGCGTGTGACGCCGCCGGTCTGAAATAATCTGAATGATGGTGTGTGTTACGTAGCAGCCAAAGGGGTCTGTCTGTCTGGTCTGAGCCAGCCGCGCACACGCCTGCCTCCGGCGACGCCTGCGAAAGCAGAAGAAAAAGGCTAGGAGGCTAGGATGATGAGTTGAGTAGACAGAGTGCTGATCACTTTTTTGGACGCGGTGAATCTGAATTCGCGCGATCGAGCGTTGCCTTGGCGTCCTCTGTGCTTGGCCGGCCGGCTTCGTTGGACGTACGTACGTGTCGAGCCAGGGCACGCAACACTCGATGAATGAATGGATGAACGAAAACCACCGTTTCGGGCGATGGCAACGTGCACACGAGGCGAGTGAATCAGTGATCAGCGCCCGAGCACTGTGGGGCACATGCGCTAGCTGCCACCGGGCAAGCTATCTAGGCTGGCCCAACTCCACTCCAAGGGAAGGATCGATCATGCATCTCCGGTCGTGGTCGTCGTCCTAGGCCAACCAACGTGTCTGCACTGCACGGCAGATTTTTTTTTGAACATAAAGACAGAAAAACATAGCGGATTACACGAGACCCTAACACATAAACAAAGTCACAAACAGGTCCCTGAACATTAGTAGAAAGGACCTCAAACAAAAACTCTGAAACGTAATCAGGTCCATTAATCTGCTCGGGATCGGCCTCGTCGTCACCGGGGGGACGGCACCGCTTGGGACGGCGAGGTGGCCATGGCTCACTGCCCTGGCCTCCCTGCAGAAGGAGAAAGGCCTCCAAATCGGCATCACGCCAGGAGGTTGAAGCTCGCAGCCGGAAGAAACCGAAGCCGCATCAGGCCGCCCTTCGGCTAGAAGGGTCACCGGAGCGACGAAGTCCGCCCATCCATCGCCAAGAGAAAGAACTCCTCGGGAGAGGTCGCCCTTCGACCATAAGAATCACCAGAGCTGCGAAGTCCGCCCATCGATCTCTAGGAAGAAGATCCCATTGCTTCCCGTCGGGGAGGGCCTCGGTTCGGCCCGGAGAAACGGAGGGAGCTCTCAAGTTGTGTGGAGAAGAGAGAGAAAAGGGAAAAGAAGAATGAGCTCTCGTCACGGCAGATGTGAATCCTGGGTTTTCTACGCGTACGCGTGATGACTCCAGCAGATCACGGGGATGGAGCAAATACCGGGCGGGCGCGAGGATTTACTCAACTGAAATGGTAGGAAATACAGTAGATTTATTTACTCAATATGAAGATCCGCTCTTCCGGTCCGGTGTAAACAAACAACCCAGGCCGGGGAAGCGCGCACATGGACACGGGCACAGACATCCCCCGTGCCTCGGCTCAGCTCCCCAGCTGATTATTAATAAAGTGAGGCCTCTCAGTGACAGACAAGAAGAGACTGACTGATGCGAGGAGGGAGGCACGTGTGGTGTGATGAGGCCGATCGACGGATTTGACATTGACAAGCAACCAAGCAAGCGTGATCGTGGGTGAGCTAATCGCGGCGGCAGTGGAAGATTACGGTACGGTACTGGTGGGTGAGGTGAGTAGGAGGCTGGATGGTGCGTGCGGGCGCCGCGGCCCATTAATGGGGGCTTCACGTGCCCTGTGCCACACTCCCCCCTCTCCTCTCCTCTCTTCTCCATCCATCCCCGCTCACCAGCTCCCCTTCCCTTCCGTCTGCGCCATTGCGGCCGTTGCGACGGACACACTGAGCTACCTCCACACGCCTCTTCCCTTCCCCTTCTCTTCTCCTCTCCCAGCTGAACCAGCCACCTGCGTGACTCGCCTCGCCTACTTGCGTTGCGCGCGATCGCCGGCGCTGCTGCTGCTTTCGTGGCGGCGCGCGCATCCTGTACGCACGGCGGCGTCGAGGCTCTGCGAACCTGCCTGGGAGCTTCGCGTCGTCGCGCTGCCACGGATCGGCGCCGCCGCTCTCGACGGCCGCCTTGGCGTCAGGAGCGCCGCTAACCTCCCCGTACGTTCTCCGGCCAGCGGCGGCGGCGCCGCACTGCAGGTACGATACGAGTACGACCCCCTCCTCGTCCTCCTCCCCCTCCCATCGTTATCTTCTCCGGGCAGCTTGCCGTTCTGGGGGTGCCGGGAGGATGTGACCGCTCCTTCGTTCGTTCCTTCCTTCCCGTTCCATTCAGCCTGCCCCGTCGCTTTCCTCCACCCCAAAAGCGGCGCGGCGCCTTTTCAGGCAGCAGAGGTCACCCTCGATTTCATCCATTATTTATCTCTCCCTAGCCTACCTCCAAATCTCCCTTTCGCTTTTCCGTAACAAAATCCAAAAAGGAAATACTCCTACTCCTAGCGTCGTCCTTCGTCCCGCCGATGCGATGTGATGCGATGCGATACGAGTAGTGGTAATTGATTTGACGAACGCTGCCTGCTTGCTAGTAGTAGTGGTAGCTACCCACCCCCTACGCAATCTCATCCATCGCCATTGCCCTTCGCTCTGCTGCGTCGTCCTCCTCGCGGCGTGCGTGCGCGGAGGAGTGCCTGCAGACCACGGCATCGCCGGCCCGGCTCCTGTTCTGCTTGGCCGTATCCGCTCCGGCGTCCCGCCGACCAGGTCCCGTCCCAATCACGAGATTCCCGCCGCCCCATCCTCCCCACTCTTTAATTTGCTTACTGTTACTATTACCGCCGCCTTTGGATTTGATCCCCCTTTGCGGGGGGTTGCTTTGGTTGGGGATCTTCCTCATCGATCCTTCCTCGGTGGCCAGTCACTCACATTGCCTGCCGTCGCAGCTGGGCAAGGAGGAAATCGGGAAGAAAATGCGTGCCTTTGCCGCCGCTTTCCCTTTCGTGCCGATTCGATTCCCTCTCTCTGGGGGCTCCATCATCCATCGTCTCCCCATCCGGTTCGGGTAACAAAATCCCCCGCCTTTCGCGGCGTGGATTTCCTTCAGAACATTTGCGTGCTACGCCATTTGCGACGAGATTCTCTTGCCATCTTTGCGCGCCCCAATCCTTTTTTGGCTTCTCCTGTTGCCTTTTGAGCCCCGGTGAAATTGCCATGATGAGCTCCACTGATTCCTCTCCCGGAGAGGGAGTGCGTCCTCACGTGACCGCCGTCTTCTTCGTCGGGCTCCGCGACGCACTTGTTTTTTTTGTTCCGTTCTCGGGCGCTTGTCCTGCCTGCCCGCGGCCTCTCACCTCCAGGGTTCAAAAGCTTTTGTATTTTATCCAACCCAAAACTGGCTCATCTGCTGTCCCAAGTTTCAGATTTTGAAATCTTCTTTTGCTGGTACCAGCGCTGATACGCTCACCCCCATTAATACGATGCATCCGTGCGTGCAGGGTGTTGGTGGTGGTGCGATGAAAGGGGCTCAGGATAGGAAGCAGAAGAGCAAGAAGCAGCAGGACCTGCATCTGGCGCCCTTCCCCGGCTGCCTGGGGAAGGTCATCAACATGTTCGACCTCGGCAACGGCGTCGTCGCCACCAAGATGCTCACTGACAAGGCGCACCGAGACGGTATGTTTGTTGTCCGTCCTTCTCTAGCACCTGTTATGGAAGAGTTCTTTTGTACTGTGAGCCTTGTTAGCCTTGTTATGCGGTTCTTCGATGATCTCTGATGCAATGTGCCATATGGTTTGCAGTTTCTCCGGCTGGTAAGGACCGGAGCAGTGCTTTCAGGATGGCAAGTAATCAGTTCCCTGCTCAGATAGAAGATAAACATGTATGTGAAAATGGTTCACCTCTCTGTTACTTTTTGAACTATAAAGTTATTTTTGAACTTAAGCTCAATTAACTGTCACACTGTATCTGATGTCCATTCCCTTGTTTACTACTACAGAGAGACAGTCAGGTAAGAAGGAGCTCTCCAACAAAACGATCAAGCTCACCCACCAACAGATCTGGTGTGGCACCCGTCAAGATGCTCATGGAGCAGGACATGTGGAGGGAAGCGGTGCCTGATGACGAGCCGCTGAATGTCGTTGCCAGACTGATGGGTCTAAATGACGGTCCGGTTCACCAGTCTGATTTGATATCCGGAAGAAAGCCTTGTAAGGAGTACCAGTCTGGTGCTTTCGGAGAGATCTTTGGCCGAAATGTCAAGCCAAAGAAGGAAAGCAGATGCTACCAGAACCAAAGGGCAGAGACACGGCGTGAGCAGATATGGGGTGGTTTAGGTGATCAGCCTTCAAAGATCCATAGCAGCAACAGCAGGCACCAAGGAAACGAGCCTTCTTGTGACAAGAGAATGTCCCTTGTCCGCGAAAAGTTTGCTGAAGCGAAACGTCTGGCGACAGACGAGAAGCTTCTTCACTCGAAGGAGTTCCAAGAAGCGCTGCAGTTTTTAAGCTCAAATAAAGACATGTTCCTGAAGTTCTTAGATGAGCCAAGCCCGGTGTTGTCAAACAGCCATTATGGATTCGAACCTGCTGCGCCACCTTCCGAGGTGAAGCAGATAACCATACTGAAGCCGTCGGAGTCGATGAGGAGAAAAGGCAACATTCATCTCGGGAGACAGCTATATTCAGAAGGAAATGAGACTGAAGGCAACAGATACAGGAGCCACCAGAGCTTAAATGCCGCCCCCGCAAATTCAGTTTTGCCTGAACCAACAAGAATTGTAGTACTAAAGCCGGGGCTTGCAAAGTGTCATGAAGATATGATCCCAGTGTCCCCGTTTGCATCGTCAACAGAACCAGATAGTGAAGATGATAGTGTGATGGCAGTTGATGAAACAGTATCCTCGAGAAGACTGGCCAAGGAGATCACTTGGCAGATGAGGATGCGCTTAAAAGACAGCCAGGATGACGATACTTCGCTATCTTATGATTACCATGATACTTACATTGAAGATAGCTCCTTTAGTAAGTCCGAGGCTGAGATTACAAAAGAAGTATCGGGCGAAATAAGTGAGGATTTGGAGTTTGGTACTCCCACTTCTGGCCGTTCCTGGGAGTTTCTGAGCAGGAGCGAAAGCCCTTACTCTGCATCATGCTCTAGTCAGGCATCCCATCGACGTGAACCATCGGTGGTTAGGGAAGCCAAAAGGCGGATTTTGGAGAGATGGTCTGTGGTATCATCAACTGTCAGTGGTGAGGAAGAAAGGGGGGCACGTAGAAGTATGGGAACACTAGGTGAGATGCTCACGATTCCGGAAGGGAAGAAAGACCAGGAAGAGTTTGGGGGAATAACATTGGAGAGCAGTACACCTGAGCTGGATACTGAAGATCCTTTCTCATGTTTGCCAAGGTCTCGGTCTCTTCCACTTTCTTTGTCTTACGGAGGCCAGGAGTCGAGTAAAGTTGATGTTCGTTCTCAGGAACCTGCCAATGAAAAAAGTAGGAAGCCATCTTCATTGAGGGAAAGAGTTTCCAGTCTCTTCTCTAAAAATAAGAAATCAGTTCGGGAGAAGTTAGATCCTTCTGGAATTTCATCTGCTAATGATACACTCACGAATGGAAGTGCTGTGACTATTGGTGATAGCAGTGAAGGCTCTAGCTATTTTACTCTGGACAATACACATAAACTTACGTTAGTTAACACTGATGATGACGTTATGCAAAGAATTATGGCCAGTTCTTGTTACACCAATGATACGGCCAGCATCCTTGCCAAGGTAATTGCACACTTTATGCTGAAAAATAAATTTTATTACAGCAATTGTTCGTGCCTTTTCTTCTCTTTCTGATCTATAGCTATCCATAGCTCGAACTGTGAACCAAATAACTCTTTGTTGCTATCTTAATGCAGTCGTTTTCATACTTCTGTACTTTCATATGTATTGCCATCCAAAGTTCAAATTATGGAAGTTTTGCTCTATTTTTTCAGGATATTTCTCCTTTGCCGAGTCTTGATTCCCTAGGAATATCTGGCGAGTCTCAAGAACAACCAAGCCCTGTGTCTGTACTAGATCCGGATGGACCATTTCTCTGTGATAATAATAGGAGGCTACTGTACTCATCTGAAAATTTCATCTCTGCATCCCCACGTAAGCTGTAAACTAATCTCATCAAACTATTGACTGAAAAGGTAACATCATAATGTTAATGACACCTGTTCATGTCTCTGCAGATGCCTTGTCAAGGTCTCCGCTTATCGGATCATTTTCACGATCCCAGTCATGGGAAAATCCCCCGTCCGAAGTCATGTCGCCAAATTCTTTGAGACTGTCAAGGCTTTTCTCTAAGGCTGATGAAGATCAGGACTCGTTGACGTTTATCCAGAAGTTAGTCTCCTCAGCTGGCATGGATAGAAAAAGCTGTGTGTTAGCCAGCCCTCTGGACCCAAAGTTGCTTCACAAATTATCAGATTACCAAGGAGGGGGAATTAAGTGGAGGGAAAGGCGGTCCAAAGAGAAGCTTCTTTTCGATGCTGTCAACGAGGCGCTCACCGAGCTTACTTGGACAACAGAATTGTCTGCTTACCCATGGGGTCAGAAATGTTGTCGGCAACACAAAGATCATGATGATGATTCGTGTAATTTGGCGGCCGATGAAATTTGGCGAGTCATAAGGAGCTGGTCGATACTTGACCGGTATCCGCCCGGTGAAGTGATTGAGAGAAACCTTCTGGTGGACATGATCCTTAAGAGGGAGTTGGTGGAGGCCGCCAGCACTGACACGACTCGGCTAGAGACGTTTGAAGTCAACACCATGGTTTGCGAGGTTGTTTTGGAGGGCCTGCTCGAAGAGGCACTTGTAGATCTGATCTGACTAACCACACCTAGTGAGGTACCTCCACCCCTAACTATTATTTTTTCCGCTGTTCACGTGATACTTGCTGCTGTAACACTGCTCTATTTATCGTGTTACCGCAGAAAATGCGATGCCAAATGTGCCATTTGCCTGATTTGTCCTCTCTCTTTTATGATATAGAGGAACTGTTGTAATTAGCTGATTGTTTTCACGTTTTGAGAAATGAACTATGCCAGTGTTGTGATTATAACTATTTCTTCCTCATACGCACAAGACAAGTACTCCTAAAGTAAGCTAATTGGTGTTACCTTGCATTAGGATAATGGATAACTCTGTCTCTTTCAAGATACTCCTAAAGTAAGCTGTTGGTGTTACGTTTTGAGTATATTGCTAGAAAACAGTGGCAAAAGGAGTAGTATATTGCTTGATTCTGTGTGGTCCAATAGGATACAATCAGTAGAACCAATGATCTGATCCACAAGGCATCAAAACATGCAGCTCAGCACAACTCACAAGGCAATGCAAATCTTTTGTCAGGATCCATGTCAACTGTGATTTTTCTATGTCCATCACTGCATTTCACCATTTGTTTACTTCAACCAGCCCTATAGGCTACACCCACTAGAGCAAACCAATGGAGTAGTAGTAATAACCGTTTTAACAGCAAGACAGATTGCCATTTGTCAAGTTGACGGCAAACCCGATGACAGACAGCCGCCTTGTCACCGCCGTGATCTCGGCATATTTCACAAGGCGAGGAATCTCCTGAGGTTTTATAATATCAAAGTTGAACCTGGAACTACGGCGCCAAACATGCACTGATACCTGGTTGTTGTGTTCAGTGCAGTTCCAGCTTATATAATCTGACCCATATCCATATAACAGCTTGCTGCTACTTTTTCAAAAGAAAAATGTGTTGCTGTGTGATTGGATTAGGGTTGTATGGTTGTGCCTAGTCATCTCCATGTGGACCACTGTAGCTCCATGTTTTTGAGCGTGCCCACACTTGAGGCAGCGGGCTAGACTCCATGATCCATCTCCCCACATGGCTGCTGCATCTGCATGGCATTGCAGCGCAGGTTACTGTGGGTGGACCTGGAGGAGGCCCCAAGAAGCCAAAAGCTGGTCTGTGTGCCCCTGTTCATCATCTTTTTCCCCAGGGCTAGCATGTGAATTTCCTGGGGCATCTTGTTGTGTGGTCTCGCCATCATCTTCTTCCTGCCTGGCCAAGCTGCCACTGCATCTGCCCTGCCCTACACCACACAACACAGGCCCTCGGTTTTAGGGCAAGTTGCAGCAGCCTGTTGCATTGTCTGTTGTCCCATGTAATAATAAGTGATGATCAGTGCTAGTGGTAAGTAAACAGTTGCATCTTCCTCTGCACGGCCCTCTCTCTCTGCCTTGGCCTGTGGTGGCTGCTTGGCTGAACTTGTGCTGTCAGCACATGCAAGGATAGTCAATCGTCTAGTGGTAATCAACAGGTTCGAAGGTGTACTCAGTTTGGGCATTAGCAAAGCATGTATACGCAAAACCTGTGGGCGCCCGTGTTTTCTTGCATGTGGTCTTGATAATTGAGTTTATCGATGCATGTATCAAGGAAGAGTAGGATGCGATCAGGTGGTGGTGTGAAGCTGCCAGCATTGGACAGTGTTGGACACAGCAGTGTTTACTGCAACGTTTGCAGTAGCAATCCAAAATCTGAAGCATACCATGAAAACAGTATGGTTTGAAAATCTCTCCAGTCTTCTCCTTGCTGCTCCAGATCTCATCCGTGCCATTGGCTACACGGATGGAGTTCATCATTACTTTTTTGTGTGAGAGAGAGAGAGGAGTTCAGTTCATCATTGTTGGTGGGACTGTGGTCTGTGGAGTGTGGTACAACCAGAGTCCAGAGGAAGAAGAGAAGCCGTTGGGATCGTTGGGAGACGCATTGAAGGGCGGCGCAACGGTCCTCTCTGCTTTCTTCCCCTGGGTCTAGCTAGGAAAAAAGGTACCCTGAATCTTTTTTTTCCCTTTATTTTTTTTGAAACGAGTCAAAAGATTTGCCATTTTCATTAATAGAGAAGAAGTTTTAGAGGTTTTAAGTTTTAATGCCTAGGACATGCCCTATGACTTGCACAAAAGACTACTCTCCCGGTATTACATTACCCAAATGTTTTGCTCCTGCCCTCACCCAAAGCTTGGCCTCCTCTTTTAAGTTGGCGATGATGACGTGTGAGGAAGTGGCGTGGTGACGAAAGACCCTAGCATTCCTTTCATTCCAAATTGTCCAAGAGATGAGCATAGTCAAAGAAGCCAAAGCCTTGCGCGGTTGTCCTCTTGTGAAAGTATGTTTTTCCCACCAAAGCTTCATGTTAGCCTCGTTTGCCCATTGGATGGGAGAAGTATCGTTGAATCCACACCAATTTAAGAGTGCCGTCCATATGCGTGAGGCGAACTGACATTTGTAGAGGAGGTGGCTCGCGGTTTCTTGGGACGTGGTTGCAAAGTGGGCAATTCCCACAATTCGGCCAACCCCTCCGTTGGAGGCGGTCCGAAGTCCAAATCCTATTTTGTAGCACAAGCCAAGCGAAGATCTTGCATTTAGGTGGAGCTCAAGTTTTCCATATAGTTTGATTCATGTTTGTGGCAATAAGACCTTCAAATTGCATCTTGTATGCCGAGGAGGCGGTGTAGTTTCCATCATTTGTGAACTTCCATCTAATGGTGTCACGGGTACTGGGAGTGAGAGTGATGGGGTGTAGCATCTCCCAAAGCGTCACAAATTGAGCAATGTGATCCAAGTCGAATTCATTTCCTAGGTTTATATGATTTGTCCAAGCGTTGTCATCGAGGGTTTGCACAACCGTGGAGTTCTTTCTATTGGAGAGTTGAAATTTTTTGGGAGCAATGTCCATCGGTCTTTGACCTAGAAGCCATGAGGACTTCCAAAAAAGGTTTTTTTTTCCCATCTCCCACCATGACCACCGTGGCCGCCGCGAAAACTCGGAAACCCTTTTTCCCTTTATCATCTGCGGCGGGGGGGGGGCTGCACACAACTATATACAGTACAATGTAACGTAAAACGAAAATGGCTATATATAATTATTTTGCGCGATTTATATTTCTCTAGTTGTAACAACAGTTGCATGGCTTTGAAGGCAGAAAGGTTCTGATGGCTGCGTCTTGGCACGGTATCCGGCCGTGCATGTGCGTGTCATTGCTCGTCGGTCCAGTACACAATAAATATTGGGGACTTTACCGGAGTACACTCGTCGACGAGTGTGCCTTGTACGCGAGCTCTAGCTCCTGGTCGAAAGAAATACATGTATACTAAATTCCTCGGAAATCGCCACATGCAACTTCCGAGGCCAACGACCGGTTCGCCATCGATCGCCGCTCCGCACGCAGCGCTGATCCCAGCCAGTCAGGCCAAGCCTTGAATTCTGCATTTTCTTCAATGCGATCGTAGAAAAACGACGGTGCACGCAATGCTTTGCCTTGCATTGCACGAGTTCGCTTGTTTGGCTACGCCATCGAATGCACCGCGGAAACAGCGGCAGTACCTACGGGTAGACCTGGCCATTTCTCGGGCCGGGCTTAAAGAAAGCCGCCCGGTGCAGAAAATCTAGGCCTGAGCCTGGACCGGCCCGACTGTCAGACCGCAGAAATCGGGCCCGAGCCCGGCCTGGCCCGACCAAAGCCCGACTAGGCCCGACCAGCCCGGCCTGATCGCAGCTAAATTTCTATTTTCCTTATGCCCGAGCCCGGCCTGGCCCGGCCCGACCGTTGGGCCCGAAATACAGGCCCGAGCCCGACCCGATGGCACAGCGGGCCGGGCTGCCCATGACTAGCACTACCTACGGGCGCGTTTGGTAGCGTGCAGAACCTTTAAACAGACTTGTCAGCTGCAAAAGTGGCATGTTTGGTTGGTCACAGGAGCCCCGTGTTGTGGTCAGCGTGCTGATTAAATCATCGTTGAGCCAGGCCCGAGAGGCACGGTCGAATCGACCGTGCCCGTCGAACCAGGCCCCGGATCTGCAAAAAGCGGCGACGCCGTGCGCGCGGGAGGATGGCGGGAGATGCGGAAATTCGGGCTGGGTTTCGCGCCGCACATACTCTCACCTCCTCCTCTGGTCGGTCACCGCTCGCCATAGATCTTGGTCTCCGGCAGCAGCTCGTCGTCGACCTCCTCGTGGTCCTCTCCGGCAGCAGGTCGTCGTGGTCCTCTCCGGCAGCAGCTCGTTTCCGGCATCAGCTCGTCGTGGTCCTCTCCTGCAGCAGCTCGTCTCCTCCCTCTCCGCGGCGTCGTAATCTCCCATGCCGCAGGTAAGCTCGTCTCCTTCCTCCTCGGCATCTGCTCGTAATCCGTAGAGTCGATTTAGTTGAACGGTACTAATACTAGATCGGTATTATTAGGACGACGGGTTGACTCTGATCAGGCAGACAACAGCACTCATAGCTATAGTTCAGGCATGGATCATACTGATTCGCAAGATCGTAGTTAGGCGCAATGCGTATCCTCTGGTCAGCTATGGTCCTATGCTCGCCCGAGATCAGGAGAGGATTGCTAATCTCAACAACATCTACAACACTACTGATGTGGAGGCTATGCAAATGCTTCGGATGGGTAGAGCCCTGTTCTATGCACTTGTCTAAAGGTTCAGAGAAGGGGGCCTGTTGAAAGATAGCATCCACACCACTGTGGAAGATTAAGTTTGCATGTTTCTCTATGTTGTGGGTCATAATCAGAGGTTCAGAGTTATCCACAACACATTAAGGAGGTCATGTGAGACTATCTTTAAAGAAGTGCTGTTTGCTATTGGAGAGCTGAGACATGAGATGATCAAGTCACCTACTGGCCAAACACCACCCAAGATAAAGAACAGCTTCAGATGGTTTCCATATTTCAAGGTGAGAGTTCACTATGTGTCTAGACCTTAGCAATGTATTGATGAATATGTAGCACACTGTGTTGACAATTTGTTCATCCCATTGCAGGATTGTATTGGCGCCATCGATGGTACTCATGTAACAGCGAGAGTGCCGAGATCAGAGTCTGCAGCATACAGAGGAAGGAAGCACTACACCAGCCAAAATGTTCTAGCTGCTGTTGATTTTGACATGAAGTTCACATATGTGCTAGCTGGATGGGAGGGATCAGCACATGATGCAACCATTCTATCTGACAGTATGTCTAGACCTGATGGGATCAACATCCCTGAAGGTAAGTTCTACCTTGGAGATGCTGGATATGCATGTCGGCCTGGAGTTCTGCCACCATTCCGAAAGACCAGGTACCATCTAAACGAGTTCAGTTCAAGGTTCGGCCCGCAGAATGCTATGGAATTGCTCAATCTCCGACAGAAAGAGCATAAGCGGCACTGCAGAACAGATTCAAAATCCTTGACCAGAAGCCATTCCATCCTTTCGAGACCCAAGTAAAGTTAGTTCTTGCATGCTGCATTCTTCACAACTGGACCTTAGAGTGGGGGATTGATCAACATTTCCCGGCTGAAGAAGATGTGATGCCTGACGACGTCGATCAGACCGGCCATGGTGTCCCCACTGGAGACAGTGAAACTTGGAAGGCCAAAAGAATGGAGTGGGCTCAGGCAATGTGGGATGCCAGAGGTGAAGAAGAAGAAGAAGAAGAAGAAGAAGAAGAAGAAGAAGAAGAAGAAGAAGAAGAAGAAGAAGAAGAAGAAGATGACTCATTCCCCACTCCCTTTATCATCATTCGCGAAGTACTCTTAAGTTTGATTCGTAGTAGTTAGGGATGAACTGCCATTCGTAGTAGCTAGGGATGAACCGCATGATCTGCTATTTCGAACTGATGATGGTGTGCTATGGTAACCTCACCACGAGCGACAATAGGTGAGCACAATCGCAGCCGGGAGGCAACCAAACACACCAGTTTGCTTCCCTGCTTCCTAATCTGCGGCGCTGCGGCCAACCAAACGAAATGCACAAGTCGCAGCAAGGGATGCGACGCAGGCTGTAAAACAGAGTGCACAACATGGCTCAGAAGTTGGTCTCGTCAAACTAGGTCCTGGTAGGCCAAGTCTCACGGAGCTCAAAAGTTGATGGTGACTACCAAGGGCGCCCTACATGATTTGGAAGCTGAGGTCGATGGAGTAGCTCGGTCTACATACGTGCCCGGAAAACGTGGACAAAAGACGAGTGAGTGAACCGCGTGCGTGCGTCAGGGGCGGCGCTAGGGGTATTCTTATGTATGCATGTGAATACCCATAGGTTTGGCAAAACATTAATGATTTTGGCAAAACAGTGACGATTTGGACCAAAAAATAATGATTTTTGACAAAATGAATACCCCATGAATACCCAGCTACAAATTCCTAGCGCCGCCACTGGCGTGCGTGTGTACGTTTGCAACTGTGCGTACGTACATACAATCCCCACACAACACATGGATGGATGGGTGCACGTGTAGTGTATAATTAACCTACGAGAGCGACCTGCAACTGTTTATCGGTTCGTTCCATTATTTATGCGTGCATGTGCAATGTGAATAATTAAGCACCGGCGCGTACTCTCATGAGTACTACGTAGTACGTACTTGAAGACGCTTTCAGTTTTCATCCGTTAGATCCGGAAAGTGTGTCGCCAACGTGTATAGTTTTTGCACTTTCCGTGTATAGTTATTACTACCTCCGTAGTACTTTGTCGCCAAGAGCTTGGAGCTAAGTGTCATGGACAAAGTGTATGAGGGTGATCAACTCAAGTTCCCTCCCCACCCCGCGGCCAGTTCAGCAATATCTCTGAGAGAGAACATGAATGTGCAGCTCTTCCACCAGTTTGAAACTGAAGATGGAGAAGCTATAGAAAATAGGGGAGAGACTATTGGGTCTGGTGATATCATGGCAACTGAACCTGGCACTGAAACTCTACCCATTTCAACTAAAGTGAACAAAGCTACCACTCAGAAGAAGTGGGGGGCTGTGATGGCTACCAGAATGAGTACCAGGGTAGTTAGAGATGGAAGAACTGCTATTCAGAAAGCTCAGGATGTTCTGAAACAGAAAAACAAGAAGTGGTAATCAAATACAAGTAAGCTCAAAAACATATCTAACTCCTTTGCTGTCCTAGACAATTCTAGTCTTATGCTAAATGCTAGGATGGCAGGTGTAGTGTTAGGTTCTTCTGAAACTGAAATAGAAGAGAATATTTCTTGTATTAAAAACAATGAACATGATAGACTTGAAAAGTTCCATGAATGTCATCCTGATATGTTTCTCCCCCAAAACATTGATGTGTTGGGGGAGGAACATGGATGTGAGCAAAATTCCTCTTATGTGAATGAGCTCTCAGGCCTCACCTCACACTAGTGAATATGGTGATGATGCAAATGTTTCCTCCTATGAGACAGCTTGGATAGAGGTGTCTGATAGGAAGAAAGGTAGAAGGAAACTCATCTTCAAACCTTAACAATGATAGGTTTTATTTGGAATTATAGAGGTCTTAATAGACCTGACAAGCTTTATAGAGCTGGGGAACTCATTAGAGAAAATCGTCCAGATTTAATTAGTTTCTCTGAAACAAAAAAGTGGATTTATCCATTTTGCAACTTCAAACTTTAGACAGCCAAAACCTTTATTCTTGGACTTGGCTGCCTGCTGTAGGCACTGTTGGGGGTATCCTGGTTGGTGTCAACAGTGACATGTTTGAGATTTTGAACACAGATAACCATGAATATTGTATCTCATGTTTACTTAAGAACGAGAAAGATGCAATAGTGTGGAGATTTGTGTCAGTTTATGGCTCTGCATATGAGGAGCATAAGCTGGATTTCATCAATGAGTTGCATGCTGTTATGTCCTACTGGATGGGCCCCACCATGATTGGTGGTGACTTTAATCTAGTTAGAGATAGCAGAGAAAAAAGTTCTGGGAATGTAAACCAGATGTGGGTCAATCTGTTTAATGATTGGGCTAATAAATTTGGCTTAATAGAGTTGAAAAACTCTGGTAGACTCTACACTTAGAGTAACAATCAAGCAAATGTTGTTATGGCAACTTTGGACAGGATTCTGGTTTCCCCTTGTTGGGAGCAAATGTATCCTGCTAGTCAAGTTAGAACTCTTGCTAGATTAGGTAGTGACCATACTCCCCTGGTGCTTGACACTGGTGCTTTAGTGATCCCCAAGGTTAAGCAATATAGATTTGAGAAGTGGTGGTTGCAGGTAGTTGGCTTCAGAGAGGTGGTAGAAAAAGCTTGGAATGTTCCTTGTTATTCTACAAACCCTATGGATGTCTGGCAGCTTAAAGTTAGGTCTGTTAGAAGGGTATCTAAAGGGTGGTGTAATAATGTCGAGGCTGCTCAATCTAAACACAAACATCATCTTATTGCTGAGTTTGATCAGCTAGACATCATGTCTGAGACTCAAACTTTGTCCCCAGTGTCTAAAGATAGAATGAAAATTATTTCTTCTGAATTGACAGAAATCTGGAAGAGGGAGGAGATTAAGGCAAAGCAGAGAGCCAGAGAGAAGCAGATTCTTGAAGGTGATCGCAATACTGCAAACTTTCATGCCCAGGCCAACCAGAGAAGGAGGAAAAAGCATATTAACATGCTTGAAGGTCCTTCAGGTATGGTTGAGGATACTGATGATATCTATCTTACAAATTGCTGTAGATTACTACAAGAATTTGTTTGGCTTTGAACAGAAGCTTAATGTTGATCTAGCACCTGACTTTTGGGATGCTAGTGATAGAGTTACTGATGCTCAGAATGCTCTCTTAGATGCAGATTTTACTAAGCAAGAAATTAAAGATGCTGTCTTTGGCTCCTATGCTGAAGGAGCACCTGGCCCCGATGGGTTACCTTTTCTATTTTACCAAAAAAATCTGAGATCTTATTAAACAGGATTTGTTTAATCTTTTTTCACTTTGGAATCGTAGAGAGCTAGATCTTTACAGATTGAATTTTGCCCTCTTAACCCTGATTCCTAAAGAGCCTGATGCTGTGCAGATTCAAAAATTTAGACCCATAGCTTTGATTAACTGCAGCTTCAAAATCTTTGCGAAATGTGCCACCAATAGGCTTGGACAGATTTGTGAGGACTTAATCTCTCCTAAACAAACTACTTTTATTAGAGGTAGATTTATTTTGGAGAGTGTAGTGGCTGCCCATGAAATTATTCATGATGTAGCTCAAAGTGATCAGGCTGGTTTCATTTTCAAATTAGACTATGAAAAAGTTTATGATAGGGTGGACAGATCCTTTCTCTTAAAAATGCTAGAGTTCAGAGGCTTTAGCCACATATTCGTTTTACTGATTAAATCTTTGCTAGAAAATGGCTCCTTTGGAGTCAGAGTTAATGATGTGAATAGTGAATTCTTCATAGCTGGAAGAGGTGTCAGGTAGGGAGACCCTATATCTCCCTTGCTTTTTAACCTGGCAGCTGATGTATTTACTAAAATGCTAATTAGAGCAGCCAACAATAATTTGATTGTTGGTCTCTTAGATGGTTTTAATAGGACTGGGATCATCAACATGCAGTATGCTGATGATACACTCCTCTTCCTCCAGGCGAATAGGACTTATGCCATGAATCTTAAATGGCTCCTATCTTGCTTTGAACACCTATCTGGCATGAGAATCAACTTTCATAAGTGTGACCTAGTTTCTATTAATGTTCCTGAGGAGGAAGCACAAGCTTTTGTACAGATCCTTAGTTGTAGACTAGGTTCTTTCCCCTTAAAATATTAAGGAGTTCCCCTCCATCATAGTAGGTTAAGAAAAGAGGATCTTCAACCTGTAATAGACAAACTAATTAAGAAAGCTGTTGGTTGGAGAGGGAAACTTATGTCTCATGCTGCTAAGCTGGAGCTGGTTAGAAGTGTTCTAGCCAGCATCCCAATTTACCTTCTAAGTGTGATCAAATTCCCAAAATGGGCCATAGCCCTGACAAATTCTCAGATGGCACACTGCCTTTGGGACAATCATGAGGGTCACTTTAAATATCATCTAGCAAATTGGGGTTTAGTTGCTCAAAAAAAGGAGTTTGGTGGATTAGGTATTCCAAACCTAGTTGAGATGAACCTCTGCCTTTTGGCTTCTTGGATTAAGAAATGTCACCTAGATGAAAATAAACTTTGGAAACAAAGTATTGATCACAAATATCTTCTCTTGTTCCACTAATGGGGCTTCCCCCTTTTGGAAAGGGGATATGTGGGCTGCTAATGCTGCCAAGCTGGGTTACCAGTGGAAGGTAGGGAATGGCAGAAAGATTAAATTTTAGGAGGATCACTGGTTTGGGGGGTCTAGTTTGGCCATCCAATAATGGGTTGTTTATGTGGTGGCAAATGAACAAAACATCACCATAGCTGAGGCTTGGGATGGAGAACAATTCAAAATCTCCTTTAGGAGATGCTTTGATGAGCAACTCATGATATAGTGGTATGAGATTGTTGCCATTGCAAATTCTCTGCACCTTAGTGTCGAGGAAGATGCTATTCTGTGGAAACTTGAATCAAAAGGGGGTTACTCAGTTAGCTCCTTGTATGCTGTAGTCAACTTTATAGGTGTGCTACCTACCTACGTACATGCTTTATGGAAGATAAAAGTCCCCCCCCCCCCCCTCCCCGGATTCATTTTTTCCTGTGGTTGTGGTTGGTCTCTCACAACAAAATTCTCACTAGAGACAATTTGGTGAAGGGACAACATTTAGATGATTTATCTTGCCTCTTCTGCTCTGATCCTGAAACCTGTAATCACATTTTATTTGACTGTGTGGTTGCAAAAGTTATTTGGACAGAGATCAGTAGAGTGACAGGTTGTGATATTTTACCTACCTCTTATGAGAAATTTGCTAGTCTATGGCTTAGTGAGTTAAAGGATGAAGTAAATAATGTAATTCATGTATATGTTATGTGGATGCTATGGAAAACTAGAAATGACTTATGCTTTAACAAAAAATCATGGACTGGTATGCAGGAGCTCTGGAGGAGATTGGCGTCTACTCTTTCACAGTGGATGATCTTGCTCTCGGAGAATGCCAAGCTCAAGCTGGTGGCAATGGTAGAGAAGATGGAACACTTAGCGAGAAGCCCACCTCCATTGACCCGGCGAGATGCAGGCTAAGAAACCCAGTGCAGATTTCTGGATCTCTCAAAAGGGCCAGGCTTGGACGCTACTGCAACACGCTAGATGATTATTGGGAAGCAACAACTCAAGCTCTGGCGGCAACCCTAGAGTCAGCGTCGCTGATGATGATCGAGAACGGAGGCAATTGGAAGATAATTCCAAAATTATTGATGCTGGAAAAAGTTTGCTCTCTGTCGTTTGTGTTGTTAGCTGTGGCTAGGTGCCCCCAAAGAAACTATGTCTGTGTGTAAAAACCTGCTACCTTTGCTTTACGCCTCATGTAGTAGTTCTGGATATGGTTTTCGCCATGTCTCGAGTGCAAGTTGTAAGAATCTGAAAACTGTAAGACCTGAAAGTTTCGTTCTATGAATGGAACTGGGGCTAGGCCCTCCTTCTCTAAAAAAAATGGATGTTACAGATTTCTCCATATATATATGTGTCTAAAAGCAAAATGCATGTAGATACATCCATATTTAGAAAATTTACGGCATAAAGAAAATACTATGTGTGCCTCGGAAATCGGCAAACGCAACAGGATCGCAACTTTACGAGGCCAAGCCCAAGCAAATATTTAACTCACGTATAGAAAACACAAAGAGACCGACGCACACCGCACACCGTCCCTCGATCGCTGTACCGTGCCGCATGCTAGCGCTGATCCCAGCCAGTCTCGTCACGCCTGTGTCAATGCACCGTCTCTTAGCACGTTATCATAGGAGTAATTAAAACTTAAGATACAAGTAGTACAATACATTGTTTCTTATGACTTGTATCTACATTTAATGATTTATGTCTCATGCATGCATATGATTGGGCTAAAATTTTTTTTTGTCTATGGCCACGTGCAAGGCTTGTATGTTATCTAAGCTACAAGTACAATCTCTTTCTTCATTAACTAGTATGCCATATCACCAAAATACCTATGAAATCGTGCTAAGAAACTTGCATTGTCATAGGCCTCAAAATGGTGAGGCCTTGAATTCTGGGAGTTTTTGAAACCCCAAAATCGCCAGGTCTGAAACAGAGGATCCTGTATTTCTTCAAAGGAATCGCAGGAACAATCAACACATACGCAGGCTTTCTCGCACCGTTACGTTGTGGAAAACAGGGGTCATGGCTCATGGGGCCACCCTCATCACGACTCACAAGCAACTGGTACTGGTATCACCTTAATACCTTATTCTGAGGTCACACATAAATTTAGTATGGTTGCACATATATAGAATAAAGAATAAAAAAAAGTAGCGGAATTGAGCTTCAGGGCGCGCTTAGATATGGGGTATTTGGGACGGAATCGGCCGGAAATATTTTACGGACCTACCAACGTCCGTAAATTTACGATAGGAAGCCGTAGTTTTACACGGAGTGAAATCTAAACAGTAAACCAAGTAGGGTCTTAGTGATGTATGTTACAATGAATATGCAAATAAACGATGAATAAGAACAAGATCAATCAAGAGGCACACGAGATTTAACGTGAAAAACCCTTTCAATAAGTAAGAGAAAAACAAAGGGATCAGCCAGCAAATCTTCACTATATCGGGTGAGAATAGAAACGCCGGAGATTTACAACAAAGAACATATCCCGTGCAGCGACTTACAAGATGTATTTATAGTGGTCCTCATCTAATCTAGATCGGTAACGGTCCGTACCGTACCGCGGGGGCCGCCGTTCGCTTCGGCCTAGCCACTCGGCGAGGCCTCGCTCACAGCTCACTCCGCAGAATTCAGCTGGCCTTTATTTGAATTTGGATAACAATAATATAACAGTGCAATCCATAGGAAATATTGGAGCTCTCATTTTGTCCTTCCGACCCTTTTCTGTAGACTCAAATCTCTTTTGATCCAAAGTTGGATTGGATGGCCAATGAATTGACTCCTACATATACGGCCGGCCGGCGGCCAGAGATGTATAGGGCGCATTTGGTAGTCTGCAACAGCTGTTGCGCCCTGCCAGACTAGGCGCTGCGCATGGCCAGATCGGGCTAATGCAGACTCTGGGCCATGTTATGCAAGTCGTTTTGGTTGCTTGATGGTTCATTCTATGCACGATGAGAAAAATGAGAGCTTGATGTTTGGTAGCTTGCACAGTTCCATGTCGGGTAAGGTTGGTGCAAATACCGAGTGTTTTGTTGCATACTTGCATGCTATGGTGAGATGCGGCTACCTCTTACCAATAGTGGTGAGGTTATCATAGCACATACTCAACATAGCATACACAGATTCAGAAATAGCGCAAGTGAACATAGCATAGACTCTTTAGAATATGATCATAGCCTAGTTCTAGTTCATGAGAGAAGGGGTTAATATATAGCACCTCCCAAAATATTACATCTTAAGTTCCGAAGCGATGGGGTTAACAAGCAACTCGTCGTGATGCATGTCAAGTTCATGAGTGAAGGGGTTATATATACCACCTCCCAAAATATTACAAACCAAAAATCAAACCTAATCTCAATATCTATACTACTTTTGACAGTAAGCACGCAACCAAGACCTTCTCTCTATGTCTGTCATGCCTGCATATTCGCAATGCTCATCTTCGTGATCCGCAAGGTAGTTCAAAGCCTAGGAGCAGCATCACTGGGCTGTAGATAGTAGGAGCTGACATATTTGTCAATGCGTAGATTGTCTTCATCTGAGCATAGTTGATGATGGGCTTATTAAGCAACTCCTCGTCCTTGGGGTGCACCTAACATTGAGAAGGCAGAATGTTAGTTGTGCTTCATCACGAAGTAGCAAAAAGAAAGAAAGATTGCGAGTTGTTAATTCTGACCATGATGTGCGTAATCAACTTGTCTTCATCCATCTTGATGGTCGAGGTTTGCTCACACCAAGTCACTGCTTCAAGCTTCTGCAGACGGCTGATCCTGATCCACATCTGCCTCCACTTACGTAGATGGTTGTAAATCTGCGTAGTGCTCACAGTCAAGAACATCATTGCTAATGCTCCTTGAAACCTTTATCAAAACAAATCCCCTTTCGTACGAGCTCACAAACCCTATTCAGGACGAACATACACATAGGAGCGGACCACTGCATTGGAGCTACTGGAGCAATACGAAGAGGGAAGGCCGCAACTGGATCCTCAATACCAATGTGCGGCACGTCGTTCATGTCAGGCAGTGCATAGCGTACTGTAGGAGTATACAGATCGAGAGAGCTAGGCGCAATGATGTCCTACCATACCGATGAACACACAAAACATAAATCTATTACCTATGTCGAAGAAGAAGATGATACTAAGCACGACTATTGCACAGATCTACCACGGATTATGAAGACATAGTACTAAGTAGTTCAACCTACCACGGTAAGCTTTCAATGACCCACAGGTGTAAGATAAAAACATGGGGTAGAGGTTCTCAGCCGCTTTGGTATGTGCAGAGTTGCCGCCGACGAGATCCACCATCACCGCCGCCATCTTGCATGGAGAACACTTGCCGCTGACAAGATCCACCACCTCCACCACCGCCCAAGGAGAAGACTTGTCGACAAGATCCACCACCGCCGCCGCCTAGCGAGGCGAAGACTTGCCGACGATATCCACCACCACCGCCTTGCAAGGAGAAGACTTGCCGAGGAGGAGCTCCACCATCGACGGCTTGCAAGGAGAATATCCCGCCATCGCCGTTACCATGGTGCTCAAAAGGGGGAAAATGGAGATTTCGATTTGGCCGGCGAGCGCGGAGGCTCTAAATAGAGAGGCGAAATAGCGCGGCGGTGACCGAATTTCTCCCGTCGCAATTTTCGTGCTCGCGCCATCTTCGCCTCTCCGGTGCTTGCAGCAGCACGTACACGGAGTTTCTCGAGGTAGCTCCACGGGCACGGTCGATTCAACCGTGCCTCTCGGGCCTAGCCGCTGGTCGGGTTTCAAAGCCCACACAGGCAACCAAATGTCAGGCTTTTGTAGCTGGCGGGCCTGGTCTGGGCTTCTGCAGGCTACCAAACGCACCCGTACTGAATGTAAACAAGCAAGTTGCTTCCACCGAAGAAAAAGACGAGGAAGGATATTGGACCGGACGTACGCACTAGGCGCAACAGTAGGTGAATTTTAACGAAAATAACCTTTTTGGTCACTAATTCCACAAAATGACCCCCGATTTCAAAATTTTCACGAAATAACCTGTTTGTCTAACGCCCGCCCCTAAGGCGTCATACTCTACCGTCTAACGCCACGGACGCGGGCGTTACACCCGTCGCCATGTTGACCCATGCTAACCAGGGGTACCATAACGCCTTGGAGTGAGGCGTTATGAGGCTGTAACCCTAACCCCTTCGTCCGTGGCGTTATGCGGCTGCAACCCTAACGCCTCCGTCCGTGGCGTTATTCTATTTAAGTAATGTTATCCCCTGCTCTGCCGACATGCCAGCCAAAGATAAGGCACATGATTCAAGACATGTCCACATCCGGCGCCCCTTCGTGGGTTGGCATAACAAGGAGTTTCCCTTTGAAGATTTGAAGAGGGAAAGGCAAATCCTAACCCTAATATTGTAGTATAAGAAGGGGAGCAAAGGAAGAAGGAGAGCAAAGCAAGAAGTATGAGGAGGCAAAATAAGAGAGCAAGCCAAGAGCTGAAAGCGGACTACTCTATGAACCAGCATCTTGGAGGGTTGGAGGGGCTGGGCATAGAATCGTTCACTCGGTCCAAGTTGCGAAGAGAGATAGGTTATGGCTATTTTCGAGATAGAGTTCAGGTTCATAGTTTGGCTTCGTAGTTTGTTGGGGAAAGATTTCGGCTTCATTGTTTTGTTTCGCTTCATATTTTTTCCTATTAGTTTGGAGATAGTTTTTTTATTATATTTTTTTGGTCGTATAGTTTGGAGAAGATTGTTTTTCACTTGGAATGGTTTTTTTTTAGTGTAACGCCACGAAGTAAGGCGTTGCACTATATAGCATAACGCCCAAATCCGTGGCGTCAGACAGTAGGCAGGGCGGAGTTCCGGCCTCACCTCCGGAAGGGGCTCGGTTAGGCAACGGATATCGCACAGACTTAGAGCGGATTTCCGCTATGTGATATAACGCCTTGGATGGGGGCGTTATGGTGGGTCATATAACGCCTTGAACTGGGGCGTTATGGTGGGTCATATAACGCCTTGAACTGGGGCGTTATGCGGCTGAATAAGCAGCGGACGCTCCCGCACCCCCATCTCCCCCATTGGACTCTCTCCCACCCGCCCGCGCGGACCCGCCGCCCCCATCGCCTCTCTCTCTCCCTTCTCAAATCCCTCTCCAAATCCATCAGATCTGAGGCAAAATTGGTTGGATTTGGCGTTCCTCCAAGTGGTGAAGGTATTCTCTTCCGAATCCCCTTGTTTTATTGGTTCAAATCTGAGGATTTCCTTCGAATTTTGCAAACCTAGTTCATCCTCTTATTTGGCAAATTTGTTAGGTTGGGCTAAGGGATACGGTTTGTGTAGGTTAGTAGTTCATCTTGTAGTGCAATTTTGGGTTAGGCTTTGGTTTAGGTTAGGTAAGGGTTAGGGTTTGTGTTAGGGTTAGGGTTTGTTTTAGGGTTAGGGTTGGGGTTGGGTTGTTGTTGGGTTTGTGTTAGGGTTATGATTTATGTTATGGTTGGGTTAGGTAAGGGTTAGGGTTTGTTTTACGATTTGTCATTTATGGGTTATCATTTACTTAGCTTAGGGTTCTTGTTTTATTGAATTGTCATTTATTTTTATTTTCTCATAGTGGTTAGAGTGATAAAGGAATTCTTGTCAAACTTATTGTGTAGACTCATTTGTTTTTTTGATTAGTCTGTGTAGAGATGGTTTAGTGGTTTGTTGGGTACGATATAGAAAAGTTAGTGCTTTATTGATATAGAGTAGTTATGATATAGATAAATTAGTTGTTTATTCGGTATGATATATAGAAGTTAGTGCTTTATTGATATAGAGAATTTAAGATATATTTTTGTTGTACGATGTAGAGAATTTAAGATATATAGAGAAGTTAGTGTTTACTGGTTAATTGAGTTGAATATAGAGAAGTCAGTGCTTTTTTTGATATAGAGTTGTTGTTATATCGATTTGGTAGTGCTTTATTTATATATAGAAGTAATTATATATTTTTGTTGTAGGATGACGTCTCTTCTCCAAGACGTGTACGATAAGACGCACCGTGGGCGATTAATGTCGGAAGAGGCGGTCTTAGGCCATCTCCACTTGAGGTCCGGTGCGGTTGAAGGCCCGGACGTTGACGATCCAAGGCGTCCGAAGATGCACTACGACGAGAGATACACGAAGTACATCCGGCAAACGGGCCTACTGCCGTTCGTACAGCTTGTTCTTCGGGGGGTACCGAAGTTCAACCCATGTGCTATCACCGCACTTGTAGACCGATGGCGTCCGGAGACGCACACGTTTCACCTGCCTTGTGGGGAGATGACCGTGACGTTGCAGGATGTTTCAATGATCACGACACTCCCCATCAAGGGGGACCCCGTTTGCCGTAACACGGATACCACCGGGTGGCGTGGTAATATGACGTGCACACCGCTCTGGGTGATGCCTCCTGGCTCCACCTCCATATTGCACACCTCCATATTGCACACCGCTCTGGGTGATGCCTCCTGGCTCGACCACTTGATACACCATGTTTGTGTTATCAAATTCTTCTACGGCTAGCGTGTCCGCCTTAAAAGTTTGGTACGTCATCCATTTGTCAATCTTGGGTGGATATTTGAACACCTTCTTACGTTTGTTCTTTCCAGCTATTCGCTTTGCCGTCAACTTACTATAGTTCAGAAAATATTCATTCATCTTCTGAAATGTATATTCCACTATTGCTGTAACTGGCAAGGACCGCACACCCTTTATCACATTGTTGAAGCATTCAGCCATGTTGCTTGTCATGTCACCATACCTCCTCCCTTGGTAGTCATATGCCCGCGACCACTTATTCCGATCTAAAAAGTTCCTTCTTAGGAACTCTTTGCCCCCATTGTCACAAGCTTCAAATATTTTGTCATACAACTTCTGGAAATGACGAGCGGTGAACGCGAGATAGCAATCTTGGAGCAAATCAGCTAATTCCTTACTTTGGCATGCCCTGTAGAAGTTGGAGCAGAAATGTCTCATGCACCACCTATGGTGCACACGGGGGTAACCGGGAATTTCTATC
The DNA here is from genome assembly GCA_012064385.1 of Puccinellia tenuiflora. Classification (NCBI taxonomy): domain Eukaryota; kingdom Viridiplantae; phylum Streptophyta; class Magnoliopsida; order Poales; family Poaceae; genus Puccinellia; species Puccinellia tenuiflora. The sequence goes on along the minus strand of QRDG01001750.1, from coordinate 17,351 downwards.
TCCACCGCGTTTAGTATCCCTTGATGTCGGTCCGAGATTATGCAAACCTCTCTTTCAGGTCCAACTAACCTTGTCCTCACAAGATGAAGAAACCACTCCCAATTGTCATTGTTCTCGCCTGACACAAGAGCGAATGCCAAAGGTAGCAACTGGTCGCCACCATCATACCCTACCGCGACCATGATTGTGCCCCTATACTTGCCAGTCAGAAATGTGCCATCCACGGACAAAACAGGTCTACAATGTTTGAAAGCATTTATGCAAGGCCCAAATGTCCAGAATGCACGTCCAAATCTCCTCACTGCTTTACCGTTGTACATAACTATTTCCGAATCCAAAGGCTCCACCACATGGTACATATCCAGGTTTGTTGCCGCCATCGCTTGTAACACCATGCCCAGCCGGTTGTATGACTCTTCCCAATCACCATACAATATCCTAAAGGCGGCTTGCTTAGCCTTCCATGCCTTCCCGTACTGCACCGTGTAGCCGTAAAGCTCAAACACAAATTTCATAATTTCCTTTATAGCACATGTCGGTGCGATCTTTACGATACCGGTGATTTTCTGGCCAATGAACTCAGAGGTCAACTGACGGTGATCATTCTTAGCATTAGCCTTGTCGATATTCTCCGGGTCACAACGGTGAATCAAGCAGCTATCTCTGAGGATCCACGAAGATCCACCCTTCATAGGCCGTGCACGGACAACCCATGGGCAGTTGTCCGAAGCTTGATCACATACAACTTGGTAACGCACCTTCTCGTCTGAGTTTCACATGGAATGGTCGATGATTCCTCACCGAGAAGTCCTTTATCCAATTTTTCAGTTCATCCAAACTTCCAAACATGCTTCCTTTACGGACTCCGTGCCTATTAAGCTTCGTTTCTTTCTTCGAATATGACCTTGGTCCAAGATCTTTACTTGTACCGCCATCAACTATTGCCTTTCGTGCGAGCCTTAGGTCACAAAACAATGGTGTCCGCTCATCCCGGCCAAATGCTTTCTTGAAGGCTTTCGCTTCCACCGCCGTCAACCCATCCTCATCAATTTCTTCTTCCGGGCCTTCATACTCCGAGTCCAATGTATATGCTCGCGAGTACGGCATGTCATGATCCATATCTTCTTCTAAGCAATTTGCTTCCACATCTCCGATGTCATGGTTACGGAAGCCATGTTCCCCTGGATCACCCTCCGCATCATCACCCTCGGCATCCAAGCCTACTCTCTCGTCATGATTGTCGTCGTTGTCATGACGATCATATTGGTTATTCAAAACCGGGCTCAAAGGTTGCGTCAAAGGAGGTTGGCTCATAGTTGTGTCATAAACTTCCGGCTCCGCCTCAACACGTGGTTCAACACGTTCACCCGGGCTAGGTCTTTCACTAGCAGAGGCAACGACATTCAAATCAATGTGCCGCCGAGGATCAACCTTCCTTGTGGCAAATAGCTCTAACGACTTGTCTTGTGAGTCCAAGACAACCGCCTTGTAAGCTTCCCAACGATTCTCGGAGTCAATAGGCATGATCTTCCACCGAATGTAATGATCGTACCCAACATTGTATCTTCCTTGCAAAACAACCACATCATTTGTGTCCATCCAATTCAACTCACTTCTGACCTTTCCCACAACATCGACAAAGGTAGGACTACAATCGAACACCATAACTATCTCTTCCGGGTCTCTATAATCAATGTCTCCTTTCGAAAAGCCCACAAAGTCCACATGATGAACATTCACGATTCTCGACAACATCTACAAACAATATGACAACAAATAATTATACATACCCCAAAAAGCTAATTATTTCTCAAATCCCTATCTACCAACAAACTAGGGTTAGAGTTAGGGTTAGGGTGCGGGTTAGGGTTAGGACTTGTACCTAGGACTACAGTTAAGGTTAGGGCTAGCTCAAATTCATCAAAGCAACCACATATAGTCAACATATCAAACAAATCTTAACATATAGCAATTACATCTAGGGTTCTCAAATAGAAGAACAAAACCAAATCTCAAGATTTTAGTTGGACAAGAATAAGGGGAACGGAGGAGATTACCTTGGACACTGCCGAGGAGACGAAATCCACGGAGAAAAGCTTCCGATTTGAAGGGGATTTGAGTGGGGCGGAGAGGGGATTTGGGAGCAAAGGGAAAGAGAAAATCGTGCTAGTGAAATGAGGAGGTAAGTGGGGATGCGGGGGCTGCAGCCCCTTTACCACCAGACCGAATAACGCCACGGACGGGGGCGTTACACATAAAGCCGCATAACGCCACGGACGGGGGCGTTACACTCCGGTACTATAACGCCTTACTCCAAGGCGTTATGATACCCACCACGGGTCAACATTGGTCAACATGGCGACAGGTCTAACGCCATGCTCCCTGGCTAGGGATGGCACCCGCCGGGTACGGGTGCGGGTTTGGCACCCCCATACCCGCACCCGCCCCTTCTACCCGCACCCACCACCCGCCCCCATACCCGCTAGCGGGTATAGACTTCTACCATACCCGCCACCCGCCGGGTACCCACCACCCGCCGGGTACCCGCGAAACTATTGCTGAACAGCAATATGACATGTTTTTGCACGTTTACAGCAACAAAATGACAGCAATTACATCAACAATTTGACAGCAATTTACATCAACAAATGCACAACAACAAATGCACAATTTAACAACAATTCAGGATAGTAATTGACAGCAATTCATAGTTCAACAACAAGTTCAAATCACACATTAACAGCGATAAATAGTTCAACGCATCATACCAGTTCAGAAGCAAATAGTTCACCAAAACATACAAGTTCAGCGACAAATGGTTCACCGAATCATACACGAGCGTCTTCCCTTTGCCGCCGGAGGATGAATCCATGGGCGTCGCACTACGGCCACGCTTCCGGCTGCTCACAGCCGCAGAAACCGGCGGCAATCGCCCCCGCGCCGTGCGCCGCTTCCCGCCGGCGGAATCTGGGCCGGCGCATCTCCCGGCGGCGGAGACGGTGAAGGTGTGGGCTCATCTTCACCCCCTCACGCTACTGCTCGAGCGGGCCCTGGCCGGAGTCGCCTTGTCTCCCCTCCGAATCGACGGGATCCATCTCCTCAGATGGCAGCCCGGAGCGGCGGGCGCAGCAGCGCAGCGCGCAGACGGCTGCGGCGGCGTGGGGTGGGGAGGCGGAGAGGAGAGGCAGCGGGGGGTGGGGAGGCTGAGAGAGGCGGCGGCGTCGGGCGCTGGGGACGGGGTCGTGGGGAGCAGAGAGGAGAGGCGGCGTGGGGGTGGGGAAAAGAATCGTGGCTGCTCGAGTGCTCGTACGTGGGCTCGTGGGAGTTTAGGAATTAGGGTTTCTCTCCGGTAGAATGATAGGTGGGCCTGGGAATTTAGGGTTTCTTGTATGACTGACAGGTGGGGTCCCGGGTATGCGGGTTAAGGGGTACGGGTTTGGCACCCCCATACCCGCCCCCGCTTCACCCGTTGGGTACGGATTTTACCCGCTAAGCATACCCGCGGGTATTTTTTTACACCAAACCCTCCCCATTTAATGCGGGTACCCATCGGGTTTGCGGGTATCGGGTACCCATTGCCATCCGTATCCCTGGCGTTAGGAAGTAGGGTTTAACGCCTTAGGGGCGGGCGTTAGACAAACAGGTTATTTCGTGAAATTTTTCAAATCGGGGGTCATTTTGTAAAAATTGTCACCAAATAGGTTATTTTTGTTAAAATTCACCAACAGTAGCAAGCAAGCGGGGCATGCAGGCAGGCAATCAGTTGAGTTCCATGCACACGCAGCGCATTCAATTCGCCCACATGTACGTGCTAGTACGTGTTACCGAACCAAACCAGAAACAACAAAACAAATTATGAGAGGGAACTGGTGACCCAAGCTGCCAAGCCACCAAACCAGAAACAACAAAACAAATTATGAGAGGGAACTGGTGACCCAAGCTGCCAAGCCACCAAACCAGAAACAACAAAACAAATTATGAGAGGGAACTGGTGACCCAAGCTGCCAAGCCAAGATCGAGCCATATATTATACCAACCATATCATCTCTCCGGTTTAGATCTCAGGCTCACAGGGCGGTCCTTGGCCAAGTAGAGAGGCGGCAGGTCGACCGAGCTAATAGTGCTGGTCCATGGATGTATCCATACGCATAAATGATACACATATACATGCGTATTTGCTGTCCATGGCAGACTGGTCCTGCACTCCTGCCTGCAATTTTGTGTTTTCTGAAACAAGTCCTCATGCCTGCATCTTAGTACGTGTGTATAGATAGATCATAGATGTATATACCGTTTTAAGACACCGATCGAGGACTGTACATGTATGTGCTGCCATGCAGGCAATTGTACTGTGCATGCAGCCACTGACTAGCAAATTATAAGACTGGTATAATAAGAAACAAGCAATGCATATGATTATTATTAGCCGGAGTGCTGTGCCGCATGCTCGATTTGTGCCCACACAAACAAGAAAACACGGCATGTGGGATGATCAGTAGGAGATGGATGGACGAACAAGCTACTGTCAGTGTGTGTACCACTACTTACTGTACGTACATACATGTGAGACTACTGTGCGTAGATACACATGCACAGAAGTATATCCCCCACACAGCACATGGATGCATGTAAAGACGATGGGCGTCGAAAGCTCTCCCTGCGGGGTTGTTTGCTTAGTGTCATGTTCTTTTTCTTTGTTTCCCTCTGTAACTTCTGTAATAATTCGCCGGTATTTGTTCCGGTTTCCTCTTAATATAAAAGGGAGCAGTGCTCGCTGTTTTCCGTCAAAAAAAAAAATTTATTAACCTACGAGAGCGACCTGTGGCTGTTTATCAGTTTGTTGTCTAAATCAATTTATCATGCATCTGCTGTGTGCCGCCAACGCACGCATATATATATATATATACGCCGAATTAACATCTGGACGTACTACTACTTGGGTTCTGCACGTACGTACGTTCAGTCAAGAAGAAGAGATGATAAGCGTTGTCAAAATCAGCAAAACAAAGTCCAGTAGTAAACTACTCGTATTTGTCAGTACAGATGGTAGAGTGCAGTGTGCAGTGCAGCACAGGCAACAAATGGTATAGCACAAGCAGGTAGCGCGCAGCAGTTATACATTATCAGGCGCGGTCTTAGCACACAACATGTATAAATGGTCACGAGTCAACGTGCATGTATGGATAGATAAGTTGCATTGGCAGCTATATATCGACTGCAACCAACACCCTTTGTTCTTGCATGCACACGTCACAGTAATTCAAGGTCGGCCGGCTCCTAATCGTGCCTTAATTACTTTGCTGAGCTGAGTAAGCACGAAAGTCATGCGATACTGAAACTGAACGCCACGGTGGATGGAACCTTAGGAGCCAGGCCGGTGCGTCCAAGTCGAAGCCATCTCTCTCGCGGAACGGCGCCTCGCTTCCGACTTGTGCTTCTCTGATATGACGAACCATGTAATGTTCAGCCCACTAGGTTCCCGAAGATTGTATATACAACCCTGCATCAATAGGCTGGTTAATTTGAGAAATATAAACAGAAAAGGGTGAAAAGCTGTGTATCTGTGATTGAATTCTTGACATTTTCTGATGCAAAGTATGCAAAAAAAAAAAAGTATAGAGATATGGCAAGTTCACAGCTTTGCTTACATGTAGCCCAATACATTCGATTAACGGGACTGCTTTAAGGAGATATAAGCAAGCATAGTCTATCGAATAAACACATAGTCAATCAAGAAATGGTGCATATTCGTACTTGATATTTATCTTCTGGTGGTCCTTGTACTCCCATCACTAGTAGGAAAAAGCCTACTGCTGGCGAACCCAATTTGCCTACCGCTGGCGAACGTGTGGTTCGGCAGCGGTACTATAGCCAGTGGTAAGGGGTTACCGCTGGCGAACGCCGCGTTCGCCAGTAGTTAGGCAGCTTACCGCTGGCGAACCAAAAGTTTGTTCGCCACTGGTATATTTTTCAGATTTAAAAAAAAACGCGAGCGTGTGCGGCAACGCGGTAGGGCGAGCCGTACATGGCGACGGCGTGGAGCGGGGCCGTCGTCGGCGGGGGCGGGAGCGTGCGGGAGGCGCCGGTGAGCGGGTTGGCCACGGTGAGCGCGCCAGTGTTGGGCGCGCGGTAGAGCACGAGCCCGCCCGCAGCGGCCACTGGCACCGCCGGCCCCGGGGCGCCGGTGTCACGGCACCGCGCCCAGGCACCCTCGGCCGCGTCGAACGCGACGGAGGGGCCGCGCTCCTCTTGTCGGTCGGAGAGCATGAGGAACCAGGGGTCGCGGGCGGGGACGCGGGTGCACGCGGCGAGGAAGGCGGGCGACCCTGCGGCCTCGCGCCACCGCCGGCACACACCACGGAGGCGGAAGAAGCTGGCAGGCGGGAGGCGCGCCAGGTCGCGCTCTAGCATGTCCTCGTGGAGCTCCCCGAGTTCGGGAGCAGACGGCTCGAGCTTCCGTTTCTTGCTGCTGCTGATGCCGGAAGTCCGCCGCCGCGAAGAATTTGGGGGAGAGAGGGAGACAGGCAGGGAGATGGAGAGGGAGAGGGAGATGGAGACGGGCAGGGGAGAGGGAAAAAGGGAGACGAGCAATGGAGTCGTGGCGTCGTTCTGCGCGTGTGAGGAAGGTAGCGCTACCGGATAAGAGGATAAGGAGGAGGAGGGTCTGGCATGTGTGTGGTGGAGAACGACTGGAGATAATTAAGAGGATAAGGTAGCTCTACTGCTACCTACTACTGGCGAATGGAAATTGCAGTTCGCCCGAGGTAAGGAACTACCACTGGCACACGAGAATTTATGTTCGCCAGCGGTAGTTTCTGATGTTGGGTTCGATGGTGCGCACAGATATCGCTGGTGAACACAATATCCTGTTCGCCATCGGTATTATGCGTACCACTGGCGAACATCAGTCATGTTCGCCAGCGGTAAAAAATCCAGGATTGATGTTCGCCAGCAGTATATTTTACCGCTGGCGAACAGGAATAGCGCTGGCAAACATTTATTTTTGTTCGCCACCGGTAGGTCGGCGGTTATATCCCTTTTCCTACTAGTGCATGACTCAAGGTTTTCAGCATGAATACAAACACTAATTAAAACTACCGCAGAAATCAAATTTCAAGACTCAGCAGCTGTGACCTGCAACTGTTTATCACTTTGTTTAATTCAATTGTTATGCACATGTGTTGTGTGCACGCATCCGCCAACGCTTGTGAACGAGTAATTAACATCTCGACATACTTGAGTTACCCAAAAGACGGTTGACCAGCTACCACGGAACAAATGTGTGTTATCAGCAAAACGAAAATCACTCAATTACTTCCGAGTTGATGATAGTAGAGTGCAATGCATTGCAGGACAGGCAACAAGTGGGCAGTACAATTAAGCAGCGTACTACACCATTATCAGCTGCGGTTTTTAGCACACGGAATCGATTTGTAACAGAACATGCATGTATAAAATGGTCCAGTGAGTGTATGCAGACACACAATGGACCACGGATGAACTGCAGCTCATTACAGGACCACCCCACTGTTCACTGTTGTACCAAACACTCACGTAGTCTTTTTATTTATTTTTAAATAACCAAACACTCACGAGTCAACTTGCATATAAGTTGCACCGGCAGCTACCGTTGCAACTCAGGCTGCAAGTGGGAGCGGGCCGTCCGCGGCGCCGCTTTACCAAGCCCACTTATTTCCGTACTCAGAAACAAAGGGTATTGGTTGGAAGAAAGTCCGTTTTTCATCCTTAAACTTTCACGAAAGTTCACTTTTCGTCTTAAATATTTTATTTGGTACAAAATAGCTCCTAAACTTTGCCTACTAGCTCAACCACATGGTTCCATTGATTTTCTTGTGTTTTCTAACGTAAACGACTGCATACCTAGCAGCACCACACCTCATCGCCATCTGCAAATCAACGTCCAACTACGTCCGCCGTTCTACGTGAAGAAGAAAGGAAGGAGCATGTCGAGGGATCAAATTTTCTAGTTCATCACGTGCATACAGGTAGGAGCTTCTTCAAATCCCCACGTGTTCTACGACAATGTTGGACAAGCGAGCGATATGTGACGCCACTGCAAGCGCATTGTTGACGCTGCTGTCGAGCGGGAGTGCGAATGAGAAATCACGACAACTTACTCAAGCGAGACATTGAGAAACAAGGATTTATGTTGGCTAACACAAGCCTTGGTATGAGTTGTGTTGGAGATAAGGTTTTTTATAGTGGTTTTCAACATGTGGTGTGGTCTGGTTCATTCTCTTTTCAGAGAAAATCAGCGAAATGGGGTGTTTGAGCCGGTAGGCAAAGTTTAGGGTTCATTTTGTACCAAATAAAACATTTAGAACAAAAAGTGAACTTTCACGAAAGTTGAAGGATGAAAAGTGGACTTTTTTCGGTTGTTGGTTGCAAATACCCTTTGCAACCATTGCGGTCATATGCGCCGCAATATGCCACTTACACCTGCACCGCGGGCTCCCCGCATACTCCCACTTTTATGTAAAATTTTAGTTAAATTTAAAAATATTTGACTTTCAAAAATAGAAAGTGTACACTTATTCGCGGACGGAGGGAGTAGGTACGTACGAGATTGAAGAGAATTAATAAACTTTGGAAGAAGGAAAATAGAAAAAAATGAACGATCAATCGATATGCATGAGTGTACGTGAGCGCGTTTGCACTTGAGTGCGGCGATGTGGAGGCCGAGCTCCATGGAGCTCGGTTTCCTAAAAAAAATTGAATCCGCAAATTTTTAAAAATTCTGAAAAAAATTATGGTCGTAGAGAATATTGTGATCTATCACTGTGAAAATTTTCAATCAAAAATCCTTGTATTCTGTTCTGAGCAGAAAAGAGAAATCTGCAGATCTGATTCGGGTGAACAGTGCGCAATCTGAAATTTTTGAAATCTTGCCAGATTTCTCTTTTTTGCATAGATCAAAATATTTCGATCTTGTTGTTGAAAATTTTCACAGTGGTAGATCATAGTATTATCTACGACCATGATTTTTTTCAGATTTTTTTGAAAGTCAAATTTGCGGATTTAATTTTTTTTGGAAACCCGAGCTCCATGGAGCTCGGGCTCCGTATTAACTTTCCGGTTTGCACTTCTTCTATATATATAGATTTTTATAGTAAAAGAAAGAAGAGACCATCAGGATCTGCTTTGCGTGTCTTTGCAATTAATTGGGCCTTCCTTTTTTCAAGAGGGAAAAAGGAAACGGTAGCTTGTATAGTTGTATGGATGGATGCAAGCGAACTGGTTGCACAGCAACGAACGAACGAACGACCGAATTGCGATATGAATGGACGGATGACGCAGGTGAGGTCAGTCTCCGATATGTATGCCATATATATGTGTATTTGTTATGTGCGACTGCAAGTTATAATATGTTGTCTGTGCTCTTCTCGCCTAGGTAAAACCACGTTATTGTAACCAGATATGCAGCATATGTTGTGATGCTGATTATCTTGCTCAACTAAATTCACTCAGTTCGCTTGCTTGCTTCTTTTATATTTATATGCGGCAGCCCGCGGTGCAGGTGTGAAAATAAGTGGCATATGCGGCGCATATGACCGCAATGGTAGGGTATTTGCAACCAATACCCTTTGTTTCTGAATACGGCGCAGTAATTCAAGTCTCATCATCAATTCATCATCACGTCGTTTAGAGACCACGGCCAACCAAACTAATCAACCATATCCAAAGAGTTCAATGATTTATGAGCCGTAGCTCGGCCAAATCCAACGAGCTACCAAAATAAAATCCGACTATATATAACATGCAACAGGTTCAAAATACTCCAGTACCTTTATTCGCTGATGTCTGGCGTGACATTTTTCAGCAAGTCATGTAATAGTGAATTCCACGGTGGATGGAACCTTAGGAGCCAGATGTGTCGAAGCCATCTCTCTCGCGTAATTGCACCTCGCTTCGTCTTGCGACTTGTGCTTGTCCGAACCATGGATCCAGTGGACACGTCTCGAGTTCCAACGTCTCCAGCGCAGGTGCCCTCCTCAGCAGGAAGTACAGTAGTTCCATCAGTTCTGATTCCCCACTAAACCCTTTAGGCCTTGTTTGGTACTAATGTTTTTGTGGGGATTAGAGGGATAATCCCCACCAAACCCTAGATTCCCACCTATGGCTAAAAACATGTTTGGTTCTAGAGTATTGGGCTAGTTTAATCCCCACTTATCCCTACTTTTCCCCAAGTTCTAGTGTATTTTTTTCAATATCCAATACACTACCTATACCTAGTGTATTAGTGGGGATTGGAGTTTTGTGGGGATTAGAGGGGTTTGGGTGAAGGTGGGGGTTTCACCCAATCAAGGCCTTAATTGTGACGGTGTCGAGCCTCGCAAGCGTCAGATCCTCGGGCCATGTAATGTTGAGTTTGCTAGGTTCCTGAAGCTTGGTACAACCCTGCATGAGTATGCTCGCTAATTTCAGAAATATAAGCATAAAAAAGGTGAAAAGTTGACATGTTCTGAGGCAGAAGTATACAAGAAATAGTAAGTTCACAGCTTACTTACATGCAGCCCAAAACATTCGATCAAGGGAACCGCTTTAAGTAGATAAGCAAGAGAGCAAATGCTCTCTTTCCAAGATCTCACGAGAAAGAACACGATCGTCTTCAAACTAGCAAATCTGAAAGTGTGCTGCAGTGCACGAGATACCTGCAAGGAGGGAGCCCAAAAAGGGAGATGCATTCAGCATGTCACAATCTATAAACATGAACATACAAACCAAGGGACAGAGATCTTACATACCTGCAAACGTGTAGGAAACTGCAGGACCAGCGTATCCAGCATAGGAAGCTTAGGAAGTGCACTTATGAAGTCTAAAGGGCATTCATTCTTCTTCACAAAATAAACAAATAGGCTATCAAGAAATGGTGCGTATTCATACTCAATACTTATCTTCTGGCCCTTGTACACCAACGACTCAAGGTTGTCAGCGTTAATACAGACACCAAGTAAGCTAGTGCAGAAATCAAATTTCAGACTCAGCAGTTGTGAATGAGTAATAGTCAAATGAATCAATTGACTGCAGTCCTCTAGATTCAAACTTTGGAGAGCACAGCAGCTGGACATGATATCTGAAACAGCTGCGTCAGTAATTGACACCTGGATGAGTGAAAGGAAATGAAGACATGAAAAGCCACTCAGATTTGTAGGCGTTGGTCCTAAACTGCAGGTGGACAGAGTGAGCTCCCTCAGCCGGCAGCCTCTCACATCGGTAAAAGGCGACAAAAGGAAGTCACATGGCTGTGAATCAAACTTGCAGCCTCTCAGACAATTCGAGCAATTGAACTTGCAATGCCTGTCATCAAGGTCAACGCAGAGCTTTTCTGTAGAGGCTGAAGCCGCAAACCCAAGCCAGTGATCCAACACAGAAGAATGGGCTGCGGTTAATGGGAATCTGACAGTGAATTCCTTGATTATACTGACATAATGAATGCCTAAAAGCCCATTTACTTTGTGAACAAACTTTGTAGCTTCAACTTTCCACACTTGTAGATTTGCATGGTAGTTTGAGATTTCTGGGTCTTGCATCTTGAGAGTATGGGCATCAAAAATGAGATGGTCAATGTTTTTCCAGAGATGTCTCCATCTGGTGGAAAGACAGCTGGTCATTGCAGCATCGCTTACTGTAACTAGGGAAAGAATGTTGATTAAAATGTCATCCGGCAGTGTACTGATCCAATCACAGTTCTGCAGAAGAAACGACATGTCAGGTATAAAATTAGAAAGCACATTTACATCTTGACATCTTGGAATTTATTTTACCATACAAAACCGATATTATCATGGGCCACATACTTCTAGTTTCCTATTTCTTTAATTTGCACAATGATTTTATTAGTGTTCTTCTAATCAATACAGCAGGTGGAGGCAATAAATCAAGCAAATAGAGGGTACAAACATTAGTGTTCTATTAGAATAAATGTCAAAAATTTGCTACTACATATCAACAATAGCTTTGTATTGTTCTACCAATGCATAATAGTAGAATACAAAATTACATCACTACCTTTTGACACATCAAACTTATGAGTGATTCTGAAATTTAGCACTGATGTCAACACACACTAGTTTTCCGGTTCAAAAGATGATAAAATCAAATATTCTTTTGTGGAAAATATAAATAACTCTAACCATTTTGATTGAGCCTAAATAACTCTAGATAGCTCAAACCAACCCACTTCCTTTCTCCGTTCATCTAATTATTCGGAGCGAAAATCTCCTAGAATTATTCTGAAACCCAACCCCAAGAAAACTGCGCTGTTGAACTAGCTTATACAGTTGACTATTGTATTCATGCCTTTGAAAATTGTATCATAGTAACGATTATTCAAGTCCCATATAGAAAATTAGCTCAATTCTGGGAAAAAAGTACTGAAACAAGTAAGCAGGTACTTATTTTAAAAGTATATGTCAAAATAACTACAGTAGGGCAGACGGAAACCCTACAGATAGAAATACACTTGTTCAAGACGATATAAGTGGTTGCCAAAATACATACCTGGGCAGGCTGCTCAACATCCTGAATGGACAACCTCCTGTTTAACGGGAAACAATCATCTAGAGAAAGGGAAAGTGATCCTGAGTTACACGATTCGGTAGTCTTCTATGTTCATGAGCAGTTCAATGTAATAAAGGTAAAGTCTTCCGTCACAATAAGAGCGGATAGAGGACACACTTGAGGTGCTGATGTATGCCACAATATGGATGACATTACATCCTAGTTTAAAACCTACATATTTTTGACACGTAGTCGCAGTCAAAACCAGGGCAGTTAACCAAGCAAATATTTTGCCAAAAGGTTCATAAGTCTCTGCTTGCTGTGAGCTCCTACTGTCCTACATGAACCATATCTTGAAACTTAGGTCTTAGGACCATAAAAAATATTTAGGCAGTCTCCGTATTATTCCAGGATGTTTCTAGTAATGAGAAGTTGGAAGATATAATGCCTGTTCTTGTTTCCTTTTTTTTTTTTTTTTGCGAAATGCCTGTTCTTGTTTCCTAACTAGGCATCATCCCTTTTATTAGCAAGAAAATCTTGGGAGTCTAAGTATAAACCTATCCTCCACCGATCCTTATTAGAAAGCATTAAATTGGCCGGAATTTCCTTGAATACTCTAATCTGTTACTTCAAAGCAGGGGACACATGTATTTGTACAAATTAGTTCCCACTCCTACATCACGAGTATGTCAAGAGTACGCACAAACCGAAGCACTGCCAATTTGTTCAAGAACGAAAAGTGAGCATACAAATTAAGCTGCAGATTTGTGCTCTTGGTATCCCAACTGTTGGGAGCAATGAAGCATGCCTCTCCTGGCGCCGTAAGAATCAGGGAACTGCCATCCACACGGACCGCATCCACGGACGATCGTGCGTAGCGACAGCGTAATCTGCTTCGATTCGAAGCGTAAGTTCCGATTTTCAAAGTCCTAGAGTCTAATCCCCATCGTCTCCGACCAAACCCTTACACCCCTGCCTCCCGTTCTGCTACAGAATAATGGACCTTTCCTTATAATCTAAACTATAATATTGCAATAGGTGGTGATGGTACGTCTTTTTTAATTTACCGGTTCTACCCCTCACCGTTACGCCGATTTACAGCTTTGCCACCGCCAAATGAGTCTTACCGAACCGTTACTCCCATACAAAATAAAATAAAAGTCGTCGTGTCCGTCCCAGAGCTCCCCATCTTGCTCGCCTGCCTCCACCAACTTCCTCGCACATCCCGCACACCCTCGCCGGCAAGCTACGCCTCCAGCCGCCGAGCTTCGCCCCCGACTCCCCCGCCCAGGCTCCAACTGCCGGACTGCCAGTCTTCCTCCCGTGCTGCCAACGAATTGGTTTTCCGATTTTGCTCAGTCGCCCCGCCGCCGTAGACCGAGACCTCGTTTACCCTGCCAACGCCTGCGCGCTACGCGCCATGGTGCCAGCATAGACCAGGTCCAACAAGCTATTGCAGATAGAAGAAGTGGGGATGGAAAAGAATGCAAAGCAGCAGAGCTAGGGGATGGGAGGCCGGACCGCTTCTGTGGCTGCTATGAACACTGTGGTGGAACTTTCGCGGATGCCGCACTGGAGGCGACAGTGCACCTCTCTCCGTTGTCTTGCTGTGATCCAGCGTCGCTCCAAGTGGTATCCTTCGCTGCAAAGTTGTTAGGTTCCAGGAGCTGCAACCGTGGGGAGGCGCAGGTGGAGTGGATTTGGGTTCAGATTGGTGTCTATGGGAATTCATAGAAGGGTGACGGAAGCATGGAGGTGTGGTCACCTGGGTCGATTCACTACGGCGATGGCCTGATTTGAGCAGGCGGCGGCGGCTTGGAGTAAAGCGGAGAAAGAGAAAAGGGGATCAAGTGGTCCGCCTGCGTGTGCTGTTTGCGGACTGCGGACTGAGAAGAACCACGACTTCACGTGCGTTCCGGCCGTACGGGTAATCCATCTAGAACAAAAGGAGAGAAGTACACCTTGAAAAAACACGGTGTACGTGCAGCTGTTTCGCTTCAGGTATATGAAAGTGTAGATGTTAACTTTTTTCACTGTACGTATGATTATTTTGCATTACACGGTAACTGTAGGTACGAGTAGCGTTTGTGATGCATTCTACCATTTCTAAAATTAAAACATATCATAGAATAAAAAACAATTAAATTAAAAATGGTTCAATTTGAAGCCTTCTGTTACGAGGAAGAAATGATTGAGGATTATGTTAACATATACACGCATAAAAAGCGGGTCAAAAGTATTTTACGCGGGGAGTGCTACACGATACTGCGGCATGCTAAAATTCGACCACACCAAAGAATCCGTCTACGCAAATATGTGCACGTTCAAACCGGTTTCTCAATTGAAATATACTCCCTCCGTTCCAAAAAGAATGTCATTCCTTTATCTAAATTTAAATGTATCTAGACACTAAATAGTGACTAGATATATTCAAATTTGGACAAAGAAATGACATCATTTTTGGAACGAAGATAGTATATAGCATTAGGACTATATAAGCCTTTCTTGATGTTGAACCACGCCAACATAATGAAAGAGAATAATTTTTAATGGTGATTCCGACCATCGGATGAGAAAACAACCTTAATTGTTGCATCCACGTCAAAACTCTTCATTCTTTGCGTGTAAACACCAATTTAAAGAAAGAGAACAATTTTTAAGTGTGAAATAAAAATCGCTAAGAAAGACCGACCATTCTTTACAGCAACATATCCGACAAGAAAACAACTTTAATTTATCTATCCACATAAGAAAATCTTCATACCATATAAAATATTTAATAAAAATACCCGTAGCAACGCACGGGTATTGTGCTAGTCTATGTAAAAACGATAGAGGCATTGCATCGCCGGCGGCGAGGTGGAGTCCATGTCCGCGGCAGGGGAGGACAGGTTGCTTCTACTTTTTTTTCTTAGACAGGAAGAACGAGTTTGCTTCTTCTACTGGGCTGGTCAAGTGGCGTGGCTTTAACTGTTACTCCTTCCGTCCTCAAATAAGTGGACGTTTAGCTTTGAAATTTGTCCACAAAAGAGTGTACTTCTATCTTCCCAATACAATTTAAAGTAGAAAACAATGCTTCTCTCTCATCATACGGGAATCAAGCCCAATAACATTCAACACATGGTCTTCTCATTTTCTACATGCACTTAGCTTATTGGAGGTGGGAAAATTAAAGAGGAGGGAGATGGAGGCTTGCACCTTCCCAATGTATTTTCTACTCAACTCCATAATCTGTTTTAAAATTTCTAGATGTCCACTTATTTGTGGACGGAGGGAGTACACTGGACCGACCAGATCCATAGCTTACTGGGCCCTGCCCAATGCGTCCCTGCCGATCTTTTACTTTCTTTCAAAGAAGTGTTTGTTTTTTTCGGGCAATCTTCCATTTGACGCTTATTGCGTACTCCCTCCGTCCTCAAATAAGTGGACATCTAGAAATTTTAAGAGAAATTATTGAGTGGAATAGAAAATACATTGGGAAGGTGCAAACCTACATCTCTCTCCTTTTTAATTTTCGCACCACCAATGAGCTAAGTGCATATAGAAAATAAGGAGACATTGTGTTGAATACTATTGGGTTTGATTCCCGTATGATGAGAGAGAAACATTGTTTTCTACTTTTAAATGCGTTGGGAAGATAGAAGTATACTCTTTCGTGGACAAATTTCAAAGCTAAACGTCCACTTATTTGAGGATGGAGGGAGTACCCAAAAACTGCATCTGCGCCTGGCCTGTTACAGCGGACGGCGACCGGAACCGAAGAAGAGGAAGCTGAGCTGACCGGAAAAGAAGAAGACGGGACGGTGGCCCACCTTCATCCAGTTTACAAAGGATCAAGTGTAGATTGAAACAAAACTCACATAGATCAAGTAAAGATTGAAGCGAAAAAATTAAGGGTCTTTGATGAACAAGAAACAACATCGTCACACAACTCTCCTAGAGAAAACAAAAGGAATGTCTACATACAAAAAGGACTAAGAAGCCGGAAATTCATATTGGCTCCCGAGTTCATATATATGCTTATGCCCGAATAAAAAATAGTAAAATGTCTAAAAAAATCTAAAATAACTCGGTGAAGAATGTATACAAGTGTTCTACATATGTGTCAAATTTTATGGTGAAATGACTATTTTAGTGATACATGTAAAAAAACAATCAGTGGTCAAAATAGAATTTAAAAATATTTTGTAAAGCATTGATTTTTTTCTCAGAGAGCACTACACATGTCATCTCATCACAAAACTTAGCACATATTTAGGACACATGTATACGTTAATTACCAATTTTTCTTCCAACTTTTTAAATAGATTTTACTATTTTTTTCATTCAAAAAGGAGCATGTGAATCCGGGAGCCAAAACAACACTTCCCTAAGAAGCAGTGATGAACTAGTTCGACATATGAAACACTTAAACAAACACCAGCTCCACGCAATCATAGTAACAACTATATTGATTTGGATTGACAAGTCTGAAGATGACCCATGAAAAGGAATCAAGAAACATACGCCAGCTACTAGCGCATCAGACGTGCCTGAGGACCAAAGAAACACAACGTTGAACACAACATAAATTGAAGAACTCAATGCGTAGACATTTTCTTGTTGCAACAAACTCAGCTGGCGCCCTTGAAGAATAAAATTTGTGTGATGATGAGCTGAAAACAAAAATGTAGACACCGCCCTCATGACGTATACGAAGAACCATCGTAGAACAACATTGGAGAAAGTACCAGGTGAAGATCAAATGTTGCAGACGCTTGCTTGAGCAAGAAGCTTACATATCACGTACTTGAAGCTGGTCCAACACAGATTCTATCATAAAACTTAAA
>QRDG01001748.1:24737-117673 GCA_012064385.1 Puccinellia tenuiflora | reverse complement strand
CACATGCCAAACTAACAGATACACAGTGTGCAGACATGCACGGATACATATCACATGATAAGATGTAATTCTAACATTCTCCTCTCTAATCTTGACATGGTTACTCATCAAACCTTCATCGAACCTGGATGCCGATCCCCTGCAACATCATGCCGCACGCAGCAACTCCTCCCTGTCATGTTGACGCCCTTCACAACGCCAAACAAACTGCCAATTTTCCGCGGGCAGCGAACTCCTCCTGCCATCACCATCAGCGTTGACACGTACCTTTCCCTTGGACGCTGGACTTCGACACCTACCAGCCTCGCGTCGCACGGAGTATGCCGCCACCTGCGGCCTCCACATCTCATGAAGTCAACGGCACTGCGACCTCCACATCTCATGTAGCTTGTCGTTGATGCATCGCCGCTTCTCTCCTTGCCGTTGGGCCGCCGTATGATGCCTCCGGTGCTCACAACCCTATCGTCAGCAGCCAGCTGCCTCGCCATAGTTGCAGGCGCATGGTGCTACACCAAGCCTCCCGTCGGTGCGCCATCCAGCTCCACTCCGACGTACGCCGCTGCATCACACCGACCTTGACTCTGCTGCCTTCTCCTTGCCGTGACGAGACCTTCACAGCCCCGTTCACCGCCACACCATCTTGCCATGGACGATGTCGTTGCAGCGCCGCTCACCACTCCGTCTTCTCGCAGCTTCCCGCCACAGCATCTTGTTGGCTGCTCACCAACTCTTCATGATAACGATGGCATCACACCACCGATGTCGGCAACACGCCACCTACCGGCATCACGCCGACTCTCCTCGAAATGACGGCATCGCACCCCGTCGCCGTCCGCACCCAGCGGCATCACCCGTCGCCGTCCGCACCCAGCGGCATCGCACCGCCGCCTCGTGACGGCATCACACCATTGTCTCCTCATGGCAGCATCACATCGCCGGCTGGTAGCGGCATCGCACCTCCAACAGCTACCACCGTGCACTGTCCTCCTCCACCTCGCGCAGAGTAAACCGGCGCCGCCTCGGCTCTTGAGGCTCTGATACCACTTGCTGGGGCTGCCAAGGGCAGCTCCCTTTCTTCTTCTTCTACCTCTCATGATCTCTCTCTCAAACTCTCTATGTTCTTGTCTCAAGAACACACAGAGTGGAAGAAAACTCACACACACGCACACCTCACCAAGGAGAAAACTAGCTTTGCCTTTCCTCCTGATGAGAACACATACGCGACATTGTTTCCTCAGCCCTCACGGCTTTCCCTTTTCTCATTCATTTGCTTGGCTTAAATAGAATTACAAGATAACTACATCCACTAACTCCTGGAATCACCACACCCGGCCACTACTCACGACGACCTGGCCAAACTAGCCACTAACTAATCTCCATGCACTAACCACTAGCTAACACAGTGGCCACTAACTTGACTCGGCCAACACTTGCACATGCACATTGCAACTAACAGATCAACAGTGTGCAGACATGCACGGATACACATCACATGATAAGATTAATTCTAACACGACCTCGCCCTCGTCTCCGCCCTCCCGTGCTGCGCTCCTTCTCCTCTTCCCCAAGCCGAAGGACCACCCGAGCGACGAGGAGCAGCACACCCGAGCCGCATCCACCGTCGTCCTGCACTTCTCCGGGACCTAACCACATGGTGAACACCTCTCTCGCCTGCACCGCCCGATCTGAAATCGACGGCCAAGATTAGACCATTAGGCCGAACCGGTATGGAGCGACCAGATCCGTTGGATCTGGATCTGACGTCCCAGATCTGAGCCCAGTCAGCATCCTAGTCAGCAGCCCAGTCAGCGCCCAGTCAGATCCACGTGGCTCAGGAATTTCTGTGAATTTTCTATTTAGATTTAATTGTCAGTTTTGCAGAAAAGCCCCTATATCTTAGATCTCTTATATCTTTTTATTGGTTTGGCCAAATTTTGTAAATTTTTCTTTTTGAATCCTCTAGATCTATAGAATTTATGATCTATTAGTTTTCAGTTTTGCCATAGTTTAAATTATTCAAATTTCAAATGTGTGATTGAGTAATTTTAACATAACTTTAATTCTATAAGTCCAAAAATTGCAAGCAAAATAGTTTTAGAAACCTTATAATATGTCCAACATTTCCTCTCTTATAAATTTTTTTGAGCATTTTTGTTGATTTAAAAATCAGAGGCTCAATTTGAGTATTTTGATATAGTTTAAATTTTATAAATCTTTTTAGTTAGTTTTCTTTTAGAAAAATATTCCAATTATTTGCCTCTGTCCAGAGAGACTAAAAACCAACCCTTAGAACCTTTGAGTCACCTTCATCCTAGACCATCCCTTATCCAAAATTGGCTAAGACCAAACCCAATTACATGATTCCTTTTGCATATTGGATCATGTATTGAACTTGGACCACCAACCCAGTGTATGTTATTGCCCATATTGATGTTGTGTTTGTTTTATTTTGATTGTTGTATTGTTATTTATTGATTTGTTTGTATGTTTAGTGAACGGAGTGCTCCGAGTTGCGTTGAAAGAGAGTGTGAGCAACGACAAGTTTTTCAAAGGCAAGTGATGCTCACACATGAAATTCCTAAGTATTTTGATATGCATTGTAGTTTACTTTTTCTAAGTAGAATGCATGTCAGGTTTTATTACTATGCTATCCTAGAACTGTTTAGTATTACTCCAGACTTAGTAGTTATAAGCATTGCTACGCTGAAAATGTTTTATAAAAGTAAAGGTGATGAAAATTCTACTAAGTTAACGAACCACCTGGTTGGATGTGGTATGTGGATTGAGGTTTATAGTTGACTGGCTACTCGGGGCCATTTCTATGGTGGTTTTCACCCGAGATGCTCACTTGTGGACGACCACCCAGGAACAAAGAGATTTGAAGTTGCTCCCGGTGAAGATTGCTTCCAGTGCAACCACTTGGTACTATGGCTCTGCCTTGACTAAGTAAGTTCTAGGAAACCTGATTCCGGCAGTTCGCAGCGGATGAATGTCTTGTATGGGTCTGCCCAGAGGAACATGGGACTGTTTCCCAAAGGTCTCGTCTCAATCTTCTCCTTTCCTTTTCACTAAATGAGGGTCAAGGATAGAATGGTTGATTGAGTCAAGTGGTGAAAGTGCACAACCTCTCTAGAGTGTAAAACTATGATCATAGCCGTGTCCCCGGTTACGAAAAATTTTGAGCAGCTGAACAAGGACGTGAACGGAGGATCTCAACATTCCAATTTCTCAAGTAATAATTTGAAGTATGAAAAAGAGTAGAAGAGACAATGGTTTCCATGCCATACTTGTCTCATAAGTAGATGATGAAGAAATGTTTTGAAGAGATAGGATAAAGTTGGCTTTACGCAAAATAGCCTTGAACTCCACCAGCCAAATAGCATCTAGCTAATAGGAGTTTGCCTTTATGAGTCCACAAGTATCACTTGCCAGATCCATTCCAATGGTTCTGACTAATTTTTGGCTGCAACACTTTTACTATTGCAGGTTGTTCCGACGACGAGTAAGGAACGCTTTCGGGTTTCGTGTCTGCAACCAACATGTCTGCCTGTGGCACATGAAAATGATGAGGCTCCATGCTATTATATGTTTTCCGCTGCTGAACTTTGTAACATGCTAGCCTTTGGCTATGCAACTTGTGATGTTTAGTTTTTTTTGGATCATACGTTGTAATAGAAATTTGACGCAATGTATGATACTTTATCTTAAACTGTGGTGCTAGCTATTCGATCCAGGGACTAGCACAATAACACAGTGATCTTGGCCTATTTTAAAAGGGCAGGATCGCTTCATATACCAACTAAAAGTGCTGATCATAAGACCTCCCTAAAAATGCTTAAAGAAGTTATTTTCCTTAGGTTTGGCGTGCCTAGATATCTTATGAGTGATGGTGGGTCTCATTTTATTCATGGTGCTTTTAGAATGGTTTTAGCTAAATATGATGTTAATCACAGAGTTTCTTCACCTTATCACCCTCAACTAGTGGGCAAGTTGAGTTAACTAATAGAGAGATTAAGCTAATCTTGCAAAAGACCGTTAACAAGTCTAGGAAGAATTGGTCTAAGAAACTTAATGATGCTTTATGGGCTTACAGAACTACTTATAAAAATCCTATGGGCATGTCTCCTTATAAAATGGTTTATGGGAAGGCATGTCATTTGCCTCTTGAATTAAAACATAAAGCTTATTGGGCTGTTAGGCAACTTAATTCTGATCCTACTCTTGCCGGTAAAACTGGATTGCTTAAATTAAGTTCTTTGGATGAGTGGAGAAATGAAGCTTATGAGAATACTCGTTGTTTAAGAAAAAAGTAAAGAGATGGCATGATAGAGAATTTTGAAAAGAGAATTTAATGTTGATGACAAACTGATTTTGTATAGGTCTCGTCTCAGATTTTTGCAGAAAATTGCTCTCTAATGGGAAGGACCATTCATCATTGAGGAAGTTTATCGTTCCGGTGCTATAAGATTAACAGTCTTGACGGAGACAAACCTCAAGTGGTGAATGGTCAGTGACTCAAGCACTATAATCTCCAGTAATCCTTTGGAGAAAGATGCCGACGTCATTCAAGTGGTCTCTCCGGAAAAATTTATCAAAACCAAATACCGGAAGACTCCAGAATCAAAGAAAACGAATAGGTAACTATTTCGGTAAGGAGTGCCTCGGAAAATTCTAGAAAATTTATATTATTTATTTTTCGAAAATTAGGAGACCGGACGGAGTACGAGACGGAGTCCAGGAGGCATGGGGCGACCCTCGGCCGCGACCCCTCCTCTGGCCACGGTGCGGACCCGCCCCTGGCCCTGGGCGCCGCCTAGTCTCGTTATCTTACTTTTATTGTAAAACGCTCGGCCATATATTTCCCCCGAATTTTTTGAGGAGCGTATCCTGTGTTTTTCGTCGTGTTTTCGTTTTGAGTTTTTCTGGCAGATTGCTTTCTCTTGAACCCTAGCTGCCATGACTTCCTCCGAGCACTTCCAATGATAATTTCGTCAAGAACGTCATCAAACCCCTACTTAGCTGAGGTCAAGATGCATCCTCAAGTTCTTCAGCTCAAGGATGGCGTGCTTCATAAGCAATATCTTCAAGGCCCTAAGAAGGAGGGAGACGAGAAGACAGGGTTAGAGGAGGTTGAGGAGGAGGTTTTTAGGTACAAGAAGATGATCGAGCGTGGAGTGAGCGCCAATCACCGCATCATTGCTGAGCTTATTACTCTTCACAATCAAGAGACCAAAGAATTAAAGGAGAAGATCTTTGTCGTGTCTTGGATCACGGACACCGGGAGTAAAGGATGCCCCCTTTTTAGGTTCGGTATGGGGCACGAAGGAGGCAGGGAAACGTCTTCCGCCGGGGGAACTCCGTCTAAGCCCGAGATCTACGCACGAGCAAGCACCACAGGGACACAAGGAGTTTACCCAGGTTCAGGCCACCCGGAGGCTAACAGCCCTACTCCTGCATATCTGGATTGAGTGGTATATCATGGTGTAGCTTTACAGAGGTGGTTGCGGTTGTGACCCGGGAGGTATCGGCTAGAGGTTGAAGACGAGCAGATCCTGACCCGGAGGAGATCACCTCTCGCCTATGCTACTCTTCGCCTTCTGCGCTACCTAGACTAGCCTCCGACTCTATGGGCTTTCGTCCCCCTCAGGTGCCTTGGTCCTCCTTTTATAGGCTAAGGGGATCCCACAGGTGCACCTTTGGGTCTGGAGGGGTTTTGGTGGGAAAACCCCTCCGGGTTCTTCTTAGGGGGCGACGTGGCTTCTTCTCGTCCAAGTATTCTTCTGAGGGGGTTAGGTGCGGTCGCCCACCTTTCCAGGGCGGGCGGACAGAGGCTGACACCTTTTCCGTCCCTGTCCCCCCGCGGCGCCTCCGCCTTCTTGGCGCCCAAGTCTTCTAGGAGCTTCCAGCCAGGGCTGGCAAGCTTATCCTCTTCGCGTGTGCGGAGGTTGGTTCCCGGGGATGAGCCTGGCCTCCTGCCGGGCGTCGGGGTCCCCGGGACCTCCGCGTCATCTGCCGGGTTGAAGGGGGCCCAGGGGGTCCCCTGGTCCTTTGCCGTGGTTGTCGATGCCGTGCTTGTCTGGTCGCCTTGGGGCAGATGGGGGGGGGCCATCTGCCAGTCTTGAACCTTGGCCTTGATCGCCTTCTTGGTGGGCCCACAGGCGGTGGACCCACTTTGACCGCATCAGGGGAACCCCATGTTCCACTGTTGCGACAGTAGCCCCCGAGCATAGTCCCGGCGGCCACGTCCTTCTGCCGCCGGGGCTATGACCAAAAAAGTCAAAGTGGGTCCCCGGCGTCAGGTCTTGAGTGCCTTGTCCCATCCATCAGAGCCGCGCATCACGGAGGCACGCGCCCCACGGGTCTTCTGAACGTTGCGATCCACGTGGATCGCTGACCCTCGTCTTGAATCCAACGGGAGGAAGCATGTCAGACGGAACGCCTCCTCGATCCCCGCGTCAGCCGGTGCGGGGAGGCCACAATGCGACGCGTGGGGGTGTCTTGTAAGCCACGGTTCCAGGAAACTGTAGCCGTTACTTCTCCCCAATCGCAGAACTCCCAAATTGCCGTCCAATCGCACTTCGTTTTCTTCCTCCTTGCTGCGCGACACGAGCTCTCCCCCCTTCCCCCACCCATGGAGCCCAGGCGGGAGAAGAGAGCTGTGAGGAAAGTGAAGCAGACCGCCGAGAAGAAGAAGACCGTAGCGGGCCCCGCCCGGGCTGATCCTCTTCCCCCACCGAGGGTGACACAAGCTTTGTTCTCTCCGAGCATGTTTGCGAGCGAGAAGGGGATTGCCGGCGTCCGCAGAGTACTCGCCACGGAATTCATTGGAGGCGACCAGCTGAAGATTCGTTCGGACGCAAGCCCCCAGTAAGATGGCGAGGTGGTGGACCTTCCACGACTGGTTGATAGGTAGGCCGGCTGCCCGGGTCAGCCGGCTGGGGCCGTTTCGGTCAGCAACAATGTTCTTCCTTCATGTACAGTGTTTTTCCTTCAAGCACAGTGTCGACCCGGACGGTGCGGGGAGAGCACTGCCCGAGACGTTGGGAGCCGGGCATCATGGGTCCCGCCGTCAACTCCCGCCCCGTTGTCTCCGCGGCATGGCCAGCACTGTCAGCGACGTAGGCGTAGAGTCGTGGGCGACACGGTCTTGGCGGCTTTCACCTCGAGCCCATGCTCCTTGGTCGGCGACTTTCGTCCGGCTGGTTGCAGCCGGCCAAGCTTGAGGCGCAGGCGGATCCGGCTGCTAGGGGCAGGCGGATATGCAGGCCGGATTATCTTCAGAGCATTTCTTCTAGGCGGATTTTGGCAGTCCTTAAGGGTTTTTGGCCACCCCGGAGGGTCATCCCCCAGACAATTGGGGAATAATCCCTGCGAGAATATTCTGGTCCATTTCAATTATCTACCGCTCTTTGCATCCACCCAAAGCACCGGGAACTTCCCCCCGAAAGTTTGTTGGTTGATTCAGTATCAAACATTTCTGATCATTGAGATGTAATAATTCGTGCACTTTTTAATAAAATGGATGTGTGCATCTACTGACGCCAGATGGCGGGTTACACTCTCCCTTCCGAAAATAAATACATGAGCTGGTGACCCATTGCAAACCACTCTAGTGCAGCATGACTTGCTCTCGCTTTGTCGCTCTAATGTATGACGTTGTGATTGAATGCAACTTAGTGGTTACTTCTCTTATGTTCATTCGTTCCCTTGGGATCAGACGCGTACAAGAAAGAGCGACTTGCATGAGTGATAACAAGCATCCATAGACCACATTTTCCGTTGTAATGTTTGCTTGGGTATAGCCCTCGCATTCTCCCTGGAGAGTAGCATCAATGATATGTAGTATCTGATCTGGGTAGTTCCTCTCCACAAAGTTGACCAAGTTGAGTTCATTCTCAAACATAGGATCCGTCGGTCTTTTACCAACCAGCATCTCTAGGAGTACTATTCCAAAACTGTAAACATCCCACTGATGGACGCCAGGCCACTTTGAGCATACTCTACAAAGAGATTTTTTTGCAGCAATTAGTACAATGTAAAGTTTATTTGTAAATACGGCTCATACACTAGTAGAAAACAGGTCTATGATACCCCCCTTTTAGTACCGGTTGTACTAAAACCGGTACTAGAGGGGACATTAGCACCGGTTGCATTTGTGTGTCAGCAGGGGTTCTGCGTCGAGCACATTTAGTACCGGTTTTTTATACCAACCGGTACTAAAGATGGACCTTTAGTACCGGTTGCTATAAAAGACCGGTACTAAAGGGGGATGCAGGTGCAGCCACGGTTGGTGGCCCCACGGCAAGCCCTTTAGTACCGGTTGGTCATAACAACCGGTACTAAAGGTGCTGCCTATATTTGCTTCTTCCAGCCCGAGCCAGCTCCATTTGTAGCAACTCGACCCACACTCCATTTTTCCTCTCTCCCAAGCTCAAATTGACCACCATTTTCTCCAACAACTTCCAAGATTGGTGGCACCTACATATATAAGGGTTAGCAACTTCATCTTCTCTTCCGGCATTTCAAGTTTAGCTCATTTTCGTGCAAGTTTGATTTTGGTGGTGCTTGCAAGGTGTTTGATGAAATTCCTAAGTTAGGGATTTCATTTGTTTTATATGCATTTTGAGCTCAAATTAAAGTATAATTTGTGGTTTTATATAGTGTCGTCCCGTCCCCTTCCTGACCGCCGTCGACCACCCGCGCCGCTCCGTCACCGACACCACCTCGGTGAGCCTCTTTTTTTATCTTTTATTTTTAAAAATGTTAGTTATATGATTTAAATGCATAATTATTTCTTGTATAATTTTCTTATGTTTTTTTATATGTATAGTGTCATGGTTTTGATATCCGTCCCCGTCGGCCCTCGTCCGGTCTATGATTCCGATGTGGTATATTTTTATAACTATTTATTTTGTTTCATGGTTATAACAATCATGCCGACCAACTTGACATAGATATATTTCTATTTAGGAGGTAGTTGAACCGGAAATTCCAGCCGACCCTATTGTCGAGTTTTTAGAAAAAGAAAACAACGATTTAAAAGCAAAATTGAAGATAAGTGAAGATCTTCGTCTCCAATGCCTGGAAGAGAAGATGGTATTGGAATTGAAGATTGCCGACATCGTCGATGCTCACGGGGTCAAGCTTGCCGACGTCGTCACTGCTAACGAGATGAAGATGGATGCAATGCGCGTCAAGCTTAAAAAGATTAGAAAATATGTCATTAGTCAAGAGGCTTGGTATCATTATGCTGTTGGTTCAGTAGTTACCTTGGTTGCGATTCTTATCACATTTGTTGTTGGATTTAAATTCTTTAGATAGTTGTATGTCAGTTTCATTTGATGTATGTTTCGTGAGAACTATGTATTACATTTGGGCACTACTCTACTTTGGTTTTAATGTGATGAACTTGTATTAATTAATTTGGTCACGTATCTCTATTTATTATTTAGCTGGTGTAATGGTTTTTGATGTATTTATTATGTAATGCAGATGAGCCGAGAATGGATGTACGGTGATCGACGCCGTCCCGAGTTCATTGATGGCATGCATCGTTTTCTCGATGTGGTTAAGTTAAACAAGCTGAAGAATGGTTTTATGATTTGTCCATGTGATGAATGTCGGAATACGAGGAATTACCCGAGCGTAAGAACCATACACTCCCACCTGTTGCGACAAGGCTTCATGCCCAATTATTTTTGTTGGACCAAGCATGGAGAAAGAGGGGTTATAATGGAAGACCCTGAAGAAGAGGATGATGACAACTATCCTGTGTTCTCTGAACACGGTGATACTACAATGGGGGAAGACGAAGTTGAGCATGAGGTCATTGTTGATCAGTCCGATGATGATGATCTGGGTCGGGTCATTCTTGATGAACAGATGAAGTGCGGAAGTGAAAATGAGTGGTCGAAGTTGGAGCGCATGTTAGAGGATCACAAAAAATTGTTGTACCCAAATTGTGAAGATGGCCAGAAAAAGCTGGGTACCACCCTGGAATTGCTGCAGTGGAAGGCAAAGAATGGAATATCTGACAAGTCATTTGAAGAGTTGCTACAAATATTTAAGAAGAGTCTTCCAAGAAATAATGAATTGCCCCATAATACATATGAAGCAAAGAAGATTGTCTGCCCTCTTGGATTAGAGGTGGAGAAGATACATGCATGCATCAATGACTGCATCCTCTACCGCGGTGAGAAGTACGAGAATTTGAATGCATGCCCGATATGCGGTGCATTGCGGTATAAGATCGGGCGAGATGACCCAGGTGATGTTGAGGGCGAGCATAGCCCCAGGAAGAGGGTTCCGGCGAAGGTGATGTGGTATGCTCCTATAATACCACGGTTGAAACGCTTGTTCCGAAACAAAGAGCATGCCAAGTTGTTGCGATGGCACAAAGAAGACCGTAAGGAAGACGAGATGCTAAGACACCCCGCTGATGGGTCTCAGTGGAGAAACATCGACAGTGCGTTTGGGCATTTTGCAGCTGACGCAAGGAACTTAAGGTTTGGTCTAAGTACAGATGGCTTGAATCCGTTTGGGGAGCAGAGCAGCAGTCATAGCACCTGGCCCGTGACTCTATGTATCTATAACCTTCCTCCTTGGTTGTGCATGAAGCAAAAGTATATTATGATGCCAGTGCTTATCCAAGGCCCGAAGCAACCCGGAAACGACATTGATGTGTATCTGAGGCCATTAGTTGACGAACTTTTACAGTTGTGGTCTGACGAAGGCGTACGTGTGTGGGATGAGTACAAACAGGAGGAATTTGGCCTACGAGCATTGTTGTTTGTAACCATCAATGATTGGCCTGCTCTTAGTAACATTTCAGGACAGTCGAACAAGGGATACAATGCATGCACACACTGTTTAGATAAGACTGACAGTACATATTTAGGTAACAAGATTGTGTATCTGGGGCATCGTCGATTTCTTCCAAACAGGCATCACGTAAGAAACAAAGGCAAGCATTTCAAAGGTGAGGCAGATACCCGGACAAAGCCTACACGCCCTGATGGTGATGTTATATATGACATGGTCAAGGATTTAGAAGTAATCTTTGGAAAGGGTCCTGGCAGTCTATCTGTTCCGAAAGACGCAAAAAAGCACGTACCCTTGTGGAAAAAGAAATCTATATTTTGGGATTTACCCTATTGGAAAATCCTAGAGGTTCGCTCTGCAATCGACGTGATGCACGTGACGAAAAATCTTTGCGTGAACCTGCTAAACTTCTTAGGCGTGTATGGGAAGACGAAAGATACAACGGATGCACGGCAGGACCAGCAACGTATGCACGAAAGAGACAACCAGAATCCAGAGAAGTATCAAGGTACTGCCAGCTATGCTCTTACCAAAGAAGAGAAGGAGATCTTTTTTCAAGTCCTGAGCAGTATCAAGGTCCCTTCTGGCTACTCGTCGAATATAAAGGGAATAATAAACATGGCAGAGAAAAAGTTTCAAAACCTGAAGTCTCATGACTGCCACGTGATTATGACACAATTACTTCCGGTTGCATTGAGGGGGCTTTTACCGGAAAACGTTCGAGTACCCATTGTGAAGCTATGTGCATTCCTCAATGCAATTTCTCAGAAGGTAATCGATCCAGCAACTCTACCAAGTTTACAGAAGGATGTGGTCCAATGTCTTGTCAGCTTCGAGTTGGTGTTTCCACCGTCCTTCTTCAATATTATGACGCACCTCATAATTCACCTAGTCGAAGAGATTTCCATTCTCGGTCCTGTATTTCTACACAATATGTTCCCCTTTGAGAGGTTCATGGGAGTCTTAAAGAAATACGTTCATAACCGTGCTAGGCCAGAAGGAAGCATGTCCAAGGGCTATGGAACAGAGGAGGTCATTGAGTTTTGTGTTGACTTTATTCCTGATCTTAAGCCTATCGGTGTTCCTCAATCGCGCCATGAGGGGAGACTGCGTGGAAAAGGCACGCTAGGAAAGAAAGCAACAAGAAGTATGGACGGGCATTCTTTCACTCAAGCACACTACACAGTTCTACAAAATTCCAGTTTGGTGGCTCCGTATATCATGAAACACATGGATATTTTACGCTCCGAATACCCGGAGCAGACTAACTTCTGGATTAAAGGAAAGCACGTGGAAACTTTCGGCAGTTGGTTGCGTACACATCTCATTAATAACACCACTGTTGGAGATGAGCTATACTTGTTGGCCAAGTCACCATCTTCGACTATATTGACTTTCCAAGGGTACGAGATAAATGGGAATACATTTTACACGGAAACCCAAGACAAAAAGAGCACTAACCAAAACAGTGGTGTCCGCTTTGATGCAACAAACGACGATGGGACAAAGGACACATATTATGGTTGCATACAGCAGATATGGGAACTTGACTATGGACCTTCTTTTAAGATCCCTTTGTTTCAGTGCAAATGGGTCAACCTGGCAGGCGGGGTAGAGATGGACCGGCGGTACGGAATGACTACAGTGGATCTCAACAATCTTGGGTACCACACCGAGCCATTCGTCCTAGCCAATGATGTGGCTCAGGTTTTCTATGTGAAGGACATGTCTTCCAGACCGAAAAAAAGAAAAGATAAGCGAGCCGATACATCATGCGATCAGCCAAAGCGCCACATAGTTCTTTCAGGGAAAAGAAACATCGTGGGTGTGGAGAACAAGACAGACATGTCAGAAGATTACAATAAGTTTAATGAAATTCCGCCCTTCAAAGTGAAAACTGACCCAAGCATCGTGTTAAATGATGAAGATTGTCCATGGCTACGGCGCAATCAGAAGAAAGGGACACACACGAAGAAACAAGTGAACACTAGATAGGGATATTGTTGGTGATGTGTAATAATTAATGTATTAAACCTTTTATCAAATGCACACGGTTTCCCCGTCATACAGCCCAACGGTGGCTCGTGAGTGCCTGCATATCAAATGCACCGTTGGGCTGTATGACGGGAATCCGAATGATTTGCATATAGGGTCATGTGGCTGATCCAACACTGGTTTTTCCCATCCGGAAGCTTGCGCATCCGTCTCGCGTCGTCGTGAGCAGCAAATCGACCTTCGATCCAAGCAGCCGCAAGACATCTCTCATGATCTAACGACCGTCCCAAAAAGTGTTGGGAATGTTGTAGATCATGAGAGAGCCTTGCAGCTGCTTGGATCCGACCGAGGGGCATGGCTACCACTTCCACCACCACCACTCCCACCTCCTCGGCAATTCATCATTGTGTCACCCTAATCCAGTGGTTGGATTCAACCTACCCGAGGGCTTGTGTTAGGGAACATGCCAGCGGGTAGGCTAAATCCAACCATTGGGTTCGGTGGCAAAGGTAGACGCTCGTTGTGTGCCGTTTCGCTGCAGGGACGTCGCTATTTATAGGCGATTAGAAGGTGTACCTGTGCAGATCCGTGTGCTTCTTTAGTCCCGGTTGGTAACACGAACCGGTACTAAAGGCCCTGATCCAACAGCCCACAAGCGCTCGAAGGAAACACACGATCCGTGTGCTTCTGATCCAACGGCTCACAAGCGCTCTAAAGAAACACACCCCTGATCCA
The DNA here is from genome assembly GCA_012064385.1 of Puccinellia tenuiflora. Classification (NCBI taxonomy): domain Eukaryota; kingdom Viridiplantae; phylum Streptophyta; class Magnoliopsida; order Poales; family Poaceae; genus Puccinellia; species Puccinellia tenuiflora. The sequence goes on along the minus strand of QRDG01001748.1, from coordinate 104,122 downwards.
ACGGCTCACAAGCGCTTGAAAGAAACACACGATCCGTGTGCTTCTTTAGTCCCGGTTGTTAACACAAACCGGTACTAAAGGCCCTGATCCAACAGCTCACAAGCGCTCGAAGGAAACACACGATCCGTGTGCTTCTGATCGAACGGCTCATAAGCGCTCTAAAGAAACACACGATCCGTGTGCTTCTGATCCAACGGCTCACAAGCGCTCTAAAGAAACACACGATCCGTGTGCTTCTTTAGTCCCGGTTGGTAACACGAACCGGTACTAAAGGCCCTAATCCAACAGCTCACAAGCGTTCGAAGGAAACACACGATCCGTGTGCTTCTGATCCAACGGCTCACAAGCGCTCTAAAGAAACACACGATCCGTGTGCTTCTGATCCAACGGCTCACAAGCGCTCTAAAGAAACACACGATCCGTGTGCTTCTTCCACCGCTTCCCGCCTTCGTCTTCCTGTAATTTCTCACTATATATATGTAGGCTTGGCCTCCATTGTCATATCACATCTAAACTCATATCTGCAACCTCACTGTTCTCGGCGACGATGTCCATGTTGGACCAGAGGGGCGATGTGCGGGACTGGGCTCCACCGGGATGGCACTGGGAGGTGCTACCTTCCGGGATGCGCAGCTTGGTGAGGAATCCGGGTGACGTCGTCGACCCGGATCTTCTGTGGTGGCAGTCGCGTGGGCCACGCTCGGTGCAGAGGGAGCCGGCCCCCGAGGAGGAGGTACGTCGCCGTATCAGGGAGGAGGATGAGCACGTCCGTCGCTACATGTATCTATTGGATACACAGTATGACAGTAGGTGGTCGTTTCTTCAGAGGGTTCCTTCTCACGTGAGCTATGACCCTGTGAGGGTTCCTTCTCTTTGGATGCGCAGCGCCGGCGGCTCAGCACCCCGCGGCTCAGGAACCGGTCGAAGTTAGTTTCAGAGTCTGTGATCGCCATTGTAGTTCTCTTGTCTGTGATCCTAGTTTAGGTTACTACTTGCTTTTGAAAACTTGCGACCTAAACTATCAACTTCGGGAGATGTGTGTGATATTCATGCATATGTATGAAAAATATTAGGTCTCGCCAGGTACGAGGGGGACGACCCACCTCCTTCGGACTTCAATGAATATATATAAATTATATAAATAGATAGATTTAATGGAGTTCAAATTCCAAATTTTAATATTAAATGAATTCACCTATAATTTCAAAAAAATGAATTTGTCATAATGACTTAATTAGTGAATTAATGGAGTTCGAATTCCAAATTTTGTAATTAAATGAATTCACCTATAATCTCAAAAAAATAGATAGAAAAAATAAGAGCGAAAAAATAACCAAAAAACATAAGAAAGAAAAAATAAACAGAAAACATAATACAGAAAAAATAAACAGAAAATATAAGAAAGAAAAAATAGAAGAGAAAAAAGAAACTAGAGGAAAAAAATCAAAAGCCCATTAATACCGGTTGTTAGATACAACCGGTACTAAAGGGGTGGGCTTCGCGCGCGAAATTTTGCCGCGGCCCAAAAACAGACCTTTAGTACCGGTTGTTATCTACAACCGGTACTAAAGACCCTTTAGTACCGGTTGCGGAGAACAACCGGTACTAAAGGCTGTTTTGAGCAGTTTAAACGGGGAATCGTCCCCAATTTCCTCTAAGTGTTCATTCCTCGCGCGCCTCGCCTCCTCCGACCTCGCCGTCTTCGTCGTGCTGCCCGGCCACCGTCACGCCCCTCCGCCGCGCGCCCCCGACGCCGCCCTCTGCCGCGCGCCCCCGACGCCGCCCTCTGCCGTGCGTGCCCCGACGCCGCCCCTCTGCCGCGCACACGCGCCCCTCGAGCTCGCCGTCGACGCGCCGCACCCCCGCGGCCCTCCGCACACGTGCCCCTCGAGCTCGCCGTCGACGCGCCGCACCCCCGCGGCCCTCCGCACACGTGCCCCTCGAGCTCGCCGTCGACGCGCCGCACCCCCGCGGCCCTCCGCACACGCGCCTCGCCGTCGACTTGGATATCTCCGGTAATTTTTTTTTTCATTTTGTTTTTACTGTTTTTTATTACTGTTTATTACTGTTTTTTCATGTTGTTAGTAATAGAAATTTTTGCATTTTGTTTAGGTTATTATTACAAAATGTAGCAATTTTTGCAAAGTTAGAAAATTTGAAAATGTAGCAAATTTGAAAACTTAGCAAACTTAGCAAAGATAGAAAATTTAGCAAATTTGAAAATGTAGTTAGCAAAGCAAGGTTATATTTTTGCAAAGTTAGAAAATTTGAAATGTAGCAAATTTAGCTAAGTTAGAAAATTATTGTATAAGATAAAAGCAATGTTATTTTTAGTTGCAATATTTTTTTGTATAAGAAATGTATCAAAGCAATGTTACTTTTAGATGCAATATTATTGTGTATAAGAATATTAAAGTTGTTTAGCAAATTTACCAAAGTTAGAAAATTTACCAAAGTTTGAAAATTATTTTAGTTTATTATTAGTGTAGCAATTTTGTTAGAAATATTGCTAAGTCATTTAGATAACATAGTAAAGTTTGAAACATTGCTAAGTTTTAAATATTGCTAATTTAGAAATATTCCTAAGTTTGAAATATTGCTAAGTTAGAAAATTTTAGTAGAAAAGTTTGAAATTTATTTCATTAGTGTATAAGTAAATTTAGCAAAGTTTGAAAATTTATCAAAGCAATGTTATTTTTAGTTGCAATGAAATTTAAAGTTGTTTGCTATGAATTAAAAATTTGCAGTGACATTGAGCTATGGAGGACGACGCCCCCTTCATCCGAGACGAGGAGAATGAAGACCGGATGCAAGCAATTATATATGATAGGGCTGCAGGACCCAATTCTGATGGCGAAGATTCCAGCGAAGAAGACGACGAAGATTTCAGCGCGAAATGTTTGAATGACTCCGGTGAGGGAGTTGAGTTAGAAAATTTCAGAGACGACAACGACGACGAAGAAGTGCCGTTAGAAAACTCCGGCGAGGTATATATTAGTCTTGTTGATCACTAGCTAGATGCATTAATTGATTTATATTGCACTTATTAACGAAACATTTTTCTTTTAGCCCTCTGGATCTAAGTCGTCAATCCCTAAACGAGGCCCGAACCAAGGGGTAAAGCTGCCGGATGGTGCAAAATTGTCGATCGACGAAGTTAGTGTAAAAGGCAAACCGGAGAAACCCGAAGGAATCTACACTAAATATGTAGCTCAATGCGGCGTTCTTGTTAGGGACGCCGTCCCGATCACCGTTGCAGAATGGAATAAGCCGAAGAAAGCCAACATTGGCGCAAAATATCTCGAGGAAAGAATTAAAGATAACCTTTGGACCTCGATGTTGCATTCTTTCACCCTACCGGCAGATCTCCCACAGAAGAGGCAGGATAAAGTCAAGCAATGGACTCTTAGCAAAATGGCCCAGCAATTCAAGAACTGGAAGAACGCATTGTGGAGAAAATATGCGAAAAAACCTCCAAATTTCACCGGAGCTCTAGAGAAGCTAAAAGATGACTGGCCTGAATTTGCGGCATATAGGAAATCGGCCGTCGCTGTGGCCCGATCGACCCAAAATAAGTTGAATGCTCAGAAGAAGAAATATCACCATCGTTTGGGCTCAGGTGGCTACAAGACTGCCTTGCCTAAGTGGGAAGCCTATGAAAACGAGCTGCGTAAAAAAGGGATCACTCCACAGACAGATGACTGGCCCGACAGGTCCAAGTTCTGGTTGTTTGCGCATGGGGCAGTCTTGGATCCAGACACAGGGCGGATTGTTGCACAGGGAAAATGGAAGAAAAGAATTACAAGAGTCGCCAAAAAACTAGTTGACGCAATAGAACTAGTCCGACAGGGAAAATATGTTCCCGATAGAGAGGACGACGAGCTTTCACTCGCCCTCGGGAATAAAGAACACTGGGGACGATGTCGAGGCAGAGGAGGCGGGGTTGGTTTTCTTGAAGGGTTTCCGGAGGACGCTGCATCTTATAGAAAACATTGCAGAAGTAAAAAGAGGGAGGCGGAGAGGTTTACTGCATTAGAAAGCCAGATGCATGATGTGAAGGAGCAACTGGCTTTAATTACCCAGCAAAGGGAATCTCAGCCGCGAGTAGAAGATCATGCAGTCGAAGTCTGCCCATCTCAGCGGAAAAGCAGCGTGGGTTCCACGCAGCAACAAGATCCTGCAGTTGATGAACCGTCGGCGGCACGCTACCCCGTTGATGATATCACGGAGAAGACAAATTGTGAGTTACATGCGCCAATGAATAACCTTAGTTTTCCGGTGGCGAATGGCTATGCTTTACCACATCAACCTGGAGCAACCTTCCATTTTGGTGAGATTCCAGCTGGATTTGCTCGTGTCGGGGTCACGAAAGTTTTGTCGGGATTCAGCTCAATGCATCTTGACATTCCTGGAGCTGAAGGCGAGAAGACATTGGGAGAAGTCGAGCTTGGTATCGTTCTATGGAAGAAGAAATACATCAAGTTTCCAGACTCGGCGCCAAGGCCACCGACTCCTCCGGTTAGAAATTCACCACAGCAAAGTCCACCCTCCTCCCCCGACGATGTGGAGCCCACCGCGAGTCCATCGCCCGCGCCGTCCCGTCAGCCGACTGCTGCGCCCACTAGCAGTAATTTGACAAAGCGGAAGCTGTTCACGTCGTCCCCTGTCAAGAAACGTGCAAGAAAACCCAAGGAAGTCAAGGCTCCTGAGAAGTTAGCTGGCGAGATGACTATGGAGGAATTAAAACTGAGCACACAAGGCAAGGCTAAAGCCTTTTTTGAACAGAAAAAAAAGGAAAGACTGGAGGCAAGACTTGACCCCATAAAGGAACTTCTGAAGACTATACCAACCGAGGTAAAAGATCGCACCGTTGACAACCTATATAGTTTTCCACAAGCGCCCCTTTCAGACTATGAGCGAGGTATTGACAAGGTACTTTCCTCACAGACGGAGAAAGAAAAAGCGTGCGGGAAAAGAGTTGCCCAGCTCGGAGAACAAGAAGCACAATCGATCGCCCCGCTCATTGTGCCTTCTGAAGCTCGGGAAATCGAGCATGGAGAAGTTGTCATTGGCGACGTGGGTTATGAAATAGCGCAGATAACAATTCAACCTAAATTTGAACTCAGGCTGCCTCTGGTCGAAAATCCGAGTGCTCTAACAACACAGTTATATAAATTGAATAACTGGTACATGGCCGCCGCAAAACAAGGGAGAGAATATCTCATGGCGGGAGTTAAGGACCAACACTACTTCCGAGAATATGGTGTGCAGGTTGATTTCTCCGAACTTTTTCAGATGTACAATCAACTTGCTCTCGACAAATCTATCATCAGCTGCTATTGTCTGTAAGTAATTTATTCATGTAATTTAATTATTTATAGTTAAGCTCGTTTCATTACTTGTAATTATCCTCACAACATTCTTTTATATGCTATTATGCAGAATGAAGATTCGTGAATGCCGAATGGGTGGAATCTGGGACATTGGGTTCATTGACCCGGATAAAGTTAATGAAGTCACCGTAGAAAGACCTTTTTATGTCCAGGACACAGAGGACCGTTTGCTAACGTTTTTTAAGCGACAAAGTACCAAAAAGGAAATACTTTTTCCTTACAACTTCGGGTTAGTGTTACTGTCTTTAACACATTCTATTTTGCTTTCTCGATAATAAGTGTAATTGACGAGTTCTGAATACCTGCGGATATAAATGTGCGCAGGTTCCACTACATTTTGTTTATCATTAGACTCGACGAAGGAGAAGTTGAAGTCTGGGACTCATTAAGGAAAGATCAAGATGATTACAAAAGCGTGCGTCTAATGCTCAAGAGGTAATTTCAATCGCACTATATCGTCCACTTTCGTTCATTTCCGGATATCAAAAGTATATAAAATAACTCCTCAATTCATTTTCTTTTCCGGGCAGGGTTTGGAGAAAGTTCATCGCGGAAGAACGCGGTGAATGGAAAGATAAGCTGGAGTTCAAGGCTAACAATGTAAGTAGTACTACGTATATAGGTCTGTGTATCTTTCTAATACCATTATCATTCTCTTGATTATTATTTGATTAAATTATATTCTTGTATAGTGGTGTCTGCGACAACCACAGGGGACTCAACTATGTGGATACTACGTTTGCGAGTATATTCACATGAGGGTCAATGAGAGAGTCAATAATGTAAGAAATCGAGAGGTATGTAAATACAACTTTTATTTTGCAACCATCAATTGTGTTTAGTTTCGATCATAACTGACCGGATCTCCTTCTTTTAAAGATGTCAAGGAAGCGGAACCAGCTCCTACCACAAAACCGCGTAAAAGCTATTGCGGAGGAATTGGCGGGATTCATGCTGACGCAAGTCATAGATGAATTCGGTGAATTCTACTATGTCGAAAAATAGACTCACTCCGTGCATGCACAAGCTAGCGTTGATCTCCATTGTAATTATGACTTTATATGTAATTAACGAGAGTACTTTATATGTGTAGTGAGTACTTTATATGTGTAGTGTGTATTTATACGTGCTCTCCTCCGAAACCCTGAAAAATGAGCGAAAAGGAAAAAAACAAATACCCTAAACCCCGAAAAATAAGCGAAAAGAAATAAAACCGAAAACCTAAACCTCCCTGAAAAAAGAAGGGGGCAAAAAATGCAGGAACCTTTAGTACCGGTTGGTATTACCAACCGGTACTAAAGGTCCTTCGCCTGCGCGCGCTGCTGTGTGCCCACGTGGAGGGCCTTTAGTACCGGTTGTATCTAAAACCGGTACTAAAGGGGTGACCCTTTAGTGCCGACCTATTAGTACCGGTTGCACAACCGGTACTAAAGGCCCTATAAAACCGGTACTGATGCCCTGTTCTCTACTAGTGCAGGTCAGGAATGATGATGGAGTGGAAGCTCTACAGCAGCAATGTCAGAGAGAGAGAGAGGAGAAGGCGTGGGGCGCGAGGAGCCCGCAGATACGGACCGAGAATAAAGGATACACTGGATATTCTAATGCAAAAAGGTGTTACTGCCAGTTTCCGGCCTGGTCGCCTCGTTGCTCCTATGTGCCAGGCGTCGGCCGGATCAACAAAAGCGATCTTAACGCAGCGATGCATTTTATTATAGCTATTTAATTTTTACAACGGCATTAGAAGGAACATAAAATCTTATATATATATATATATATATATATATATATATATTTACTAATTGGAGGCACCGTAGAAGGCTCCACATTAATCCTCACATTTAAGCTGTCATCCACCGTTAGATCTAAAATATACAAGTGGGATGATTCCTTTCCCCGCCTCCCAGAGTCATCGCGGGATGTCCCACGCTCATCCCTCGGGATGCCAATTTTTTTTCCTGCGCATCGTCATATCCATGCCCTCGCGTGTAGTGCAGCAAACCCTAGCACCGCTGCTCCTCTTCGCCAATATTCTTCCCGTCCGCCGTCATCGAAGTGGGAGATTCATCCTCGCAGCTACCAATCTAATAGAGCCTATTGATTCTCCCAATCGATCCGGTCACTACGCAGATGTTACCTTTCACGTCATGCCCCTCACATGGATCGATCGTTGTCTCTATATGTATGCATGGAAGCACGCGCGGATCCAGCAGCAGCTGACAACTACGAATTTAGGCCTGAGCGGATTTCTCATCGAAACTGCCGAGTAGAGGAAATACCGTGGATTGGCAGGATATATGTCGCCTCACCCCAAACACTATTCAGGTTCGTCCAGTTAATGCTGCCGTATTTCTGTATCCAACTAACCCCGTATCACTAACACCCTCAGATGTTCTCCAGTATTAATTTCATCCCGGAGGACCCGGACCACCCATGAAATCTGCTTCATTCGTACTGTACCGTGAAGAAGATTGGTGTTGTACATATATTTCAGCGTTGCTGTCTTCTAGGGAGGAGAGGAGACCAAGATGGGGCCTGGCGTGGTCTGCATGGGAGTCGGAGGTATTCTGGAGTAAACTTTTGTTCTCTGCATCTACAAATCAACTAATAACCAACCAGCTCATTTTATTTTTTAAAGGAAAGTTTAACATATATTTTTACTCTAGAGGTTATTTGGTTGTTCTCAAAATAATCAAACTATCTGCATGCTACAACTAAGAGTTCTGTCTTTCAGTATTAAGACAAGGTATAATTTTATACAGAGTCTACAAAATCTCTAAGTTTTTCTGTGAGCCAACTTAATTACGATCTAATAATTTCAATGCAGATCGTAATAGAGGATCTATAATCTTTATCTCGAAAAAAATCATTTTTGCTAATATAAAACATAATTTCTAATTCATCTATTCATCTGTTTTTTGCTCTCTGAATTTATCTCAAGATGCCACAATAATATTTTTCCTAGCAAATTAATGTAGAAATCTGTGACATGTCTGAAAAATGACCATGCTCTTATCTATGTCTTTGGACTGGGTTTTCGTTCTTTTCTTATACCATGCTTGGATAATAAAGTGTTCTAATTGCAAATTCTCTTGACATCAGTATTTGGTTCAATGTACTTCTATAGAAGGTTTAGTTTTGATCCAGCACTGCACTGATGACAAATTAATGAATATCACAGATCCATGCCTCATGAGAAGGTTAATCAACCTCGCCTTAGTTTGAGATTGGATGTTCCTGAATGAATCAACATTATTGTATTTGTACTAAACTAAATGAATGTAGAAAATGTGCTAACATCTCATTTTTAGATTGAGAGGGACATGATGTAGGCCCAAACTGAATTAGTGCCATGCACATCCTCAACGAGATTAGCTTTCAAGCTAAGATTCTTTTTTTGCAGTAGCATGGTGCAATGTTACTACTATATGCACAAAATATGCCTTTGAATCCACTTATCTTTTAGATTCGATAATATTATAATTATGTTATTAAATCAAATTTATTAACTAAGGAGAATTATTGACTGCTACTGCTCACTACGTAGTCGTAAACTCAGTCTGCAGTATTTTAGCAACACGAATGTGTTGTGTGAGCTTATCTTATATTTATTAAATGGAGGCACCATAGAAAACTCCACGTTAATCCTCGAGATTAATAAATATTGTCCATCCGATTAACCTCCGATCCATCCGTAGATATTAGATGAAGTAGCAGATTTGCGTCCCTTATTCCACCGGCCTCCACCTGACGTCCTGAGGCGTGACTCATCTCCATGTCCAGATCGACACTGTTCCTTGGCGGCGGCACTCCTATTCCTCATCGATTGCACTAGGCTTCTCATGGTTTATGGTGCGTGCCATCATGCAGCCACGCATCTATGTATAGCCTGTACGTGATCATGAGATTGATTGATTAAGAGATACCAGAGTCCTCGACCGATTGCCCGCTGCTTTAAAAAACTTATCGTCTCCAGCTAGCATGCAACCATGCATCAGGTAATGATATTCTCTCCCAATCATAACATCTCCAGGCTCCAGCTTTCTCATGATTCTGTCCTGCAGAGTGCTCCTTCCTCCACCTGGCAGAGCGGCCGACACCCTCGACGTTACCGGCGGACACTATAAGAGACACCGGAAATTGCACTCAGCTGGATGGTCAAAGAATCTCATATTTACTACTCCCTCCAATTTATAAAAAGTGTTGTTCATTTTGTACTAACTTAGTACAAACTTTCTACTAAACGGGTGACACTTTTTATATATCGGAGGGAGTAGCACGGAGGGAGTAGCATAATATGTTGGCATATATAGGGCAAGGTAAGGGGGATGCGATACTGTCAGCAAATAGCGTAACTACTCCTTGCCCCATTATTTCAATTGTCCCACATACTTTCCTTAATTTCACTCCTAAGAATTCCTCAGTTATACTATGTTATCTAAACAATCTTACTTTTTGTCGCGGAAGAAAACTTGGTAATGTGAGACGACAGAAGCAAATTTATTTTTTGCATATGACAAGCGAAGCAAACTTAACATGGCCCTGAAGATGTAGCAAATGCAACAGTGATTTAAAATTCAAGGTGTTTGTATTCAGTTGAGTCACATGTGTGGTAATAGTTAAACAACAGAGTCAAATGTGCTAATTATATTGCAATCAGCTCAGGTTCTCCAAGCCACGAACTGCTAAATTATTTTCCATATCTATGCCCAGATATAAACCTGGAGAACGCGAATGCTAAGAAAAGTTTGAGTTTCTTCAATAAAAATCATAGGTTAAAGCATATGGATTTCCAAATATAAACCTAGATATTCTTCGAGGTAATGAAGTAAATTATATTACATTGTTTCCTTCATGATGGGAAATAAAAGAACAAACAACCTCCACTTAGTATGTATTACATAAAAAATTCTTGCTGTCAATTAAAAACCCACAATAATGAATGCATTGTTTTATTATGCAGCTACCACATTAATTTATGCTCCATCTTTATCTAAAATTACCAAGGCTTGCTCTTATTTACATACATCCTCTATTCTACAATAACCAACATTTTATTCTATTTTAACACATGGTCGGCTAGAGTTGCCTCCACCGATTAGTTCTTTTTTGTAGTGCTACTCATAGCGCTCTGTACTTTCAGTGGGTTGCCATTACTATTAGAGCTGTCTACTTCATCCAATTTACAGGATTAAAATCTATTTTAATTTTAATTTGTCTATTTAATCCTGGGCACTGTACAGATCCTTCCCAACAAATAAGGGTTGTGGAAAGTCATCCATGAGTCCATATCCTCTATATTTATTTGTAAATTCCGTTCCGTGGTGATTAATCCCCAAATGTCTATAAATAACCTTAAGTCTATTATATGTGCATGCAAAACTCTTCTTCTAGCATAACCGTTCATACTGATATGGTTGACATAATGGAATGTTTTTCAAAACTTCGGTAATTTTTCTCAACTATACTATAGATTTTATAAGAAATTGTAGACAAACATACAGAGTTACAAAATAATATATTATCCATTTACATCTCTATATTCTATTCATTTATTCTTTCTAAGATAATTACATATTTCAGATTATTGATTTAGTCGAGAGAATGAACGTATGCATTTTCATTCTCTTCTTATGTATAATCAAGTTATCTCGATGATTATTTGTGAATTTAAAGCTTCTAAAAAATGTTGCATACACATATCCAATTAAAGTTGTGCTCACGGGCTATGCTAAATCCGCAGAGGTTAGTTTTTCCCTAAAACTTTGATCTTTTTCTTGGCATCTATTAGTCTTCCTGTGCTAGACAAGCATTTAATCATCAAATAGAATGATGTTTATTAGTTCTTCTAGATTTAAGAAAATGGCACTAATAGACATTTTGCTTATGTGGATTTCAAGGTATTTATTTCTCCATGTTGACATGACGTGTTATATCAGGTATTATATAATATAATATTCACAAAGTAAATTATTAACATATTCTCTATTTTTCTAACCATTACAAAAAGTGGCAGGCCGTGCGGACGCACGGGTTAACGACTAGTATATTATAGGGGAAATAAAATTGCGGCATAACATCGCATGTTTTTTTTAGCTATTTATAAGTATCAACCCATCTTCTACAGACCGCGTGCGTTATCGCGTGACTTGTGACTTTAGACTTGACGAGGCGTGGCGTCGCGGAGTTAATCCGGCATCATCTTCTGAGATTCAATCGCGAGCGGCCACTCCGTTCTCATCAATGTCCTTGGCCTGCGATGGGAGGGAAAGCAGCGGGTCGTCGTCAGCCAGCGGGATAGATTGACTTTCGCATCAATCTATGCAGGCAACCATATTTAATTAGTAAGATTAATTAGTAAGAAGTTCATCATTTAGGGTCACAATTAGGTTGAGACAGAAATACAAGCCTTGTCTGCGGGAAAAAAAGTGAGTCCAAAATTTGTTGAGAGAATAATGTGAGTTTCCCAATTAGTAGGAGTAATAATTTAGAGAGGAGAAAAGCTATTCTTAGAGGAAACTAAGCTGGCATCGGAGCTGCGACCGATCGATCAAATCTTGAGCTCTTTGACCAATTCAGTCGGTACCTACGTCCGTGTGCGTTACTAACTCGGTCGACGCAAGTTTTACTAGATAGGTCCGGAAAGAAAAGGTTTTACTAGATCAGAGCGAATCAATATGTATGTTTTTAGATCGGATCACGCAACCACGCCCATGGCGCAAAGGACGGCATCGACGCACAGGTCCTCCTTCGTCCGAGACACGCTCCAGTTTCACATCATCGGCTACAGCGCCGGCGCCCGCGTCGCCAGCTCCGTCAGATCCAGCGCCTTCCACGTCGGAGGCCACGCCAGGGCCCTGGTCTGCGGTTTTTGTCAGAAATTTGTCTTTTTTGCACAGAGTAGAAAAATTGTTATTTTCTGTCGAAATTTTTCACGAGTGTTCGACACTTGCTTATGTTTGTGTCCAATTTTGCGGGCCGCCGACGGATTTACCGCCGGATTCACCGCCGATGAGGTCGCCACCGCGAGATCCACCGCCGAGAGTCGCCGTCGCCATAGTCGTGGACATACTGAGCTAGGGTGGGAGACACGCGCGCGCGGCGGGAAGTGTCCGAAAACCTAACCCACATTAAAATCCTACCGGGAAATAATTATTCTGTCGAAAATACAGTTGAAATCAGTAGCTACGATAGTTGAATTTACTAGCTACGACAGTTGAAATCACAAGCTACGACAGTTGAACTACAGTTCAAATCCTACAGTTGAATATACAGTTCAAGTTACTTTCCTAATCTATACCATTCACTAGCTAAATCTCTAGAATCTTACAACTACTTTTCTGAAGAATGACAGGGTTTAGGGTTGACCACTTACTCCACTGCCCCATACGGGCTAGACCAGTGCTGGCTGGTCTTCGATGGTGACGCGAGCACCGCCTAGGGGGCGTGGAGCGGACGGAAAAGCCTTATGGAAACTAGGCCGGATCAACGGAAATGACCTTAGGACGAAAGTTAAACGCTAAATAAACCATATTCAAAAGTTTAGCACAATCTGACTTTTTTCTAAACCGCCAAACATACTGGCATTTGTAGGCCAGTTCCAACGCCGTTGCCTTGGGCGTTTCTACGTAAACTTAATGCTCACCCAACATGTAATAAAATGTAGAAGCAGATAATTTACACCAGCAGTCGTTACTCAGTGGTATAGTATCGTTGTGTTGTCGAGGTTGCGAGTTCGAACTCCAACAACACGTAATTTTTCTAGCTGTTTATGCTACTGGTAATAGACGTGATTATCTTTTAGCTATTTATATGTCACACTAGGCGAAAAAATAAATTACTATATAATATTTTCTTTTAGCTATTTATGCTAATGGCACTAGACGGAAAAATAAAATTACTAGACTAGGAAATAAAATTGCGGATTATGGATTTGAACAAAAGATCACAAGATTTAGAAAGATACGGTATTTCCATTATGCCATCCGTTTTAGCTATTTATGCTACTGGTACTAGACGTGATTGTTTTTAAAATTTATGCCATTGACACTAGGCGAAAAAATAAATTAGCCGTAATGCTGGCCATTCTAGCTATTATGCTAACAGTACTAGATGGAATAAAATAAAATTACTAGACTGATTATAAAATTGCTAGACGTTATTGTTTTAGCTATTTATGCTATTGGCACTAGGCGGAAAAATAAAATTACGGATTATGGATTCAAACATATTCAAACAAACGACCACAACATTTAGAAAGGTATGACATTTCTAACCAAACATCTATGTTAAAGTTGGAGCTGTCTTTTCTAATTTAAATGTTTTTCCACGATGATCACAAGACTTGGAAACTCACTTCCGCACTATCGTTTGGCAAGGTAAGATGTTTGTTGCTAATCCGTAATTTACTTTCCCATCTAATGTGTGTAGCATAAATAGCTACAAAGTAATTTTATGTTTATGTCTAGTGCCCGTATCATAAATAGCTAAAAATTCATCTGATGATATCCGTAATTTTTTTCTCGTCTACTAATTTTATTTTACGTCTACTGCCCGTAGCATAAATAGCTAAATAAATCATGCACTATTAATCTCAGTTTTATTTTTCCGCCTACTGTCCGTAGTATGAATAGCTAAAAAAAAGGCATTGTTAATCCGCAAATTTATTTTCCAGTCAATATATATTTCCGATCAAGTGGTCGTAGCATATAGGTAGCTAAAAATAAAAACATGCGTTGCCGGGGTTCGAACTCGCAACCATTCTATTGTAGATATAGAACTACTAACACTGAGCCAGCGCATGATGCTATTTAACGTAAGCTTCCGCGTTCTATTAATCCTTTGACTGAACCGCCAGAGATCTTGCCGTTCAGGTGTGTGAAGAAACGTCAGCGGCACTGGCGTTTGAATTGGCCTGGAAACGGCAGCATGTTTGGCGGTTAGCAAATGGGTCAGATCGTGCTAAACTTCTAAATACAGTTCATTTCGTATTAAACTTTTGGCTTAGGGTCACTTTTATTGATCCGGCCTGGAAACTATGGCCACAGGTGCAGCCATATATTGAGTTGGGGGGCCTGTGCCCACTGCCTAGGGGGCGTGAGCTGTAGCTTGGTAGTACTGTAGCTTGATCGTGGCCATGCCATGATGTTGGATTCTTTTTCCGTTGCCTTTAGGTCTTCCGGTCAACTCAGCAGTGTGGCGTCGTTCTAGACGTGCTGTCAATTTATTCGGATAGATGGAAAACATCTTAAGTTCCGAACGCTAGGAAATTATTAAGCCTTATGGAAGAAGGAAGGAACGAACCGGTTTTAAAAGATATTCGTGCGCTAATAAATCCTAGGATCATGAGCGGGAATCATCATCATGAAAAGTAAAGCACCGGCCCGGCAGACGCAGCGGCAAAGCAGGGAGCGTACGTTTGTGCCAGGCGGCCGGGTCTCCGATCACATCACTGGCACCAGCAGCAGGCGCGCAGTCGATTAATTTTCCCTCACGGCACGCCTCCGATCAACGTGAGGGATCTGTGACCTGACATCTATGACCTGAGGCCACCGCAGATCTGCTGCCCTACTCGCCTCCTTGCTCCTGTGTACCAGACATCCGAGGAGGAGATCGAGGCATATCTATGACCACTTTTTGACGCCACCGCAGATCTCCTGCCCTGCTCGCCTCCTTCCTAGTAGTCCCTACAGTCCACTACTAGTTGAGAGGAAGCAGATGGAGAGTTTGGCTCTCTTCGTAGTTTGACGTGCTGTCAATTTATTCGGATCGATGGAAAACATCTTACGTTCCGAACGCTAGGAAATTATTAAGCCTTATGGAAGAAGGAAGGAACGAACCGGTTTTAAAAGATATCCGTGCGCTAATAAATCCTAGGATCATGAGCGGGAATCATCATCATGAAAAGTAAAGCACCGGCCCGGCAGACGCAGCGGCAAAGCAGGGAGCGTACGTTTGTGCCAGGCGGCCGGGTCTCCGATCACATCACTGGCACCAGCAGCAGGCGCGCAGTCGATTAATTTTCCCTCACGCCACGCCTCCGATCAACGTGAGGGATCTATGACCTGACATCTATGACCTGAGGCCACCGCAGATCTCCTGCCCTACTCGCCTCCTTGCTCCTGTGTACCAGACATCCGAGGAGGAGATCGAGGCATATCTATGACCACTTTTTGACGCCACCGTAGATCTCCTGCCCTGCTCGCCTCCTTCCTAGTAGTCCCTACAGTCCACTACTAGTTGAGAGGAAGCAGATGGAGAGTTTGGCTCTCTTCGCAGTTTGACGTGCTGTCAATTTATTCGGATCGATGGAAAACATCTTACGTTCCGAACGCTAGGAAATTATTAAGCCTTATGGAAGAAGGAAGGAACGAACCGGTTTTAAAAGATATCCGTGCGCTAATAAATCCTAGGATCATGAGCGGGAATCATCATCATGAAAAGTAAAGCACCGGCCCGGCAGACGCAGCGGCAAAGCAGGGAGCGTACGTTTGTGCCAGGCGGCCGGGTCTCCGATCACATCACTGGCACCAGCAGCAGGCGCGCTGTCGATTAATTTTCCCTCACGCCACGCCTCCGATCAACGTGAGGGATCTATGACCTGACATCTATGACCTGAGGCCACCGCAGATCTCCTGCCCTACTCGCCTCCTTGCTCCTGTATACCAGACATCCGAGGAGGAGATCGAGGCATATCTATGACCACTTTTTGACGCCACCGTAGATCTCCTGCCCTGCTCGCCTCCTTCCTAGTAGTCCCTACAGTCCACTACTAGTTGAGAGGAAGCAGATGGAGAGTTTGGCTCTCTTCGCAGTTTGACGTGCTGTCAATTTATTCGGATCGATGGAAAACATCTTATGTTCCGAACGCTAGGAAATTATTAAGCCTTATGTAAGAAGGAAGGAACGAACCGGTTTTAAAAGATATTCTTGCGCTAATAAATCCTAGGATCATGAGCGGGAATCATCATCATGAAAAGTAAAGCACCGGCCTGGCAGACGCAGCGGCAAAGCAGGGAGCGTACGTTTGTGCCAGGCGGCCGGGTCTCCGATCACATCACTGGCACCAGCAGCAGGCGCGCAGTCGATTAATTTTCCCTCACGCCACGCCTCCGATCAACGTGAGGGATCTATGACCTGACATCTATGACCTGAGGCCACCGCAGATCTCCTGCCCTACTCGCCTCCTTGCTCCTGTGTACCAGACATCGGAGGAGGAGATCGAGGCATATCTATGACCACTTTTTGACGCCACCGCAGATCTCCTGCCCTGCTCGCCTCCTTCCTAGTAGTCCCTACAGTCCACTACTAGTTGAGAGGAAGCAGATGGAGAGTTTGGCTCTCTTCGCAGTTTGACGTGCTGTCAATTTATTCGGATCGATGGAAAACATCTTACGTTCTGAACGCTAGGAAATTATTAAGCCTTATGGAAGAAGGAAGGAACGAACCGGTTTTAAAAGATATTCGTGCGCTAATAAATCCTAGGATCATGAGCGGGAATCATCATCATGAAAAGTAAAGCACCGGCCCGGCAGACGCAGCGGCAAAGCAGGGAGCGTACGTTTGTGCCAGGCGGCCGGGTCTCCGATCACATCACTGGCACCAGCAGCATGCGCGCAGTCGATTAATTTTCCCTCACGCCACGCCTCCGATCAACGTGAGGGATCTATGACCTGAGGCCACCGCAGATCTCCTGCCCTACTCGCCTCCTTGCTCCTATGTACCAGACATCCGAGGAGGAGATCGAGGCATATCTATGACCACTTTTTGACGCCACCGCAGATCTCCTGCCCTGCTCGCCTCCTTCCTAGTAGTCCCTACAGTCCACTACTAGTTGAGAGGAAGTAGATGGAGAGTTTGGCTCTCTTCGCAGTTTGACATTTTGTGCCGCCACGAGCACTGACCGGTCCATGTACTACGCTTGTGAAACTCCCTTCTGCATCCGCGACATTTTCTTATGGTCAAAAGTATTTCTGGCCTCGTCGCTCAAGTGCTTTTTTGTGTGAATTTTGAACAAAGAAAACGAGTCCACAGCAGTTAATGCATGCTGCACAGGAACGGAACAGGTGTTTGCACAGTCCATAGCCCATGTTACTAGTATTGTTCCGGCCGGGACCAAGGAGGGAGTACTTGTTGCTGAAAGAATAGGTGGCTAAACGGGCCGGCACAGCCCGGCACGGCCCGGCACGTGCGCGGCACGGCCCGGCAACGGCACGGCCCATTGGGCACGATTAGAATTGTGTCGTGCCTGGGCCGTCCCGCGTGCCGCGGCCTGACCTCCGGCACGGCCCGGGAGGCACGCCGACGGCCCGTTAGGCACGGTTGGCCCGTCGGGCACGGCCCATTTAGCGTAAATGTGGCCCAAAAATAAAAAATAAATAAAAATAGGTAAAAAAATAAAAAAAAATAAAAAACCATAATCGTGCCGTGTCGGGCCGGCCCACGGGCCTCGATCGGGAGCTGGGCACGGCACGGAGCGGGCCCGTGCCGGGGCACGGCCCGTTAAGATCCGTGCCGGGCCGTGCCCGTGCCGTGCTTTAAGAAGCGTGCCTCGGGCCGGCACGCTGGGCCCGGCCCGTTTGGCCACCTATAGCTGAAAGGGACAGAGCTACAGTATCTGGATCCCCGAATCGATTTTTCGCAGGTCTGGTCACTTAATATTGCAAAATCAAAGAGTAGGATAATGGACGGGAGGCAGGTTGAATAGACGGAGGATTTTACTGGTGTGACGACCGCCAGCACTGTTGCAGACTGTAGCGTGGCCAGGATGACGGCGCCTCGTCACATCAACACACGGCTTTCAGCTTTGGATTGGTGATCGTGGGTTGCCGAAGGGATTGATGATGGAGTGAACCCGTGCGACTGGGCTCACATAGAGAGAGAGGGGGGGAGAAGGCGTGGGGCGCGAGGAGGCAGCAGATCGGACCGGAGAATAATAAGGGATACGCTGGATACTAATGCAAAAAGCAGGTATTACTGCCACTTTCCAATATGTTTAGCTAAAAAACACCCAATCTCTTCGCAGCAACATAGTATTGTATTAGCCAAAGCACACTAATAATGTATGAATGAAGTTTTTCATGTGAATATTTGTTATACTAACGTTGGAGATTAGTGAAAATTAAATCCCTGAATTTTTGTGTGTATAACGTAATAATTTCTTGATCTATGCTTGTCCTATAATATTATGTGGTTCATAGATACAGTCACGGTTACCAGTATTTGTTTCTGCATCGGGCGGGTGAATAAAACTTTATAATCGATAATTTAGATGCAAAATATTTGACCTGATTTTCAGTTTGTATGTTACTGCATTTTAGCTCAAAGAAACACAAATCAGTTGCAGCCCAATATTCCTCTTTGTTTTTTTTTTTCACTTTGACTCCCATAAGAGAGTAACATAAGAACAGAACTAAACTAAGAAGCAAGTTGGAATTATTGTTTAGAGAGTCATTTTGTAAGCCAGCTACATCACAACTTACAGAACCTGAAATCTTCCGAGGTTCTCGATTGCGAGTATATTCCACTATAGCCTACATACAAGAACTTGTTCGATCAAAGAAGATTTCTGGATAGTCCATGATATTAGATTGATCATAATAGATTCCTTAGGTAGGTGGATATACCGATATACTTCTTGTTCCCCTTTGGTTGGCATTTTATTAAATTCCGGTTGTCATGTATCATGTTTGATGTAAGTAACCAACTTACAGATCTTTCTCTGGTTCATGTGGTGTCCATCAGCCATTTTCTTGTAATGAAAAAATCGTCATGCTCCTTTAGTATGTTTGACCAAAGTTTTGGTTCATTGAAAATTTATAACATATTTGACACTGTGACTAACTGCATGAAGGACAATTTTCAAATGATAGTACATTAATTGTGTTCATGTATATTATTTGTATGGGCAGGAAACACATTTGGCTAGACTACATTGTCCCCTCAGTTTTACCGATTTTTCTGCGGTTATCCAAACCGAGGGAGATGTGAAGGAAGAAAAAAACAAGCACGTATGATCAGCTTTGCATAATACACAACGCCCACTTCTATGGCCGACGTCCGACTTTCCTCTACTCCTTCTATTGCCGATGTTCGACTTTGTGTGCTGCTTCTTTTTTTTTTAGATAAAAGGCTCCAAGAGCCCAGCTTTAAATTAATAAAGCCAACAACGGCCAGGTTTTACATAGTGCTGAAAAACAGCTTACAAGCAACTAACACACCCAACATCGAAAAATACAAAGATGAAGAACACTTGAGTGTTGAGGCTTTTGCCCTGCCTGCGATCTGACCGGAGAAGAAACAAAGTAGGAGAAGGAAGCACGTCATTGAAAAATCACGCCGTTGTCAACCACGAGAGGGCCAGGCCATGTCGCAATGTGATCCGTTTCCACCTCCGAAGAAGGCATTCTGCCTTCTCGCCCCGGATCAAGGGGCGCCGCACCTGTCAGGAGGTGGAGCAACTCACCCTGAGCACGTATGAACATTGACAAGCATGCTGCCATGGGGAACAGACTCTGAGCAGTTTCGTCGCACCACGCCGCCATCAACAGACCTCAGCGCCGCCCACAGCACCAACCACAGGGAACGGGACACAAGCTGCCGGGAGAAGACGTCAAAGAAGATGCGGTGAAAGAAAAACGTGCTGGTGCCAGCAAGCCTGGCCAAGAGGGCTCGACCGCCAGAAGGCTGTTGTTGCCGGAGAGGGGAGCACTTCCCCTCTTGTCAACAACGTCGGAGATGAAGAGCACCACAGACTCAAGGCAAGCATAGCACCGAAGCACCTAACAAGAGCAGCTGCTACCAGCTACCTACCATCGCTGCCGAACTCGTCCACCTGCCCGCTGTCTCAAGGCGGCGCCTCCATGGAGGTAATGACACTGGGGCGCCACCGCCGCCCAAATGAAGGTTTTGTGCTTTCACCCGAGACAGGTAGGCCAGGGGATGGGAGGGAGGGATATACCTCGATGTCGCCTTGAAGAAGGAGAACGATGCCGGAAGCATCATCGACATCGTGGCCACCACCGACGGCCAAGGGGTTACCCCGGTCCAGAGCCCCACCATCGGCCACACCTACCAGCCGTCGGAGCAAATCCAGGGCCGGGGAGGTGAGACGAGACGAAAAGGGAGGAGGAGCATCTTCAGATCTGGAAACCGGAGGACCATCGGGGCGGCCTCCGCACCATGTCTACGCCCTCCGCCACCTCGCCGCCCACGCAGCCGAGGCGCACGGCAAGCAGCACCGACGGCCGCCACCTGCCGCCGGGTCGACGCCGTCCTCTCCGAGCAAGGCCACCGCCTCAGACCCAGAGCCCCCCACCAGCGGTAGTGGAGCATCAACAACCTAGCCAGCACCTTCCTCGACACCCGCGCGGGCTTAGCCGCCGGCTGCCTCTGGCGGCGGCGTGGCGGGGAAAGGAGGGGGTGGGGTGGGGCGCTAGGGTTTGGGCCCTCGGGTCGCCTCCGGAGGAGACGACGCGAGGGAGGGTCGTATTCCCTCGGAGGCCATTTGGAGGTGTGCTGCTTCTATGGACGACAAGGACAATGGGATACAAAAAATAATAATAAGCATAGGTAGTAATAAAAGATAATTATGTAAGCATGCATGGACATATGAGGACGATGTGTCCTGGGACACCACATTTATTTGTTTGCCAGTTCCAATCTCGGCGTGTTTGATCAGCACATGAATAAAATTTGGTGGTGTGCATGACGCGAAGCCTGAGAGAATGGACCATGCATTGTTGTCCAAAAAAAGTTAACGGAATATTGGGCGGAGTCCACATGTACCAAGATATTAGCCACATATAGCCAACTTAAAAAAAAGAAGGCACATAACATTGCCAACATATTAGTAGTAACCAAGATGAAACCATAAATAAGAGAGGATACAAAGGGACTGTAGCACATGCACCTCGACAATCCAAAGATGCGACATGACATAAAATCTAATATTACGTAAACAAATGCCAAAGTGTTCAATCTAGATAGCTGAATCTTCTTCTAATAGACATTACTTAAGTATATTTTGGGGAACCGCATGGCAGCGCAGCGTCACCGACCCGACCACCCTTACAGTCCGACACCGACCATGCCACCCCGCCGCTTCTCGTGTTGTGCGGGACATGTAATTTCAGGTCAAACACCGCTGCCCCTTGCCCCATCTCCGCAGCGAGGCTATCCAGCACGTCTCCCACGGGCGTCACCGTCGCCTTTGCCACGACGGGTAGCTTCGTTACGTTCCTTGGCCCCCGGGCGCACGTCCGCCGCAGCATCCCGATGGCGTCGCTGGCGGCGATCCGGACGCCACGGTAGGACACGTCGACGTACAAGCCGGGGTCGATGGAGGCCTTGGGGCTGTGGCTCGGCGAGGTGATGGCGAGGGTGAGGGTGAGGTTAAACGAGACGCCAATCCTGAGGTCGAGGACGGATGCTGAGTCTATGGCGACGGAGTAATTCTCCTGGGACGAGGTGAAGTACATAAGCGGGACCATGATGCACAAAGTAAAGACGAAGCTGATGAGGAGTGCGAGACAGTTAAGTTTAAGGTACTCCGGTGTCTCTGTATCTCCCTCTGGGGGCGCCTGCTGCTGCTGCTGCCTCTCGACATCGTTGTCCATCCCGTACATCGGCTGGCTGAACATCTAGCTAGTTTGATGATGTATCGATCTAGCTTGGTTTGGTCTAGTTGGATCGATGGACCGATGATTGATTGATTAATTTGCTTGTGTGGATCGACAAGAGGAGGCTAAGAGGTTTGATTTATAGATGGATGGATCCATGGATACTTTCCAAACGAAAATGCATGCCGGCTTTGATTTCGATACGTACGCCATCGATCGGTCGGTGGCTTCTTTCGCCTTTCCTTTGGATTAATTAATACCACACAAGGCCGCGTACGTGGTGCCTTTCCTTTTCTCGCGCGCTTCGTGGGCTCCCGGTGGGCTTTCTCCAGCAGAGCAGGCCGAGATGGATGGCACAACTGTCAACCGGGGTCCGGCCGGCATAGCTCACCTGAGTAGTAGTTTTCTCAACAAAAAAAAAAAAAAAACCACCCGTCGTAGTTTGCTGTCTAAAGTAATTTTCCCGTAGGAAATATATACACTAATAAAATAGTCTTATGTCTTCCCCTAAAAAAAGTCTTATCTATTATATTTATATATATATATATATATCTATACCTAATAATAAAAGCAATAAGGTTTCTTCCTTCCAGATTTTCGTCCGTCAGGTTTCCGTGGTTTGGTTCGTACGTCGATGGTTCCTTCGTTTCGTACGTCGATCTTTCCTTCGTTTCCTCCGCGTTATTACCTATCAGAATCGTATCCGGTCAGGTAAGTGCCATGGTTGGAGAAGGAGACGAGTCCCGACTTTACAAATCACCCGTGCGTCCCCTCCAAACCGACCTCTCGTTCCGCTCGTATGTCGTCCCGAGCTGTGACGCCGCCGCCGCCTTGAAGCGCTCGGTGGATGCCATGGACGCCACGTAGCCGAGCACCGTGTTACTCTGATTCTCTCCTGTGAAATGCGCCAGTACATCGCCCGTCGAGCGCCGCCAGGCCACCACTGACCAGCGTTGTTCCCCCTGCACTCGGTCCCCCGCACCACTTCCCCGTCCAAACGAGATGATAGAGCGGGACTGGCCCATCCTCTATGTGGACTTCAGACTCCTCGGGTGTGCCATGGCAAATGCAGAGCTGGGTGGAGAGCGGGCTGGGGTCTGAGCTACTCCATGTCGTCGACAAGGCTGGGTACGGGACAGCGACAATACCGCGACCTTCGTGCTTCTCATGCTGTTCTACGTCGCCTGCATGCCGTCGATCGTCTGCGAGGCGGATACGACCGAGGGTCCGTACTCTCTCGTCATGGCGCCGTCTCGCGTGCTTGCGCAGCAGATCAAGATGGAAACGGCGAAGTCAGCATCTGGGTTGGCCCAAAAACTCACGGCTCCTCAATGCTCTCTGCTTCCAATGACTCATGCGGTCATGCCCCAGCAGTGTCAGCGGAGCCTGCTGAGAGTTGTACCACTTTGTTTAGGTCTGATATAATTGTGTATGCCTTTTTCACAGATTCAGCACCTTGCATATAACTGACAATTGTTTTTCTCCTCCTACAAATTCATATCATCTTGTCTTAAAAAGTAGTTTTGGGATTGTTCTTTTTTCTTTTTTGGTGATATGTGCTCCTATTTCACCTCAAAGTTTCAACCCAATGAATCGGAGAATAGTCTCCACTACTAATAAATTGTGAAGGATTTGTTGCTCCAGTTGCTTCATTGCTTGATTGAGAATCGTATACAAGTTAATATAATACGTCATTGTATTTGTCGTCTAACAGTTTTTCTTTGTGCAGTTGTCATGTAAGATTATTAAATTTGTAATTTGCATTGCCCGATTACCACCTCTGATTTTCAAGCTGTTGTGAGTTGCGATGCACGTACCATGGACTGGTTTTATTTCTGCATGTATTCTGAAAGCTTGCAGGAAGATGCAGGTTGCTTGAAAAGGGAATGAATATGACTACTGGAAATATTTATCTTCGTCTTCGGCGTGCTACACTTCAGAGATCCAATCAATTGGACATATTGCACAAGACTTTGACGGGTGGAGCTCAATACTAGGCTGTGCGTGAAATCGACGCAGGGGCTGCAGCTACGTGAAGTCGACGCAGTTTCTCTTTGTGAAGTCGATGTTGAATTTTTGACTTGACCCAAGGATGCCTATGTGTGTATTTGGATCTGGAATTCTAGATCGATCTGATGAGTTTTTTGTTTTGCACATGACGTGCCGATCTTTTATTTTACCCTTGTGTGGTTGCTATTTCTGTCTGATTAGCGTATGTCTTTTGTGTTGATTCTTATAGCTTGTGAATGCATTTCAGTGGCTAAAAATGCAGTGTTCTCCGATGGTAGCGTACTCCATATTGTCTTACTGCAACACATAGCGAGGCATTAATTAGGGGTTCCTTAGTTGGCACTAACCTCACTTCGACAAGAGGCTATCTTTTTGGATATCAACGTACCCAACAACAGTACTACATAGAAAGCATAGGTTTTCGAAGTCATGATCAGGACCATATGCTCTCCTTGGGGCAAGGACTTGCGTGCTTCGTTGTGTCAACATAACTGATTTCCTGTAATTTTATATGGTTTTAAAAAATTATAATAAAATTTAACCGTAGCAACGCACGGGCCCTTTTGCTATATATATACCAATAAAAGCAATAAGCTTTCTTCCGGTCCGTCCACAATTTTACTCTTTTGCCCTCCCACCACGAAATATTACATGACAATGCCACCGCACAAAATCCCCGTCGCGACCCGCAGTCCAGTCCGCCATCGGTCTGTTGACCAACGCGCTCCATGTCTCCCGATTCCCAAACCATCTCGGCTTCCTCCCTACTCCGCGCCGCCAAGATCCGCCATGGTGAGGACCTGCAGCAGCCTCCGGTGGCCATGCCCTCGACCTGGAACGTCGTTGTCGCTGTCCCGAACAAGAACCCCATGGCAAACGCGCCGTGGCTCTACCCGCCGGTGCCCACCACGGCGCGGGCGAATCCTCAACCTTCGCTGAGCAGGACGGGGACCAGCAGCGGCGGGACGCAACGGGCAGACGGAGAAGCTGCGCCCCGCACCCATCGAGCTAGCTTCCGACGAGCGAGCGCGAGCAGCAAACAACTCAGTCTCATTCTCGCAGGTGGGAGTGCGCATGCTATGCTGTGTAGTAGCAGCAGTACACCTTCATACTATGCATCTATCCCAAGTATTTTTTAAAGCGTGTTTTTAGTTCAGTTCTAACAGAATAAAATTGAGGAACAATTTGTGTCTTTCAATGCACATTTGAGTTTATTTGGCAATCTCAGTTGATTTATTTTAAAAGACGGATTTTTCAAAAAAGTAGTATGTACTAATTCTTTCATCAGCACAATTGGGGTACTAATTCTCAAAAAATCAATAAAACACGTGAAACTTGTTGTATTCCAAGAGATTTGAATGTGCAACCAATAGCCAGCCCAAGAACAGCATGGCTGCCATGGTTAGTGCATGATTTTATAATTAAATACATAGTCTACCGAACATACTCTGTACAACATATTGTCATGCATCAATTTGCTATCTTTTCTCTCTCGCACCTCGAACGAACCCACCTCCTATCCTCCCGAATAGAACCATCCCTGGCCGCCACCCTATCGGTCTCCGCCCATCGGCGACCTTCACCTCCTATGACCAGTTGAATGGCATCCCGGTGGCCCCAAACATTTTTGTCCCCGAGCACCAAACCCTATCGCGGCTCCTCCATGCTATCCGCCATAAAGAAGCTCCGCCGCTCCACACAAATTATTATCGCGAGGAATGCATCATGCTTTGTTCGTGGTCAAGTACCCGTGAGAACAAAACTAACTCAGCATGTTGTAACTCGCGTCGACCTACAAGATAAGGTGGTCCCCGGTTCGACAACTTTGTTCTTCTCCGACCAGCTCTAAGAGTTGTTGCTAGACTTCTTCCGATAAGGCCGTGCTGGTTTGGCGGTCGATTCGAGTATAGCTAATTTAGCGGTGGCGGTGGCGGTATCAGTGGAGGTAGATAAAAAAAGATTAATATGAAAGGGTGAAATAAGGCAACAGTTTTACAGGTCCAACAACTTTCGGTCAAAATTTGGGTTGTATCGATGTCCCGATGCAACGCACGGGCATGTGTGCTATATATCTTAATTGCCTGTCTAAAATATACACTAACCAGCCATGGACGGATGAACTTAATTACAGCCTGGCCTGTTTTTTTTTATAAAGGGAATATATTAATATCAAGAAGATAACAATTACACCCATCCTCTGTAACAACGAGATGTCAAAAACAAATCGAGACATCCAGGATGCACACAGCCAAAGCAAGAAAAGAAGAGAAGAAAAGAAAACAAGACACCTGCCCAAGTAGCAATTCGCATTAGTAGGAAACAAACACTAGTAGTGGCAACCCCTAGACTATGAAAGAGGCTCTCCAATAACAATACCTTCAAAAAGGGAACAGTGCACAAGCGCCTTCGTTGCCCGATCTAAACCAAAGTATGATCTTGAGTTCTCATCCTCGAGAAAGTCCGAGAAATATCCACACAACGCCTTCACCAAGGAAGCGACTAGAAGTCTGTCGTTGCCAGGTACAACCAATAAAGGTCAGACCTAGAGTTTTCACCCCGGATATCGAGACTATGCTCAAAGAGCACCATCAAAACGAAGTCACCCTGCGTTGTCGCCGCTGCTTGCAAGAACACTGATGCAACATGCTGATCGCTAGGCTCACAGCCGGCATGCACACAGTTTTGACGTGAACATAGCCACGCAAACAAACCCGTATTGGCACGCCATACTGTGAGGTATCATCTTCTTCACAACCATTGTTTTACCAGAGACAGTTGCTCGCACACGGTTCTAACATGGACATCGCCACGCTGCGAAAAAACCGTGCTTATGCAAAGCGCACTATCAAGCTTCCGTCGTCATTACCCGCTTGAATCATCACTTGGCAAACTCGAAGTGACATGTGTCATTGAGGACTTTCTCATGCCCTCCGAGTGTAACCGTTGCGACATACCCTGCCTCCATCAGCATCAATGTAATCGACGCGATATATATCCGTAGTCGACGTACCGATGAAGCTGATGAAAAGTGAGTATTCATGTCGCCTCGGCCAGCAGCCAATCGCGATGGCGCCACCACACCTGATACCATTTGAGGCATTACCAGGAACGAGGCACGACTAGCAGGTCACTTATCTTCTCTGTAGCGATGCATCTGCATGACCAGTGGAGCAATACATCCGGTTGAAGTCTCACATGCACGCACACGCACGTCATTGCCTCATTGGGTCAAGTGCAAGACGTGGACTTGAAATCAACTTGCTTCTCTCGATCCGTGGCAACATGGGGAACGAAGGCCGGCGGCCGGCGCCCAGATTGGAACGAGCCGGTGATCCCAACGACGGCCAGACCGTGAGGCCTGATGGCAGCTAGATCGATGCAGACGACGGCCAGATCTGATACATGGGAGGAAGAAGACCACCAGGCTGCTGGAGGAAAGGAAAAACGAGCCGAGATCTCCCGCCGCCGCCGTCCGCCGTCGACCGGCCTCCTCCGGCGGCGGCGAGTAGAACGGGGAGGCGAGGAACGGGCTGCTACGGACCCGTCGGCGGCGCCTCCGGAGTAGCTAGGAGCGACCCAGGAGGCTAGGGTTTTCTAGAAAAAGACACTTTTCCAGCCCGACTACCTAGTAGATCGATTTGGTCAGCAATGCGAGAAAACAAAGAACCAGGCCGGGCGCATTGCTCGAGTGTCCGACACAGCATGCCTGAGCTTTGCTGTAGATTCGCCTCTACTATTAGCCTCCTTGTTTTCAAGATAGCAACTCCATCTCGTGCTTGCGCTTGAAACTGTTTTTGCTGTATGATGGGGTCATCAGTACAAGACCGCCTCACATTAAAGACGCGACATAGAGCCAACCGAAAATAAAAGAAAATTGGCCGTCTGGGATAGAAAAACTCAGACAGTTGAAATATTGAGTCCGTCTCCGATAACCACTGCGGCGATTCAAGTTTCCGACCGTCGCTAAAAAGTTACCGCTGGAGACGGCTATAATATCTGTCCGTCGCAACTTTTAGCTTAGACGGCGCTTGTTTTTCGCCGTCTCTGGTCATTTACCATTGGACGGTACAGGGGACCCTCTCTCCCCATATTTGTTCCTTTTATGCGCAGAAAGTTTATCTAGTATCTTGTTGTACGAAGAGGAATTTGGCGGCATCGTGGGTTAAGGGTTTGCAGAAATGCACCGTCAGTCTCACATCTTCTTTTTGTTGACGATTCCCTTATTTTCTCATGAAGGCGGATATGACTAATGCAACTTCTCTACAACAAGTTTTGGATACCTATTGTGCCAACTCGGGACAATTGGTGAGTTTGGCTAAATCTAGCATTTTCTTCTCTCCCAATACACATGTTATCTTGAGAGCAGAAATTTGCGAGGACACATAAGCTCTTTCGGATAAATATTTGGGCCTTCCTGCTTTAGTAGGTGCGGATAGGAGTGATTGCTTCTTACACTTTATTGAGAGAATTATTTAGAGAATTAATGGTTCGAAAGAAAAACAACTATCTATTGGAGGGAAGGAGATTCTCGGTTGCCCAAGCCATTCCGGTATACGCCATGTCATTTTTTCAAATTCCGAAAGCTGTTTGTAAGAGAAAGGCAGCGCCAGATCGTCCAAGTCAGAATTTCCAGGATTTAGCGCCTCCCAATTCAGGTCAATGTTGCGTGGAGGTGGTTGGCCAAGAGTGCGTTCCAGGATTTAGCGCCTCCCAATTCAGGTCAATGTTGCGTGGAGGTGGTTGGCCAAGAGTGCGAGTGAAATGGTCCAAGATCACCGAAGGTCCTCGTGGCCCGTAACCCATCCACCGTTTTGTTGCAGCCTCTGAATGTGCTTTTTCCTCCTCCGGGAGTTGACGCGGAAATGAAAATATTTCGTGTTTGCATCGCCTTCCTTAAGATTTCAGATTCTGGATGCCTGCAATATTTCGTGCGCTCCAGGATAGCCAAACCCATGACCGGATTCTTCAGAGCTGCCCGCAAGGTTTTGTCCTCCCCCGAGAGTGTTCTTGATTGCTGAGCGATGTCCAGTTGGAGGATAACATCGAGGGCCATGATGAACTGCAGCTTATGATCAGAGAAAAGGCTCCTGCTCCAAGCGTGCAGCTTCCTCGCAGTATGCTTGAGCTTATGGTTTAAGACATGCACAGGCTGGGAATGTGTGGTAGGATCCTCCCAAGCCGCCTGGACCACGTCCAGGAAGCCTGGCATTCTGATCCAGAAGTTCTCGAACCTGAAGGAGGGCGGGCGCCTGGGGCCGCATTGGCTTGATAACATAAGAGGGCAGTGATCAGTGAGAGATGAGGACAAGGCGGTGAGCACATGGTGGCCGAAAGTGAGGTCCCAGCTAGGGTTGCAGAAAGCCCTGTTGAGTCGGACCAAAGTGGGATCGCTTCTTTCGTTACTCCAAGTATACTTTCTGTTCTGCAGCTTGACTTCCTCGAGCTGGCAAGTGTTAAGGGCCTGCTGAAATTGATCGATGAGATGAAAGTTCAGGTTGGAGTTGTTCTTGTCCGCGGCTTGATAGATGAGGTTGAAATCCGCAATAATGAGCCACTTCTCATCATTTGCGGGAGCACTTGCTATAGCCTCATCGAGGAAAGCTCTCTTCTCGGCGTCGATGGTCGGTCCATAGACGTTGGTGAGCTTGAAGGTGGTGCCACATGCACGGATGCAGACGTCGGCGGAAATCAGGTGAGTCCCAATGTGAGAGTTTGTCATGGAGACGTGGTCATCATCCCAAAGGAATAGGATCCCCCCTCTGGTGCCAGTTGCCGGCCTATTTGCGAAAGAGCGAAGCCGGAAGCCCCCAATATAAGCAGCCGTTGCGTGGTCGATGAAATTGAGCTTGGTTTCTTATAGACAGGCAATGTGGCAAGGCGTGTTGGCGAACATGGCATGAACGGTGTCCTTTCTCGCTTGGTCATTTAGCCCGCGGGTGTTCCAATCGGCAATGTTGAGGAGCGGTTGCGTCATTGCAGGAAGGGTGGGCTCGGGCGCAAGGTCGAGGGAGAGCTAGTAGACGTAGCAGTTGTAGACGTAGAAGAGGTGGACGTAGTAGTTGTAGACGTAGATGTAGTAGACGTAGATGAAGTAGCAGTTTTAGTTACAATGGTGTGTCTGTTGGTTCGCACATCACTTAGAGCTAGTCTGGAAAAACTCTATTCCGATACATGGCAACAATCGATGGCAAGGATGTGATCGTGCTGGCCAGGTGTTTGGAGCTTCACTGCTAGAACAGGGAGGAGAAGACTAGCCTGAATATATTTTGGTTGCCGCAACCGTGTAAATGGTACTATATGTGTACTGCATCACTTTAGCTGTCGACTGCCATATATGTCTTTCCAGAACTTTGGTGAGTGGTGACTCGTTCGGGTCACCGGTGATGTATCGTTTTCGCAATTCAACGTGTTGTTTGCACACGCGCTGAAAGAGCTTGCTGATGGATGCTGTCAACATGTCAGCTCGGATGACCAAAAAGGATCTTGGCTAGACCAAAAGAGTTGGTAGGCCGGTTGAGTAGATGAACCCATGCTCCAGGCTTTAACCCGGCTTCGCAGACAAAGCCATGCATGCTCTAAAGGCGCGTGGAAACCCACAGGTCGTGCCGCCTACCTCGGACAGGCTCTCCGACGGAGCCACCCTCGCGCCGGACACACCTCCGGCCTATCCTGCTGGGGCGAGTCACAGATATTTTTGTGCTCTGTGCATGGGCTTCAAGCCCACCAACCAGGCCCGTACCAACTCTTTAGCCCTCCTCCTACGTTGGCTGGAGTTACAAGCGCTCACCACCACGCTCGGCTGGTAGCAGAACCGAGGGCTGGCTAATTAAGGGTGTGTTTGGTAGGGTGTATCAGCTTGGCACGGCTATCTCACCTCGTACATGCTGATCTGTACCGGGTTGGATTGAGATAGTTCTCTGTGTTTGGTGGCCCGTCCGACTTTTTACACTCAGATCCCCCAAAAGAAATTAAAAAATCAATCAGGTCCTGAGGGATTCCCCATCGTTGGGCTGACGGAGCTAGCCGGCGCTGGGCGGAGCTAGCCGCGAGGAGGAGCTTGCCGGCCACGAGGAGGAGGAGCTCGCCGGGGCTCAGCCGCGAGGAGAAGGAGCTCGGCCGTGAGGAGGAGCTAGCCGCGAGGAGGACGAGCTCGCGTGGCCTCGGCCGTGAGCAGGAGGAGCTCGACCATGAGGAGGAGCTAGCCGCGAGGAGGAGGAGCTCGCCGGCGGGAGGCAACGAGAGGAGGAGGCTGGCCGGCGCTGGAGGAGCTCGCCGGCGGGAGGCAGCGCGAGGAGGAGGTCGACCGGCGCTGGAGGAGCTCACCGGTGGGAGGCAGTGCGAGGAGGAGGTCGGGTCGGCGCTGGAGGAGCTCCGTCGGCGCTGGTTCTCGCGTGAAAGGAAAGGAGACGGGAAAATGGGGCATGATTTTCGGGCGGGGGGCTGGGCCGCGATTGACGGGTGGGGCCCACGCGTGGGAAGTTTTCGTATGAGCTCAGCCAGGCTGAGGTGAGAAGCTCGATTTTAGCTTCCCAACCCGACCAGGCTGAGGAGGTATTTTCGTATGAGGTGGGCAGGGCTGAGAGCACAAAACCAGCCTACCAAACAGCTGAAATGTGAGTGGGCAGGGCTGAGGGGAGATTTTCTGGTTTCACCCAGGCTACCAAATACACCCTAAGTTGCTGTACGCGCCTGTCCCTTACCGATGTGGGACTAAAAACTGGTCGAACGGTGTGAGTTGTGTGCTGTCCTTGTTACCTCCTCACAGAGAATCCGCACGCACGTGGTGTCCAAGATCCTCGCGCCGAACGAGCTCGGCTGGAAGGCACGCATGGTGACCTGACCTTCGAGCTCGGCCGGCTGGTGTGTGCCTGCACGCCGCACGAGCACAGGATCATGGTGGCTGCTGGCGCCCAAGGTGCAGGCTGGGGACAGGATCATGGTGGCGGTGGCTGCTGGCGCGATGGGGAGGATGTGTGAGGCAAGGACTGCCGGGAGTCCCGGCCGGAGCGGTGGATCCGGGAGGACGCTGTATGTGCCATCGTATCGTTTAAGTCCGGCGGACGGATCGGATCTGTCTTGGCTAGGACATGGCGCTCCTGGTGAGAAACTTGGAGGTGCTTGCCGGGCACATCTCCATCATCGTACGTCCACATGAAGAACGGCTCGAGGCAGCTGTTTCACAGTTGATCGTAGAGAGGATTAGAATATATATTGTCACACTGGATTCTTTAGCCCTAATCCTATACCCTAGAATCAGAGAAGATGATAGGAACTGGATGAATCACTTGGATGCATATGCCACTTTGTTAAGTTTTCTGTCAAGCCCCTAGTTAGAGTTAAATTCACTGGTTATTAATTGTCCATCATGTTTTCCTTTGCACGGGATTTATGCAACAACCTAGAAACAATTGCACGGGATTTATACAACCCATGTGGGTTGCAACTTAATAACATGACAACCACTTTATGTTTTTTATGGCCGATCCATCTATCGACCTAATGTAGTCATGATTGTGCCTTTTGTGAACTCAACTTTAGTAATGAAAAATAAAAGGCCATATGCAACAATCTATCGATGTAGAAGCTGGGGTCTCTTTTTTTTTTTTAAAGATCTTGGTTCAAACTTATTTAAACTTTCAAATAAGTTGTAAGCAAGAAACGGATTGAATAAATCCAGAATACTAGGGGATTACATTGGAAGAGCACATGTAATGATGACGAAATAGGATGCTCGAGAAAATATTGAAAACATGAGATAAAGAGGAGCATACAATCTGGTTCATATAGAATTTTCTTTACAGTCGTGAGGCTCTATAAAAAAACATGTAAAAAGTAACTCTAAAACATATTACTCCTAATTGCATGATTTACTACACATTGGGAGGAATAAGCCACATGCCATTTTGAGAGGAATGTGCCACCTTGATCCTCCTCATGCCCTCACCACGCCTCTTGTTCTCAAACCAATGGCACAGGCGACCACGGTTTTCCAAGTACAAGGTGTTGGCACTGTAGATACAATTTCTCTTCACCTGGCCGCGCCCGCCAGCTATTGGGGTACTCGGCAAATATACCGCTTTAGGTACGTAGTTATGGTTCTTCGACTGGAATGGCTATGCATGTAACGATGACAAAATAGGATCCTCCAGAAAATATTGAAAAACATGAGATAAAGGAATAGTATAAAATCATAAAATCTGGTTCATACAGATTTTAGTTTGCAGTCATGAACCTCGATAAAAAACATGTAAAAGTAAATACAAAACATCTAGTTTCATGGTTTGCTACACACTGGGAGGAATAATCCACATGCCATTTTGAGAGGCATGTGCCACCTTGATCCTTCTCACGCCCTTAGCGCGCCTCCTGTTGTCGAACCAATCATACATGTGACCACGATTGGCATAGTACATGGTGTTGGCACTGTAGATACAATTTCTCTCCACCCGGCCGCGCCCGCCAGCTGGCACTCTCACCGATGTGGAGCATGTTTCCCCTAAGAACAAGGCATGCTCACCTAAGCTTGTCACTTCTGCCCACTTCAGCGTCTGATCTTGGCGGTAGTAGGTGAGCGCAAAGACCTTGAACAAAGGAGGGACGTTCTTGTACAAGCAAGTCGTCGTCATGGCCAGCTTGCCACCCAGGACAAAGACGTGATTTCTGTATGGCGAGGTGCCCATATAAGAGGGATAGTGTGGCGCCGAGGGATCACGCTGAACGGATAGCAGCCGGGTGACGGCCACAGATGTGATGGCACCGTCGTCTTTGCTAGTGATGTCGAACCTGAACAATTCCTTGTCGGTGGTGAGGCCATAGAGTTCTCCATTGCAAAAAGTTATATCCTCAAACCTCTTTGATTGTTCTCGTCTCATGATCCACCAGTCATCCTCCGGACAGCCAACCCTGCAAAGCGCGACACCGGATGAGCTTGTGAGGGCGGCGAGGATGCAATCGTTCCATGTGGGCTCCTCCGAGAAGACAATCTTTTGGATGATGCCTGGTCCTCCGTCGCGGTGTCTCGTAGGGACGAACTTTCTCTGCTTGACAGAGAGCGGCACCTCGACTCCGGAGAAGATGTTGCCAATCACTATGTTGACGTGTTGCGCGTGAGGGCGGCCACCCAGCCGCCGTCGTGAGCTCCCACAAACCGCCTGACTTCCGCCTTGCTCGGGACCCGGATAGCAAAGGCCTGGCCGTCCTCGGGACAGTACATGCGCTTTATCTTGTCGCGCCTGCCACCAAAGGAGGAGATGTGGCACGGGAGGGCCGGTGGCGCCGCCGCATGGCGTGCGGCATCTCGCCACGATGTGCATACGGCGGCGAAGCGGACGCGTTGGAACAGGCTGACGATCTTGACGTAGACCAGGTGGAGGTTGTCGATAGGGAGATCGGAGACCAGCAGCTATACTCCATTGTCATCTCGTCCAAGGTGCGATCGCTCGATCTGCTGCATGGTTCGATTAGCCCTGGCGAACGTGCGTAAGGATAACACTATGGATCCATTGCATGGCTGGAGTTTTGGACACGGAGACCCAGTTTGGCACGAATAAAGGATTGTCTCTTGTGCGTATGTATGTATGTATGTATGTATGTATGTATGTATGTATGTATGTATGTATGTATGTATGTATGTATGTATAGTATAGTATAGTATAGTATATATACATACTCCATGACCGAAATTCGTACGAATTTGCTTTAATCAATGCTTACACGTATAGGATCTTGCTTTCGATGAAATGTGCATAAATCTAAAATATTTTCCGTTGTAAGTAAAAAATCTTTATGTGGTTTGTTTATCGGAAGGTTTTGCTTGCTAAAGATAATTTGGTCATGCGATGATGGAACAGGAGTAAACCATGCCAGTCTGGTGAAACTGTCAAGCATTTGTTTATTAATTGTTCCTTCACTTTGACATATATGTAGACTAGTTCATTTTATTTTTAATATCTCGCCTCCTACTAGTATTGCTAATATGTTTGGTAGTTGGCTTAATGAATTAGACAAGAAAACTAAGCTCATATTCGCATTGGCGTTGTGCTTTTCATTTGGGCAATATGGAATTGCTGCAATGATGTGGTGTTTAACAAAACTGAAAATGCAATGCTCATTTTTTACAGGTTGTTCACCGACCCACACATTGGATAAATATGTGGTCCTTTCTTCTTCCTACTGAGCAGCGGCCTCTCATGGATACTTGATTTAACTCGTTTGATGGCGGCGTTCGGGCTATGGATGTTGGCAACAAGCTAGAAGAATCCAACATGATTAGACATAGTATCCTTCCTATATTTCCATGACCGGTTCATGTGGCCACTTTGGTTGACCCATGAAGATGTAATAACTATTAAATACTTTGATACTTTTATTTGCAATATATTTTAGCTGTATGCATCATCATGATGCAGAGGCTGAGGTTTACCCCCATTTAAAAAAGATTTGATGTGGTCCTTCAAACCAGCAACAGTGAGTAAATTGGCAAGGACCTCATGTTGCTCTCTCACCTAGAGGTTATTCCAGCAGGTAGCTGGAAAGTATATGTTCCTACATCAACTTGCACAACTCGTACCTTGGTTTCAGATAACAACTACTTCGATCAGTGTTTCTAGTCATTCATGTTGTGACAAGGATGCACTTCTTCTTCTTCTTAGAAGCAAAGCTTGCGAGTAGGCTTGTGTTAATACTCCCTCCGGTTCAATGAATAATGTGCAATTTTGTTTTTTGAAAAATTGCCAGAATGAAAGGCGCATGTGCGGTGGACTGCTAGATCTCCCCTAACTGCCCCCGTTCTTGGTTCCAGTACCTCAAAAATCCGGTGTAGTTAAACCTCACACCAATCTGATTTTTTGAAAAAATGGACTAGCCTGCTGCGCGTGCATCTGGTAGCGAGAAACAAGGAGTCGGTGTAGGGGAAACAAGATTTATCAGGGGAACGATGGGAAAAAGATTTCACTACCGCTCGCTCCTTAATCGTTGCTCCAGTTTTTTCGCGCCAGACTCATAGAAACAGAGGGAGTAATTATGATTGGGCTGCCACTTGTGATGCATATACTAGCCAGAAAATGAAAACATTTAATTTTTTTCTTAATGCTTCGCAACTGGACGATACACTGACAAATCGATGCATGGGCGAGACAACTCCACCTGGGTTTTCTTCCCTTGCACTTCTCGAAATTCATGCCCCTCTACCTTCAACAGAGGAATACGACCGCCATGGTCAGGTTCAACCAATGATGGCCGGTCCTAGAAATTCACGCTGGAACTCGAAACACTCAAAAAGCGCCACCAAACCAAAGCGGCGTGTGCTGCCACCGGTGATCTTCAGGATCTTGACGCGTCGTTCTTGTTGGAGGAGATATGGGTTGCTGTGGTGAAAAAAGTCCCGAGGCCGAATGGTTTCTCTAGGCGGTTTTTCCTTTTGCGAAATATAGTATGACGCAGCACATACACTCACGACTATGATGCATATATGCACATCCTATCCGTATGAAAACCTCAGAGAGACTGAGTCGGCGGATTCAGGCTTGAGATTGACAAAATCAACACATGCGACTCGCTATGGACGGGAACGTTGCTTCTCACTGAAAAAATATTCCGTCTCATAAATGAGAAACACCAGTTTCATACCCCGGATTTGCAGTCTGCTCGGCTGGAAGTATAACCACCCGTCAACCTCCAACCACAGGTTGATTCACCTCTAGACGGGTTTTTCAATGTGAAAAACGTATGCGCGGTACACCAACTTGGCGAACTCGGGTACATTGGTCACGAAGTTGCAAAATGTGAAATTCGAGTCACAAACTTGTCATATGTGGGCACGTTAGTCACTCCCGTGACGGCGAGGTTTAAAATCTGACAGAAGTTACTGATGTAGCATACGTTGACCACGCTTCCGTTAGGAGGGCCTGCTGGAGGCGATGTTTTTTTTGTGAAAACTCCCCTAAATCTATCATGTTTGTCATTTGTTCATCTCCACTCCTCCCGTAGCAACACAGACGAAGGCAAGGTCAAAAAAAAAAAACACACAGACGAAGGCAGGGCGTCGGCGGCGACGGCCGCGGCACCATGTCGTCGAGCAGGAAGACCTCACCGTTGCCGAGATCCCATCCACCTGCATCTCCGCCGCCGAAATCCCCGCCGCCTACATCTCCGACTCCCACATCTCAGGTGGAAGGAGAGGAGCCGGAGCTGGTTCCACCGCGGCGGAGAGAGCCAGGCGCCGACCGTCCAGACTACGGCACCATGACGTCGAGCAGGATGACCTCACGGTCGCCGAGATCCCATCGACCTGCATCCCCGCCGCCGAAATCCCCGCCGCCTACATCTCCGGCTCCCACATCTCAGGTGGAAGGAGAGGAGCGGGAGCTGGTTCCACCGCGGCGGAGAGAGCCAGGCGCCGACCCTCCAGACTATGGTTAGTCCCAAATATCTCAGTTCGTAGTAGTTTTAGCTAGTGTAGTGCTGCAGTACTGGTGGTGATTAATGGAATTAGGGTTTTGAAAAGGGGAATTTCTCGTGTGCTTTGAAATGTAGGTCTTTTTCCTGGAAAGTTTAGCATAGAGCTGCATCATGGAGGATTTTTCTGTGGCATTGGTCCTAATCGAACATATTTACAAGGAAAAGTAGACTGGTTCGATGATTGCGTAGCCGAACAATGGACTCAAAATCATGTTGACTATCTACTTGACCAGTGTGGCTGTCCTGGATCCAATTGGGAACATGTGTATTGGTTGCAGCCAGGGAAGTCAATGCAAGATGGTTTGAAGCCTCAACTATGGCAAAGGGATGCTAAAGAGTTGGCAGATGCAGCTGAGGTGTACAAGAATTTGGTGTTGTATGTGGATGATGGTAATTTGCTAAAGACACAGGAAAAGGTTGATGATGTTGTACTAGAAGGTAGCTCTATGCCTGAAGTTTTAACCCCTATTGTTCCACTGAAAGTGAGGAAGCAGAGGAAGAGGGTACCTGAAGAAGCTGCAGATGCTGGACAACATAGTGGGTCAGATACAGATTTATTTGATAGTGACTATGACTTTGAAGATGAATTTAGTTCGGATGATGATGACTTTGTGAAAGCAGTGGATGATGATGTTGAGGATGTGCTAATTAAGAAGCAAGCAGAGGAAGAGGTGTGGGCAGATGCACCTAAAGAAGATGATGAGCTGCAGCTTCCTGAGCATGAAGATGAGTACAAAATTAAATTCCACACTAAATCATTTAATCCAGAAACTGACATGGAAAATCCCCAATTTAATCTCAGTATGGTGTTCAGTAGCATGGTAGAGGCGAGGAAAGCATTAGCTGAATATTGTGTGAAGGAAAGAGTGCAGATAATTAAGAAGAGGAATAATGCAAAACGGTTGGAAGCTGAATGTTCAGGAGAGTGTGCAAATGGACAGTGTCCATGGAAACTTGTGGTGTCCAAGGACAACCGGACTGACAAGTTTTTGGTGAAGGAATTTGTGGGGAACCATGAATGTGAGAAGGTGTGGAATGTGAAGGAATTGACATATGGATATTTGGCTAATAAATTTGTCGAAGAATTTAGAGACAATGAGAATGTGTCTATCAAATCATTTGCCAAAACTGTACAGAAGGAGTTGCACATGACACCAAACAGATACAAGCTAGCTAGAGCAAAGTACAAAGCTCTGCAAGTTATCCATGGAGATGAGAAGCAGCAGTACAACCTTCTGTGGGACTATGGAGAAGAAATTAGGTATATGAATCCTGGCACCACATTTTATTTGAGAACTATAGGCAATCCAGGTGTTTTCAGTACACTGTACATGGCATTGGATAGCTGCAAAAGGGGTTTTCTCAAGGGATGCAGACCATTAATTTGTCTTGATGGTACACATATCAAGACTAAATATGGAGGACAACTTTTAACAGCAGTTAGCATTGATGGAAATGACTGTATATTCCCAATTGCAGTGGCAGTTGTGGAAGTGGAGTGTTATTCCAGCTGGAAATGGTTCCTGACAACTTTGAAGAATGATTTGAACATTTGCAATACAACTCCTTTCACCATAATGAGTGACAAGCAAAAAGGATTGATCAAAGCAGTATTAGAGGTATTCCCTGATAGTGAGCACAGATTTTGTGTAAGGCATCTATTGCAGAACATGAGGCAACACTGGAAAGGAGAGACTGTGAAGAACCTTCTTTGGGCATGTGCAAGATCAACTACAATTGGCAGATGGGAAGCAAACATGGAAAAGTTGAGAGCAGAATGTCCAGGAGCACATGAATGGTTGGAAAAGATGCCACCAAATACATGGTGCAAGGCCTTTTTTAGTGAATTTCCTCACTGTGATCTTCTTCTAAACAATGTTTGTGAAGTGTTCAACAAGTAAGTGTACTGCCACATGTATATTTAACTTGATATGATTTCTCACTGAAGTGTTCAACAAATAAGTGTATTTAACTTTACATGTTTTCTCCAGGATGATTTTGGAAGCCAGAGAGGTATGTATCATGTCAATGATGGAGAGAATTAAGACTGTAATTCAGACAAGGATGCACACTAAAAAGAAAGAGGCAATTGAGAAGTGGAAAGGGAGAGTGTGCCCTAAAATTATGCAGAAATTGAGGAAATTTACAGATCTGTCCAATCTTTGTACTGTAACTCCAGCTGACATGGGAGTTTTCTCAGTTATGTCAAATCAAGTCCAGTATGTGGTTGAGTTAAACTCGCGGAGCTGTAGTTGCAGGAGGTGGCAATTGACTGGCATCCCTTGCCATCATGCAATAAGTTGTTTGAGGCATGAGAGGATAAGACCAGAACATATGGTATCTAGTTGTTATTCACTGGAAGTGTACATGCAGGCATATGACAAACCAGTCATGCCTTGCAGGGACAAGAAAGAGTGGACAAGAACTAATGGCCCTGATGTGCTGCCTCCTTACTATGAGAAAAAAGTTGGCAGGCCGAAGAGATGCAGGAGAAAGGACCCACTAGAGAATGAAAGTGGCACAAGAATTAGTAGGCATGGTGTGAAGATGCATTGTAGCTATTGTAGATCACCAGATCACACCAAGCGAAATTGTGCACAATACAAGGCTGATCTGGAGCAAGGGATTGCGTTTCCTCCTAAGCAAAGGGCAGCAGAGGATGTGCCAAACACAGAAAATCCAGCCGGCCAAGATCAAGACACAACATTTGAATCTGAACAAGTGCACACTGAGCAAGGTGCAGTTGACGAAGATGCAACTGAATCTATACCAGTTGATCTAGTTCTAGAAAAAAGAAAGAGAAAACCAAGCAGGAAGAGGATGGAGCAGCAGCAGGCAGAAGCAGAATATGAGGCTAGGAGGAAAAAAGCAAAACATTTTGATGAAAATGGTGACATTGATTGTCCGGAAATATTGGCAGTAAGTTTGCTCTAGTATTTTTTTTTTACTTGTACAGATTTTTTTAAAGTGTGCTTCTCTTCTTTGTTTCAGCATATTATTCCTAAAAATTTAGTGGCTTCCCATGATCCAACAAATCTGCAAAACACCATGGTGTACAAGTTGTCACATGAGGTATATTGTATTCTTTTTCACATGATTTATTTCATTACGAAAAACCTACAAGTTGTTATTCCTTCAACATAGGTACCTAAAAGGGCAACAAGAGTACCTGAACCACTGCCTGAAGAGTCCCTATTTGTGACTGAGCACAGAGCCGCAATTCCAGCAAGTGGTAGGGCAAGCACTGCACTTGGTGCTTGGACAACTGCAAGAGGTAGAGCCACAGGAACTGTGCCGAGAGGTAGAGCCACAGGAACTGTGCCGAGAGCAAGAGAAGCAAACATGGGCAGAGGGAAGCAAAAACGGCGAAGAGGGCAATCTACATCACGGCCACAAGAAGAATACCAGAATGTTGAGATCAACACCACACAGGGAGCACCTGGAGAATACTCTGATTAGTTAATGTCATTTGACAGTCCTGTTGGTATGAGAATTGTGAAAAACTTTAGCTATGCCAGTTCTCCTTTTGTTAGATTAATTTGTACTAATTGTCACGATGTGCAAAACTTTAGCAATGGTGTGTCATGTGCAATCTATCATTGGTTGGATGAATTTGTACTAACTGTCAGTGCGCAAAACTTTAGCTCAATTTCGAGGGTTTGATTTCGATTTGGGGAATAGAGAGATGTCGTTGAGGGAGCCCTTTCACTATGTACAGATGCAGTTTTCACAAACAAGTCCAACATAAAATTATCGAGGGGTTTTTCAGAATAATAACATCCCTATGAGTCCATCACGCGCCTCTCACGTGCTCACTTCACGGCTTCGTCAGGCCTGCCGTCACAGAGTGACTAACGTGCCCAAGTATGGCAAGTTGGTGACCCAAGTTTGGCATTTTGCAACTTCGTGACCAATGTGCCCGAGTTCGGCAAGTTGATGTACTGCGCGTGCGTTTTTCACTTTTTCAATTGGCTTGGCACATGGTAAAGAAAGATGATATCTTCCGCGCGGTACATCATTTGTACAGATTTTATGGGGAGGCCTAGCCGAAGGTGTCGTCTGCGGTTGAGAAGGCCAGTGGCATGACCGTCTGCCAGCCAACTACATGTGGGCGCCCGTGCACTGTTCCCCTCTCATGCATCCGGAGTTTATTGCAGTAGGAACTTCAATAATGGACATTGGGTTGCCACTTGCGATGCAAGAAAATGACAGGACTTTTTTTTTCCGTAATACTATGGTACAGAAGATTAACAAATTCACATCGATGGAAAGAACCGATTGAAAAAAATATTCAGTACAGGAAAATCAATGGCAGATAGAAATTTATTACAACTTGTAGGAACGAAGCAAAAAAATCAACAGAAATAAAGTTCAGTTGAACAGAGATAAGCATGTACTCCCTCCGTTCCACAATATAAGATGTTTTAGCCTTTTTTCACATTCACATTTGGACCATATGTATCTAGACATGTTTAGTGTATTTGTTCAATCTCTTTCCATCTTTTTATAAAGCCCGAATCTAGATAATATGTAAAACACCTAAAACATCTTCTATTTTGAAACGGAGGGAGTACGTAGGAATATATAGTAGGTACTAGGTAGTGAGCAGCAGATCAAAGTCGTCACGTTATAACGAAATATATTTTGGATATATATATATATATATATACTCGCACCTGGAAAATTGTATTGACTAGCTAGTATAGTAAACGCGCACATGTTATAACGTGACGACTTTGCTCTGCGCCCGGTCGTCGTCGCGGCTCACGTATTCCCTATATATTATTCCTACATGCATAGTGGCGGAGACCACAGACTTATCTCTACTCTCTTCCATTCGCAGATGCTTCTGCCGACTGTACGTAGCGTTGATCCTGTCATCTGGCATTTTCAAATCTAAAAACACCGAAGGGGTGTACGTGGCTTAGAATTAATTATGGTCCGGCATCTTTTATATATTGCAGCACGCTGGCTGGATCGAATAATGGAAACGTACTGCTTATTAGCTATAAGATCGAGGAGTCATCAAAGGCCTCTTCAGCGTGCGTTTCTCAGCTAAACACCAGAGAAAGAAAGAGAGCTGGTCTTCTCTGATCATCAGCTTCGATTTGAGAACCCGCGGCTGCTTAGGGGAATCTGCTTTCGGCCATCAATTTGCAGCAACTGAGAGAGGTCGAGTCGTACTTGTAGTGTGCTCCGTTTTCTCCATAATATATAGTAGGTGAGTACTCATCTTAACTTGTTCCGATATTGCTTTTGTTTAGTAACGTTTAGGAAGGCAAGCCTCCCGTCCTCTTATAGAGTTCCAGTCGTAATTAGTGATGATGTCTACTCTGCATTATAGAGTAGGTGAGTACAATCAATCTTACTTTTTTCGATACCTATAACTTTTGTTTCTCATGAAGGATGACAAGTACCCGAGTCTCTCCATCCTCCCTCGGATGCACACAACCATAATATTGTTGAAAACAATGGCAAACATTAGTGTCAAACAAGGCACGGTTCATCAGAAAAGCACCGACGAAAATTCATTGCGCTGAATGCCGGGACATCGGCAAAATAATCGGAGACTAGTAGCAATGTCCTTTCATCCTCTACCTCAGCTTGGTCTTGATCCTCCTCATTTGGGTGCGGCATAGGATTTTTCTGTGTCTATGACAAGGTTGGCCCGTCTGTCGGGGTCCTAGGCGGCGTCGCGCGTGGCTTCGTCAGCATCTCCCCTAGGGGAGGGTGTGGGGTGGGCCTGCCGGACATAATATTGGGCCGCATCGGACGACATCTACATTAGCAAATGTTATGACTATTGAAATCTGCCTTTGGCCGGACGTCACGAGTGGGCGAGTTTTTTCGTCCGGCCCGTCCCATATGGCTATTGGCTGCCCTTTGGGCGCGGAGAGCGGAGATGCTCTAAATAGCCATTGCCCATCGTGCTCTCTTACTTGTGCTTTCTGGAAGCATGCATGACGACACAGCTCACTTGCGTGATCCTGCTAGCTATTTCAATCTTGCTTTCTTGCTAGGAGTTCTGCGAAAGTATGCTAA
This sequence comes from Puccinellia tenuiflora, assembly GCA_012064385.1. Taxonomy (NCBI): domain Eukaryota; kingdom Viridiplantae; phylum Streptophyta; class Magnoliopsida; order Poales; family Poaceae; genus Puccinellia; species Puccinellia tenuiflora. Next base: position 60,603 of record QRDG01001748.1, on the reverse strand, counting down.
GTGATTGATTTTCTAGTAATCAACCTAATTTGTCAAAGATTAGCTGAGTAATTTGATATATCCTAGCATTTGAAAGTGAGCTTAGGGAACTTATTTGGAGATATCTTAACTTGGTCCTTGCATACACAGGCCCCGAGTGATCGATCGAGATGAGTGGAACGGCTGGAGTAATTGGTTTGATCATCAGCATGGCAACTCTGATCATTAGGCTGGCAGACAAGGCTCAGCGCAACGTGGAGAAATGCAAGCTTCTCGGAGAACACGTGCGAATGATCATGCGCCTCGTCAGTGAGCTGGAGAAGCACGTGACGCCGGACCTGTGGACGAAGGACTTGCTGGAAAATCTAGACGATGCTCTCAGCGAAGGGATGGCCCTTGTCCAATCCTGCCAAGAGAAGAGAGCTTGGTCACGCGTCTTCAAAACCCAGAAGAAGGCCAACAAGTTCGATGCCCTTGGGCAACGGATCTCCAGGATCCTGGAGCAGTTCCACGTTGCCAACATGATCCTCATCGTCAGCATCAACAATGGGCGCTTCTTCGAGAATGTGCTCAAGAAGCTACTCCAAAATGGTGCTTGCGAGCGCTTGCCGCCGGTATACTTTAATTCTGAGAAAATTTTACCACTACTATTCATATCTCAATCGTCTCAGGATATATCCAACCACATTATGCATGCATATTTTAATTTTTTGACCTCTCAGAACGTAAAGAGGAGCTGAAGTCATCTATCAAGAGGCTAACTAACATAGACAATATGTCATCCGACGCACAAGAGTTGCTGGAATGGATAAAAAGGGACATCACATACAGCTACAGGTAACTTATATTCTGATCGAGAAATTAATAAACCGCACAAAATTCAACCAGAGGGATCGATCATTGCTCCTGTAACCCTAATATTAACTGTGTTTGTTTGATGGATCGGCTGCAGGGACACTGCGACCAGCGGATGGTCAGGAGCACAAACAGGCCATAAGGAGGGACCATCAACTGGCGAAGATCTCACAATGGACATCGTGGAACTCACGAAACGCATCATGCAGCAGGCGCGGATGCACAAGGGGAGCGACATCCAGCGACTTGCGCATCTCGTGCAGCAGATAGGCAACATCATTCAGCATCCCCAGACTTCCCAGCTGTCGCTGGACCCCAAGACGAGGCCGACGCTTGAGGAGCTAAAACAAGATCTCGAGCGGATCTCTGACAACATCGTCTGGTACAACCGCAAGGAGCACAACAAAGTAAAGAGGGTCATGCTCTGCGGCCCGGACAACACCGAAGAGGTACTCAAGGATGCCTACAAGATCGAGTACTACATCCCAGCCCTTCCTGTAATGGCCTTGCATCAGCTCTATGAACGCAATGATATGCGTTAGTACAAGTTTTACATCGGTTGGCAGTTTTACAAGCTATCCATCCTGTCCGATCTAACGATGGTAAAATAAACTGCACCACTGTCATGTCGCAGGACTTCCAACCAGGATTATGGCGATTGCCGGCTCGAGTCTAGTTTAGAGTTTGAGTCCGGTTCAGTCGGAAAGGTTTCGTCCCGAAGAAGGTTACCCTGCCCGATCGAATCCAATTTCAATTAGAGTCCAATTCTATTTAAATAGGAAAGTAGAGGTAGGTTTCTTAAATGTTAAGTTGAGTCCTCAGACCCCTGTACTCGTTATGAGGCAAGCAAGAAATATATCAATCTACTTTTAGTGGTCGTCTCCCTCATCTATGATCTAAACCTCATCCCCTACACAGTCGACACCGCCGGCCTCTTCCGGCGATGTTTATCCCCTTCGTTACCTAAGCACGTGACAACTTGGTATCAGTCTGCTACTCCGCCCCCATGACTTGCAGCGGTGGTCCCGACGCAGCTGCAGGAATCGCTGTCGCCATCTACATGGCCGCCGCCTCCAAGTTCTGTCTTGGCGGCCGTCATCTACGTGCGCATGGTGCCATGCTCGTCCTTGAGTAGGTAAATAATAACAATAATAATTTTTGATGTGACATGCTGCCAACACAATTTTGATCAAGTAGTAATGTAAAGCACATGAGCTGAGATAAAGTGACCCAAAACAGTTGTCTATAATTGATATGAAGCAAATGATGAGTAACCAAGTTGCATTATCTAAGTAAAATATTTCATGAATAGTACTTTGAAGACACGAAACTATAAAGTTTGACATAACTTGTTAGTTCTCAAGGAAATATTTTCATGTCAAAAGTATTTGAAGCCAACACAAATAAAGATTCAAGTTTCAGCAATGCTTCAACTTTAAACATATTTATCTCATGGACAAATTCAACACAAAGAATTATGATTAGACATAAAGAATCAACTATATACATGGTCAGCACTAGATGTTTGCTTGTGAAGATAGATGCAGGTAGAGAAAACCGACTCAACATAAAAATAAAAGATAGGCCGTTCGCAGATAGAAGCGGGGATTAATCATGTGATAGAGCTTTTCAAGTTAAAAAAATTCGTCAACGAATCGTTAATAAAGAAACTCGTCAGTCACCCATGCCAAACAAATCTTTTAGAGTTTTGTGGGCGAACCGTTTTTTGCCACATAGGAGCAAAAGCGGGCAATTAAAGTATTAGCTACCTGATAGCAAAAGCGAGATTTAGACAGAAAAAATGTGATGTTCAATAATACTCAATTTTACCAACCGTTTTAGTTTGATGGTTTTTATAATAGTGAATCTATACTGCATGATCATGGCGCCGAATCAGAAAATGACAATTCCCATTAGATTTTGGTAGGATATGCCATGCCGATTTTTGAGAGGGGTCATCCAGCCAATAATTCAGAGAAATTTGATTTAGTACTGAGTGAGAAACAGACTAGAACTTGTCAGATTTGGATTGCTCCTATATCCAACTAATTACCAGATTGAATTGTACGGTGATAACAAATCTGGATTTAAAATTGCAAGTTATTTGATATTGTGATAGTAGAGCTCCTCTAGTTTTGTCCTATGATCACCTCGATCTCTACACAAGTGTCCTCGATATTGACCTTCTGCCACAGTGAGGGCTGCATTCTCTCCAAGATTTCCGATAAAACTTTGAGCATGTGTGGCTCATCTTCCGCTCGTTGCTTGATTTCTAACAATTTCAGCTTGTTGCACCAGAAAGTAGGTGGCCGGCTTTGTGAAACTTGTTGCCCCATCTCCCTCCTCTTGTTGACCAGGTCAACTAAAAACTGTGGTTCATGTACAAGGCTCAATAGCTCATCTAAAAGAAATACCAAATAAAAGGAACAGAAAAGAAGTGCAATGATAATTAGAACGTACAATGCACCGGTGCAATCCAAGCTTCTGAATGTTAGGCGTGTTCCAGAGGATGCTTGTCAAAATAAAGAAGTTGGTTCCAACACCACATTCTTCTAGAAGCAAGATCTTCAAATTATCGAGCATCGGGAATTCTAGAAATTCCTGATATAGCGAGGCCTGATAAAAAGGATCAGATACGTATGAGACTAGCTTGGATATAAGGAAATCTCAGACGATGATTTGGAATATATATGTACCTCTCGACGGTGAAGCCCGAGAGATGAGGTTTGTAACGTTGGGGAAGAAGGCTAGGAAGCTGCACACGGATTTCAAGAACTCAAACTTACGCTTTTGCCAGTGAGGACAGTCCGGCAGGTGCTTGTATAGGCCTGTGAGCCGGATCGACACCTCGGCGAGCAATGGCAGACGCTCTAGGTCGGTCGCGGCTGGATCATCTGCTGTAACAGCAGTGCTGTTACTGCCGCTGCCAGGCGGCCGCCCACCTTCATGGCGGACAGTTAAGCAGAGGATCTGCGCCGTGAGCCTGAGCGGTCCGGCGTCGGTGCCGTAGAAGCTTGGGCCGATGAGAACGAGGCTCCTTAGCGTTAGCGAGGCGACGGCATCTACGTACATATTACACCTCTCCATGTGGAGCTTCTCCAGCACAGGGCAGTACTCGCCAAGGTCCTTGGTGAAGCCATCCATGATCCTGACTTGGACGAGGTGCAGCGTCGTCGATCTGGACAAGGTTTTTGATACGTACGGATGGGGAATTCGATAATGGTTCATGCCGATGGGATCGTGTCGTGTCGTATTAGAGGATGAGACAATGAGAGAAGTTGGGGCTGTGCACCGCAATTTCGTTTATGTTTTTATTATATTTCTTTCCCTGTTCTAAAAAGGGTAATATTACGTATTGTAGTCCCAAATCAGAAAAAAAGAGCAATGTGACACTGTCCATCGAGAAGCTCCTATTTGCCGCATGACGTGGAGCGCCCTTGCTACCTCCTATTTGTGGAAAAAAGAAGAAAACAAAAATTTGTCGTAAAATAGTAAATATTCAGATATATAGAAAAAATAATAAAAAATAGTTATCTTATTTGAACAATTTTCAAATATGAACACTGATGTTACTTGAATGATTTATCAAATATGAACATTTATATTATTTGAATGAATAATTAAAAAGAAAATTATTTTATATCAACGTTTAAATGATTTTTCACTAAAACATTTATCTTGTTAGAATGATGTTTCAATAAGAAACGATTTTTTTAGTAAGAACATTTATCATATTGAACGATAAAATTTAATTTATTTGATTTTTTATTAGAAAATTTATTTGATTTGAACAAAAATACTATATTTTTCCACAACATAGAAAGTTGTTTAAATATAAAACGAAAATAAAAGGAAAACAGGAAATAAAAAATTTAAAGCAAATATAAAATAGAAGATAATATGAGACAAAAAAGAGAAAATTGAAAAAAGAAACACAAACAAAAATAGCAAAACAGAAAACGAATCCGGAAACGCTTCTACTAGGTCGGCCCTATACATGGGAGGGTGCGTGGGACGATTCCACATTTTGGGCCTCTATTTTAAAAAAAATCGATTAGTTAAAGATCGTGTGACTCGCCTGTTAATGTCCCGGGGTTTTCCCCAAATTATATTTGCTTGTTGTTTTTCTTTTTTTTTTTGCATCATGCATCATCGCATCACATATTTTGTTGGCAACAAAAACTATTTTTATTAAACCCTATTTTATTTTTCTACAATCGTCGCAAAAGTTTTACCGAGACAGTCGTCTCCGTTTTCAAAAATTAAATTGCAAAATTAATTTGCAAAAGAAAATAAAGTTTGAGACGCGAGAGAGCAGCCCAAAACCGGCCCAAGCCCACCTAACCTCCAAACCCTAGAAATCCCCTGGCAGTTTTCCTTTCCCACCCCCTACCTCTTGCAGCCACCCTCCCCTTCTTTTTCCTTTTTGTTTTCAAGCCCTTCCATATCGCGAAAAGGTCCCTGAAATTTATTTTCGGGTCCCTAGACTTATCCCCTTCTCTCTCCCTTTCCTTTTTCTTCCTCCTCCTCACCCGCACCTTCCTCCTCCTCTCCCGAGCTCCCCATCCGCGCGTCCCCGTCGCCTCCCTCGTCCCCGCTCCTCTCCGCAGTCCGGCCGAGCCGCTGCTCCGCCCGGCGCCGCCTCCCACCTCGCCGTCGTGCTCCTCTCCCGGCCCGGCCGCCTGACCCCGCCCCTACTCCGCTCCAAGCCGGTCGCCACCTCCGGCTCGAGCTCCGCCGCGACCTCCCTCTGGCTGCTGCCCCTTCTTCCTCCCGCCGGCCTCCTTCTCCCGCTCTCGCACCGCGCCGCCACCAGCTGCACCTCCTCCATGAGCTCCGCGCCACCGGCCGTCCCCTGCCTCCCGAGCTCCTCCCCATGTGGTCGACCTCCTCTGCTTCTCCCGGCCGCCGAGCCACCGGCCAGCTCCGACACGGTCTCCTCCGTCCCCGGACCTCTCCTTCCTCCCCGAGCCCGTGCTGCTGCTGCCTCCGTGCCCGATCCGTGTTGAGCTTGTGCTGCTCTGCCCGGTGTTGTTTTCGTGTGCTTACCCGTTGTGCTTCCCTGACGCGAGTTCTCCGTCCGTGTGCGCCCGTTTCCGTTCCACGACGCCGTAAAGTCCGACAATCAAGGTGGATGCGCCAAGATCTCCGTGGACCGACAAGTCCTTCGTGCCGTGCACCGGAACCGCCAAGTTCTCCGCCTCGCCATCTGTGTTGTGTTGGCCGCGTTCGTGCGCGCCATGAAGACCGAGCACCCCGACACTGTGAAACCTGTCGACCATGAAGCCAGAACGCCAAGGTCCACCACGACGACGCGCCGATGCACGACTAATTCCACGACGTCGACTACCTCGACTCCGGACGGAACGACTACTTCGACTACTTCGACGACGTCGACTACTTCCTCTCCGAATTCGAAGTTTCCCTGAATCTGATGTGTGACCCCAACCCTAACCCTATATACCATATATGCGTATCTTATCTCAAATCATGCATAATTAATTAACATCGCACCTTTATCAATTTAGCCGAATTAAATCAACTAAATTTAATTATGGGGTTTACCCGGTGCATTTATATTGTGCACCGATCCCATTTAAAATGATTTGCCATGTGATAGAAAATAAAATTTGATCACCTTTAATTTGTCATGCATACATGTCATCTACATGCCGGTTCTTTTGCCACAGTAGTAAAATATATTTCTGCGCCTTCCAGTGTTCGTTGCTTCTTCGGGAATAGGACGATGAGTTGATGTGAGCAACGACTTTTCTGCTACCTCTATCGGAATGCAGGCAAGGAATACTCACTTGCTATCTTTGCTTCTTTTTTTCTCTTACTTCTCCTATTTTTTTTTTCCTTGCTAGCCTTATGTTACGATGCTTGTGTCTCGATCCTATATGCATGTTTACCTTGCAGCCAAGATAAGCCACCCCCCACATCCTATTAAACTGTTGCTTGTTTACCTCGTTAGCCTTGCGAGTCGTAGTGCATGCTTAGGTGATTTACTTGAGTCTTGTTATCTCTTTATCTAGTCTTGTTTCTAATATGATAGCTAGGCTCAACTCACATGTTAATCTTTAATTTCTGTTACGATGGGAATAATATAATAAAGATAAGGCACCGGCGAAAGGCCAATCGTGGTGTTTTGTTCTGCTAGTGTCGTCTAGGATCTGAGTTCTTTTCCGCTGATCCAAGACTAAGCGCACTAACCACATGTGGGAGTTTTATGGGGCTCCCGCAACCTATTACCGGATCCTCAAACTTGTCCAGGTGCCACAAGTAGTTCGGGTGTTTTCATTTGCATGCGTACGACGATGTTGATGTGAAGGTAAGATGATGATGGTTACGTGGTTACCTTACGGTAGGGCTTGCGGATCGTTCGTTTATCGAGTGTGGAAGGAGGGCAATCGTATGAGTATTCCTCCCGAAGCCGTTCTCGCATCGGCTAGGTCTGTCTCGGAGCTTCGGCCGGACTTTCAAGGCGGTTCCAACCTAGCTAGGTGGCTCCCTGGACTTGTTTGTAGAGAAGGGAAGTGTTGTGTCGAACGTTCCACCGGTACACCTCTAAGCGAGTGTTTCGATGCGTGTGGGTTCATTGGTGCATCCCTGCAGGGTGAAATCTTTTCGAAAAGCCGTCTCCGCGGTTATGGACGACTTGGTGAAATGCGCTGGTTAAAAAGATCATAGACAACTTGCACCTTATGATGATTATAACTTGACTAGTAAGATATATTACATGAATAATAACTCATAAAATTGCCAACTGTGTGAGTGCCTTTGGGCTTGCTGCTCGTGGTATAAACGGGCTGGTAAGGAATTGGCTGGGTTATGTTTGATGTTAGTATAGTTGGTTCCTTTTGCGCTCTCTTACCTTGTCTCTTTTAGACGAAAGTTGCAGCGTGTCTCTATAAGTTGTTAGTGCTGCTTGCCGCCGCTTCAATCGCTAACCCCTTCCCTCGGAATTCAAGGTTTGATATCTTGTGATTATTCTTTGTCAGTACTGTTTATAGTACTGACCCCTTCGGTGCTGCTATTCCAATGCAGCCGACAGGTTTGAAGTCTGACGACGTTAGCTTGGGAATCCCTCCGGCTTGGCCTAGGCAGGGATTTGGTATCTTCGTTTATCTTCAGGACTCTTAGTCCATATTTGTATTCTTATCCGTAGCCGGATACTATTTCGATTCCGTTGTTATTTGGATCTTTGTATTGTATCTCTTGTTCTTGACTCGGTGAGTCGTTGTTGTATATGTTCTTTTGTGGGTTCCATCGAGAACTATTGTAATGTTATCATAATTCCACCCGCATAACGTGTGTGTTGCGACGTGCACGTTATGCCTGGTGGGCGTCCTAGGATCGTTATTATGCGGATTTGGCGGTAGCGCTTAAATCTACATAGTACCGATCCCGGGACGTTACATCGCCTCCCCAAATTTATATCCTCATAATGCTTCTTCTCTTCTACGTGCCGCCACTCCTATCCTCACCATTTGATGCCGCCACCACCCATCTTAGCTGACACTTGAGCCTTTGCCTGGATTGGGCCATGCGCCGGCAGACATGCTGTTCCGATGTGCGGAATCGTCGATGCGGCATCCCTGGCCGCCACCGACCGATGCATTAGATTAGAATGCGGCATAGCTGGGCCGACGAAATTACACTCCGGCTGAAGTTCGTAGGCTGCGGCCTGGTAACATGTTGGTCGGCAGGCAAAGAGAAGTTAGCTCTAGCACGTAGAGAATTAGTCGACATCGGTCAGTTTGAAGCACCAGTAGCTCCGGCAGGAAGAAGATTAGTGTGTTGCTTCATGATCCTAACGGCTCGGAAAATGTGGGACTTGAGGAGCTATGTTGAGGACACCAACATGGCTGCATCTTCCATGTCCCATGGTTATTTTGAGGAGTTGTATCGAAGCCATCAACATGGCTGCGTCGCTTGAGAAGTTGTATCAAGGCATCATCCAAGTCGCATTGCGGCCGCATTGCGTTGGTCCGATGGAACAAAATAAGAAGCAAGTTGTAGTCACTGGAAACGTTATGTGACTACTTTTCATGAAAGAATTTTTTTATGAAAGCATGTGTAATCACCATAGTGAAACGGATTTATTCTTTTTTATAAAAGCAGGAAAACATTGCGTTCGAAGCAAAAAAAAAATTGAATTTTTTTTTCTGTTTGATGGAAACAATATTGTGATGCTTCCCAAACAAAATCGTAGCAAATTTTAGCGAATATTGCATGAAACATAATTGGTCTCGTTGAAACTAACGTTTACATCACAAATAAAATATTTTTGATTTATGCAAATTTCACGGAAAGCAAGATTTGCTTCCTATACGTGTAAGCATTGATTAAAGCAAGTTCGTACCAAATCCGGTCATGGATTGGAGTATACTATACATAGACAGAAGAGACAATGCATATTCGTACCAACTTGGATCTCCGTGTCCGACTCCACCCATGCAATTGATCCATATATACGGTTATCCTTACGCCTGTGTGGTAATCGAACCTTGCAGCAGATCGATCGAGCGATCGCGCCTTTGACGAGATGACAATGGAGTACAGCTGCTGGTCCGATCTCCCTATCGACCTCCTCCACCTGGTCTACGCCAAGCTCGTCACCATGCTCCCACGCGTCCGCTTCGCCGCCGTTTGCACATCGTGGCGAGATGTGGCACGTCATGCGCTGGCGGCGCCGCCGGCCGTCCCGTGGCACATGTACGACGGAAAAAGGCACATGTACTGTCCGGAGCACGGCGAGGCCTTGGCCGTCCGGCTCCCGAGCTGGGCGGAAGTCGTGCGGTTTGTGGGAGCTCACGACGGAGGCTGGATCGCCGCACTCACGGTCAAACGCTTCAAGCTAGTGATCGGCAACATCTTCTCCGGAGTAGATGTGTCGCTCTCTTACAACCAGAAAAAGTTCTTTCCTTTAATCCGTCGCGACGGACCATGCACCATCCAACAGATAGTCTTCTCCAAAGCGCCCACATCGAGCGATTGCCTCCTTGCCGCCCTCACCTATACCTCTGGTGTCGGGATCTGTAGGATTGGGCGACCGGATTATGACTGGTGGATCATGACACAAGAACAATCACGCAAGTTTGAGGATATCTGTTCCTGTAATGGAGAACTCTATGGCCTCACCACTGACAGGGAATTGTTCAGGTTCGACATCACCAACAAAGACGGTGCCACATCTCTTGTGGTCACTCGGTTTTTATCCGTTCAGCGTGATCCCCCGGCGCCATACATACACCGTCCCTTCGATTTTGGCACCCCGACCTCGTCATACGGAAACCACCTCTTCGTTCTGGGCGGCAAGCTTGCAATGATGAGGATCCGTCGGTACAACACCATGACTCATCTGTTCAAGGTCTTTGAGGTCACCTACGACCGCCAAGGGAAGGCGCTAAAGTGGGCAGAGGTGACGAGTCTAGGTGAGCACGCCTTGTTCTTAGGGGAAACATGCTCCACGGCGGTGCGAGTGCCAGCCGGCGGGCGCGCCTGGGTGGAGAGAAATTGCATCTACACGGCCTACGCCTTGTACTTGGACAACGGTGGACGCATGCACCATTGCCGGGAGAAGGAGTGGAGGTGGAGCGGTGAGGTCCATTGGCAGGACATCAAGGTGGTGCATGCCTCTCGAGGTGGCATGTGGCTTGTTCCTCCCACTGTGTAGCCAATCATGTCACTAGGAGTAATATGTTTTAGAGTTACTTTTTACATGTTTTTATAGAGGCTCACGACTGCAAACAAAAATCTGTATGAGCCAGATTTTATGTTTTTTTCCTTATTCTTTATATCATGTTTTGAATATTTCTCGAGGTCTTGAAACCATTAACCACAGACAGGGCTATCCGGATAGATTTGAACTCTACAGAGGTTGTACACTTTACCCACACGATATACCAGTCACCTACCATGGCCAATGGCGGATGAGGTGGAAGGAGGACACATACCCACTTCGCGAGTTACCAACAACTACCCACGAGACTTTACGACCAGGGGCCCTCTTTAGTTCACAGAAATAGTAATGGATCAGGACTCCATATGAGTTACCCATATTCTAAGCACACTAACCTAGGAACTCAGAAATCAAGAGCAAAACCTTCCTTACTATTTTTGCACTTTTCCGCCAAGCTTGGCTAGCTATGCTTGGTGACGAATGAACTTGCTCGGGCTAGACGAAAAGTAATATAGTAGACACGATTTACATGATTTGCTGAGTCGATCATGTAAAATAGATTTACATGATCGGCCGACATAGGCCAGCCAATTATGTAATCCATAACTTACACTACAGGAAAGCCACGATACGCCGACGGCCGGAAGCCGTCGGCGTAAGACCAGAAACCGTCGGTGTATAGGTACGCCGACGGCCGCCGTCGGCGTATGGTCGTCGGCGTATCCTTTCGTCGGCGTACGATACAAGCCGTCGGCATATAAGACAGCCGTCGGCGTATGGTAGGTGGGGCCCACATGACGTCGTCCGTCTCCGTTTCCGTCAACATATCATACGCCGACGGCAATGCCGTCGGCGTACTTGTCGACGTGGCTTGCTCCTGTGCGTCCGGCAGGCACACTACGCCGACGGCCTTGCCGTCGGCGTATAAGCCAGCTCCTGACAGCCCGGCCCCACCCCTGCGCGTCTGGCAGGATTCCTACGCCGACGGCAATACCGTCGGCGTATGTGTCACCATAAGGCGACGTGGCCGTTTCCTGTGTGCCTGGCAGGCATCCTACGCCGACGGCATTGCCGTCGGCGTATGGGTGACCATATTGCAGGTTTTCTGGATGCTGGTTTACAGCACAATTTAAATTCAAAATAAAATTGCAAAAATATAAAAAATCACAGAAACTCACATAATTTCATATATACATATACCAAAGCATCGTACAAACTTTAAATCACATATATAATCTAAAAATGCACTCATACAAAGTCGAAATGGCACAACATTGTTCAATCTCATAGAAACACACCGACGGCGACAACCTACATCTATTAGTGGCTCGAGGTACCCATCTCCGACCGCGTGAGATTAGGCGAACGACCGCGTGGGCCAGCCGCCGTCGAATCACACTGGGAACCCGGCGAGGGACGGGACGGTGTGGAATCCGGCGAGGGACGGGACGGTGTGGCATCCGGCGAGGCATCACCACCGCCATGCTGCACGAGAGCGCGAGTGGAGGCCGGCGAGCCAGAAGCACGACCAAAGGGTGCCGTCCTGGAGCATCCCGTGCCCTACATGTTTGAGTCCAAGTTAGCAACTTTGAAAGCACAGTGCAGCGGTAACAACTGGTTTGGCAATAACTTACCGGAGTCCTTTGCTTGTATGCGAGGGCGACCGCTTCCCTCGATGGGCACTTGGGCGGCATCCCCACGCTAGGTGGACGCGGAGGCAGCTGCTCCCGCTCTCCAGTGGCAAAAAACTTCTCGGTCGCCTACAAGATAGTTTAGATGTCAGGACTTGTAGAAAAAGAAGGAAATACAGAAAATGAGACTTGTCATATTGCAAAGATTAAGGTTGAAACTTACGATATCACGCAACTCTTGCCACTCGTCATACGCCGCTCTCTTCTGCAGCCACACCTCATACTCCGCCTCATAGGCCGCGTAAGCGGCCTCGAAGGCTGCCTCGAATTCAGGCTACAATTTCAAAATAGAACGAATCTCATCAACTTAGCAACTTAGCTAGGAACGAATGCCGGAAAGGAATGAAATTGAGGAAAACTTACATCAGGGCGAGCTCGGGAAGGCTGTCGAGGAGGCATGACAGGGAGATCATCGTGACTGATTGTAGCCTTGATACGCATGAAGCCCAAGTCAGGAGTATGCGGGGTTACCGCATTAAGACAGAGTGCACGGCCATGCTCCCAACCGTGCCCGGCGAGGACCAACGCTCTATGGTCGGTGTCATGCTCAAGAGGGTCATCCACCTCCGGATTAAGAGCGGTGAACGACTCTTTGTACTTGCTTATGTTCTCGCCGGCGTTGTTGTAGAAAGTGGGAAGCGAGGGCTGAGGCTCGGATAGATCGGGCTTCTTCATCTTCATCCTCTCCCATACTTGCATGTTCGTCAGAGGACCCAAATCGACCTCCTGCATTGCCAAAAATGTGGTATGCATATCAAATTAGGAACATGGGGGGAAATGAATGAAAGCCATCAAATAAGGACCCATACCAGCTTTTCCTTGAAGCGCTGATGGCTGCGGGCTCCCGCACAATGTGTCCCCCCCGTCCCGCGGTTTGCCTTGTTCCGCTCGCTCAAGGCTCTGAACGCGGCGTCCTCCCCAAGCCACCTCGACGCTAACGCCTCCCACGCGTCAGCCTTACCATAGGCCCATTCTGGCATAACCTGAAAAAACAATACTCATGTGAAGAACACATAATGCAATTGCAACTTAGCAGAAACATGTAATCTCATTGACAATTTACTTACAGATAGGTAATCCTCCATGGTCATATCAGGTGCTTCGATCACATTCTCATGCTTCGGCGCCTTCTTGGATAGCTTCTCAGAGCTGAAATGATTGATGGCGGTATGCTTTACATTGTAGAATTGTTGACGTGTCAACTTCTTGCAAGCCCCCTCCAAAGTCTTGTCCGCCGTGTCACGCTCCTCAGGGAGTACCCTATAGAATCTCTTCAATCATGCAGAAAAAAGAAATTGTGAGAGCACGGTGGGGACATCAACTATGAAAGAAATTCAAAAAGTTCAACTTACCCAAAACTTGGTGATCACGGCGTCAGAACATTTCCCGAAGCCCGGGTGATCGGCAGCCTGATAGTCTAGCCAACTGGTGGCTAGCTTCCTCTCGCCGTTGGGGACCGTGCTGTACAAGCCCGGCCAAAACTTCCTAACCAAAGCGCCGATCATGGTGTTAGGCGCACGGGCACCTTTAGGAAAAGTCCAATTGCTGCACAATAATTAAACATTAGTACATGTCAAATTGTACTGACCACAATGAAATTACCATGTACAAAGTTAGGGTAGTCACTTACTCAATCCCATTAGGCGTAATGAGGATTTTCTCCTCCTCGGTAGCAGGTTCCTTTGACTCGGGAGGGACCATGGATTCCCCACGAATCTTTGGCTTCTTCTGCGACGCGGAGGACCCCGTCTCCTGGTCTCGAGACTCCGTCCCCTCGCCTCGAGACTCCGGAGCATCATCTCGAGACGACGTCTCCTCAGCTCCCACGTCGCCAGAGGCGGAGGGTATGTCCGAAGACACGTCGCCCCCACCTCATGCTCGGCCTGCACCTCGTGCTCGGCCTCCCGCACCGCGTGCTCGACCTCCTGCACCGCGTGCTCGACCTCCACCTCGTCCAGAGCCTCCTGGCTCACCACCGTCCTCCAGGTACCGCGAGTTTGGGATAGGCGCCCTTCCACTTTTAGTGGCTTTCCTCGCGGTAAACACCTTCAGCAAGGAGCCCGATGACTCTTTGCCGCTGCTCATCTTGCTCAATCACCTGCATTGAGAAAGGGTAAACAATTAATAAGCATGATAAAAACATAATAAAATGTAGAAGGGCAATTAATAAGCATAATAAGCATGTACAAGGGCAATTAATAAGCATGTTGAAAAATAAATATTAAGCATAATAAAGACATAATAAAAGACATATTAAAGACATAAAAGACCCTCACCATCACTCTCATAGTTATGTCTTGGGTTCTCATCATCACTATCAACATCACTATCACGTGCGTAAATTGGAACCTCATCGCACGGTGGAGGCTCATCATCGTCATCACGATCAAACTTGTTGAGAACATCTATGTCCTTTACATCCACCACTAAGTCACCACCTGTCTGTGCATTGTCCTCGCGGTCCTCAAGACCTTGTATACCAAACTCCCCAAAGGTTTGTTCCTCTTGATAGAAAATCCCCTCGTATGTTTTAGGGTCAATGTTGTTGTAATCGTCTTCGGAGGGCATGGGTAGCTTACCATGTGGCGATACATGGAACACGACTTCCCACCCAATGAGTCCCTCTTTCTTGCATGGGTAGGGCAAATAATAAACTTGCCTCGCTTGGTGAGCCACAACAAAGACATCGGAACCCTCGTAGGTGGTTGAAGGCTTAACTTCAACTAACCCAATGGAAGGGGTACTTCTATGTCCATTAACATGGTCGAACCAGTGGCATTTGAACACAACAAGTTTGAGTTCTATGTTCGTGTTATTGAACGTCAGCTCGTATACGTTCTGTAACTTTCCGTAGTAATCAAATTCACCGGCTCCTTTGGTGAAGACCCCGGTATTTATAGTCTTTGCATTTGGCCGACTGTTCTGGTGAAACTCTGTATGGAGAGGGTGTGCATCCGAAGAACAACGGGGAGGTGATGCCGAAATCCGTCTCACACTACAAGAAATATGCTTGTTTATGACTTTTTGATAATGACCATGGAAAAATTGGTCATAGATTTATGACCAATTTGAATCACTTGGTCGTAAGCTATTTTGGTTGGTACGAACCCAAAATTATAACGACCAAATTTTTCAGAAAGGTCATAGCCTCATTGCATGAATTGGTCATAATTCAGACGGCACTAGCCTACCACATTTTTTCTAGCCGATTACGACCAATTTAAATAGTCATTCGAATTAGTTGACAGCCAACTCAGCAGTCTTGCCTACGTGTCACGGCTTAGGTGTCATTTTTGTTTATGTGTCACTGCTAAGCCATGATTTAAACTCACTGACATGTGGGACCCACGGGTATGACATGTGGACCAACAACCTGCCATGACATGTGGGTCACGCCATCCCGCCTGACATGTGGGACCCACTCCACCCCACCAGACTTGTGGCTCCCTACCCCACCCGCATGACATATGGGTCCCGCCTCACACCGCGTGACAATGCACAGGACACTCCTAATGTGCGGGGCCGTCAGGACCCGCACCTGACGGGCGGGACCCATGCTGCCTCCCGCTCCAACGAATTATCGAGTAAAAAGTGAGAGTCCAGGGATCGAACCCAAGACCTCGGACTGCGCCTGCGCACAACAGACCATCCGGCCACAAAGCTCTTGATGCTTGATGTGCCCTCCACAAATATTTAACCTTTATGCGTGCTGCTAGGCCTGGGCCTAGGTGGGCGAGGCCACCTATTTTTCTTTGGATTAAGTATAGTTTTCACCCCCAAATGTCACACATTGGACACAATTCACCCCAAACTTAAAATTGGGAGTTTTCAAACCCTCAAATTCATAAAACCGGATAAATCACCCCCTAGCACTGGTTTTTGCTCAATTTGGGTGGTTTTGTACAAATTTGGGCGGTTTTGTACGTCGACGTGGCGGGCTGACTTGGCAACTCTGCAGGTGGACCCCACCTATCAGCGGCTCTATTAAATCTAATCCAGAGCCGCCTACTCCACGAGGGCGGCGAAGCAGCTCTCCGTGCGCGCAAGCGGGCCGCCGCCGCCGGTCCCCGGCCCGGTGACCACGGCAGCAGCGGAACAGACTCCGGCGCCGCGCCTGGGGCTGCTGGGCGTGGAGCGGACCATCCTGGTCGGCAACAAGGGCGAGCCGAGCCTGCGGCGCAGGAGGAGGCGCAGGGTGGCGATGAGCTCGTCGTCACCAGGGCACCCCGACGACGGCGGCGTGGACGCGCGGCGGCCCTCGCCGCAAACGCGGGCGTGGCGGTCGAGCGCCTCGGTGCGTGAGAGCGGCATCGACTACGAGTGCGAGGCCGCCGCCCTACCCATCTCCTCGGCGACGGCGTCCCCGCAGAGGCCGCAGATCCAGCGGCCGGCGTACCGCGCGCGCACCCTGGCGATGTACGGCGCCGTGCACTCCTCCGTGAAGCCGCAGAACTCGCACGCCACCTCCCGCGGTTCTGTCCCCGCCTCCATGGCCTCTGCTATGCTACTGCCTCAATCGAGCTGTGGCTCCCGCTCCGGCGAGACGTGCGTGGCGGCTCCTCTGCTCCGGTGGCTGCTGCTGCTGCGCGAGAAGAAGTAGAAAAGGTCCGTGGCCGTGGGCTGGTCATAATCGGCGGCGAGGGAGGACACGGCGGCGCGGAGGTACGAGGCCGTGAAAGGTGGGAGCGGCGGGGACGTGGACGAATACGACGGCTGCCAGGGCGCGGGATGAAGGGGCGGCGGGGACGGGGATGGGATGGAGGTGGAGGGGATCGCGTCGGGAGGAATGTCCACAATTAGATTTAATAGAGCCGCCGATAGGTGGGGTCCACCCGCAGAGTTGCCACCTCAGCCCGCCACGTCGACGTACAAAACCGCCCAAATTTGTACAAAACCACCCAAATTGAGCAAAAACCAGTGCTAGGGGGTGATTTATCCGGTTTTATGAATTTGAGGGTTTGAAAACTCCCAATTTTAAGTTTGGGGTGAATTGTGTCCAATGTGTGACATTTGGGGGTGAAAACTATACTTAATCCTTTTTCTTTCAGTTTTCCGCTTGTCGAGTGGGCTATTTCGAGTGGGCCGATGCGCTGTGGGAAATGGGCCTATCAACTTGGATCCACTGCATTGCTGGGCTGGCCGGATCGGCTACTTCTTTTTTCTCTCTTTTCTTGTACAGTATAACTTTTGATTTCAAATTTAAATTTCAACCAAATAAAAATTTCAGACAAACCATTTTCAACATATTTAACATATTACAAGTTTTATAATTTTCCTCAAAACTAGTTCACATATAATTAAACATTGTGAAGGATTTTCATTTTTCATTTTTTTGAATATATGCTGATTTCAAAATGCAATCAGAATTGACGACACGACTGTTGTCAGTCAGGGGGTTGAATATTGTGAAACTCTTGGTGTATCTCTGATAAAATAGATACTTATGTACCTAAAAATGATTTTTTTTCAAAAAATCATGAGCAAACTATGAAGCACCTGTAGTTCAAATTTTACCCGGTTCCGGCTGAATCGGCAGAAGTTTGTCTTTAAAACTTATTGACACACAACCATTTGGTTATTTGTTCATAAAATATGGTCTAATATTTTTATAAATTGATGTGGTTCAAATGTGCAACATAGTTTCGGTAAGTGCTTCACAAAACAACCCATTTTTTCACTCGGAAAATGAGAAATGATTTTTTTGTGTAACGAAAATGAAAACTTTCTTCGGCAAAATTGTTCTCCATTCCAAGATGCACGCTTGAATATAATATGGATATATTTAAACAAACTATGACATGAATGTCATCATAACATTCGTCATTTGGCCTGAAAGTCATGAATCTTCGTTCATGGTAGCTCATTTCTGAGAACACTTTTTCACGATATTTGTCTTATGCCAAGTTTCTTATTTTTCCTCAAAACTAAGTCACATATAATGACACATTGCGAAGGATTTCCATTATTTTGATTTTTTTTTGAATTCTTTATGCTGATTTCAAAATACGGTCAAAATTGACGACATGACCGTTCTTAGCTAGGGGTTGAATCTTGCGAAACTATTGGTGTATCTCTAATAAAATAGATAGTTGTGCACCTAAAAATGATTTTTTCAAAAAATCACAAGTAAACTAGGAGGCAGCTGTAGTTCAAATTTGACCCGGTTCCAATCGAATCGGCATAAATTTGTCTTTTTTATGAGAGGTGTATAGATAACTTTTGAAACACAAACATTTGGTTATTTGTGCATTAAATATGGTCTAATATTTTTATAAATTTCTGTGGTTCAAATTTGCAACATATTTTTGGTAGTTACTTCACAAAACAACCCATTTTCGACACTCGGAAAATAAGAAATGATTTTTTTGTGTAACGAAAATAAAAACTTTCTTCGGCAACATTGTTCTCCATTCCAAGATGCACGCTTGTATATAATATGGACATATTTAAACAAACTATGCCATGAATGTCATCATAACATTCGTCATTTGGCCTGAAAGTCATGAATCTTCGTTCATGTTAGCTCATTTCTGAGAACACTTTTTCATTATATTTGCCGTATGGCAAGTTTTTTATTTTTCCTCAAAAATAAGTCACATATAATGACACATTGCGAAGGATTTCCATTATTTTGATTTTTTTAATTCTTTATGCCGATTTCAAAATACTGTCAAAATTGACGACACGACCGTTCTTAGCTAGTGTTGAATCTTGCGAAACTATTGGTGTATCTCTGATAAAATAGATAGTTGTGCACCTAAAAATGATTTTTTCAAAAAATCATAAGTAAACTAGGAGGCAGCTGTAGTTCAAATTTGACCCGGTTCCAATCGAATCGGCATAAATTTGTCTTTTTTATGAGAGGTGTATAGATACCTTTTGAAACACAAACATTTGGTTATTTGTGAATTAAATATGGTCTAATATTTTTATAAATTGTTGTGGTTCAAATTTGCAACATATTTTTGGTAGTTGCTTCACAAAACAACCCATTTTCGACACTCGGAAAATGAGAAATGATTTTTTGTGTAACAAAAATGAAAACTTTCTTCGGCAACATTGTTCTCCATTCCAAGATGCACGCTTATATATAATATGGACATATTTAAACAAACTATGCCATGAATGTCATCATAACATTCGTCATTTGGCCTGAAAGTCATGAATCTTCGTTCATGTTAGCTCATTTCTGAGAACACTTTTTCATTATATTTGCCGTATGCCAAGTTTCTTATTTTTCCTCAAAACTAAGTCACATATAATGACACATTGCGAAGGATTTCCATTATTTTGATTTTTTTATTCTTTATGCAGATTTCAAAATACGGTCAAAATTGACGACACGACCGTTCTTGGCTAGGGGTTGAATCTTGCGAAGCTATTGGTGTATCTCTGATAAAATAGATAGTTTTGCACCTAAAAATGATTTTTTTCAAAAAATCACAAGTAAACTAGGAGGCAGCTGTAGTTCAAATTTGACCCGGTTCCAATCGAATCGGCATAAATTTGTCTTTTTTATGAGAGGTGTATAGATACCTTTTGAAACACAAACATTTGGTTATTTGTGCATTAAATATGGTCTAATATTTTTATAAATTGTTGTGGTTCAAATTTGCAACATATTTTTGGTAGTTGCTTCACAAAACAACCCATTTTCGACACTCGGAAAATGAGAAATGATTTTTTTGTGTAACGAAAATGAAAACTTTCTTCGGAAACATTATTCGCCATTCCAACATGCACGTTTGTATATAATATGGACATATTTAAACAAACTATACCATTATAAAGTGACATGAACTGTGGGGCTAAAAAGAGGTGGCCCTAGCTGCAGCCACTCTAGTTTGTATGAGGTAAAGTGTAAAGGAAATATGAGCGTGGAGGGAAAAATTGGGGATACCGAGCGGGATATTTACGCGCCGGATCAAAATTTCAGATCGCATCGAGTGGGATGTCTAGCGAGCGACTTAACCCTAGTCCCCACCTCTCAATTTCGTTCCCTTCCTTTCCCCTCAATTTCGTGCGCCGCCGCCCATCTTTCTCTCCCCTCGCTCTCCTCCCACGGATCCACAGCGCCGCCGCCCTCTCCTCTCACCGCGCCCTCCCGCCGCCCACCCCACCAAGACCCACGGCTGCGGCGTCCACCGCTTACGCCACCCGGATCCCATCCGGCACCGCCTCTGTCTTCCACTACGTTTTGCTCACACCCCGCTATCCGTAGCCATTGCGAGCAAGATCCGCTCCTGCCTGAAGCCCCAATCCAGACGGCGGTAGCCGCGATGGCGGCAGCACTCAAGCGCTCCCTCATCTCTATTTTCTTTCCTTCCACTTCCAGTTCTTTATCCCATCGGTGGTAGATTGACTGATTCGTGCGTGGATGCAGGCTCAGGTGCTCCGGTCGACGCTGCTCCGGTCAGGCCACGAGGATGCGAGCGCCGCCATCGAGAGGCCGCTCCAGATCGCGCTGACCGCCGCTGTCCTCGCCGTTCTCATCACCCCCAACCCGCCGGATCTCGCTTCCCACTCTCTCCCGATCTGTTCTGATCTCTCGGGCATGTCCCCATCAGATCCTCTATGGGCTCATCGGGCTGGAGTGGTCGCCGGTGTCGGCCACCTCTCTGTAGATCCGATCATGGCTTTTGGTCACCTGGGGCATCCTCTGCAGCTTCCCTGAGGTGAGCACACTTCTACTGCCCCCATTACTTGCAGAGATACAATGCTCTTCCGCCCTATTATTTCTAGAGCTACGTGCTGGTGGGCGCTATTGTTGTCATGTGGATTTCAGCATGGTGAACCGCTATGGTGTTATTTTATGCTTCGTGATGTATCATGCTTAGAAATTGCAGGGGATCGCCTAAGCAACGCTAGGATAGGACTTGAACAATCCCATGGTAAAGATTCCACTCGCTTCAGATTACTCCAAGCCGCTCTTCATGCAGATCTTGCTATGTAAGAGTCTTAGCCTTCCCCCCTCCCTTTTAATATATGGTTGTTTGCATAGAGTGGGCATTTTCATTGAGAAATCCAGAACTAGTTGCTACATCAGAAAGATAAAAGAACTGAAAAAATAGAGGCGTTCATAGTAAAATCGATCGGTGATTTCCACAGTGTGGTATTATGCATGTGATTCACATCTGTGGTTTGATATTTGTGGATTTTCATTAACAAAAGCTTGACGCTTATAACTTTTTCTCGCGGTGGCTCTTCAAGAATGAGACCTGTTAAGCATTCTAGCTTTGACTTACATTGTTTCCTGATGTATCATTTTTTTCCTGCGTAATAGCTATGTAAGGCTGGAGCTCTTGGAAGGAGTGGTAGCATACCATAATGGTCATACTGAAAAGGCACGTGGCTCTTTCAGTTCCGCACAATCTTAATTCATGCAGGTATGTTCTGTCGGATTTCATTATTTTGTAGCTTATTTTAATACTACTCTGCACCTTAACCTTAGTCCCACAGCATGTGCTTTTCCTAAATGTTAGCTTTACATGTTTGCTAAATGCATGTCATCGTAGCTGCAAGTACCAGAAGAAGCTATAACAATGTTTGATTGGTGAGTTGGCTGACCTAGTAGCTAAGTATTATTTGATTGGGGTTTCACCTAATCCACTTGTAGTTGTCATAATTTGCTGAATATTTTCAAAAACATTGGTGGCTGTGATATTGAATTGTACTTAGTTATGTGATTTATTCATGTCCATGCTTCTTGTTAAGTGATTCATTTTATGTCCGTGCTACTTGTAGGATGGTCAATACATGCTTGTTCTGTAGCTTTAGATATTTTCCGTAATGGTTGCCTGGTCCATCATATCTATAGTTTGTATGTACTGTAGAAGATCTACTTTATGCTAATAGGTGCCTGTAACAGTTTGCATGGCAGACTTCTAAATGGAAGTACCTGCAACGTCTAGCGTCAACTATGATGTGGACCAGATGTTGAACTGCAGCCCCATCCATCGCATCGACACGAAGTTAGGTATGTACTAGTCTTGTTGAACAGATATGTGCCTGATGCTTGATGGTTGGCATGATGCTTGATGGCCTAATGCTTGATGCATGTATCATATGACACACATTAGTAAATCTGAATTAACTTTGACATAGTTACTTTGTTATCTTGCACTGGGTTGGTACCTATCATTGCCCTGCACAAATATATCTTCCTTTTCACTGTTCTGAGAATGCTATACACAGGGTTTATAATTAGACAAAATTCTGCAGCAATTTTTCACTGTTATGAGAATGTTGTATACACGTTTCAATTTTATTATGTTCCTAACTTTTCTGATTTATAATGCTCAGATGCTGGCCTTCATTCATCAAAAATTGGGTGTACAAGAGCTCCAGGAAGAAGAATCCTGAAGAAAACCCGTACCCAGCAATTTCTTCTAAATCCTCATTGATGAACCTTGAGTATGTTGTCTGTTTTGGTGTGATGAACCTGTATATGTGATGAATGTAATGTGAACCTGGAATATGTGCTGATGGAGATTTAAATTTCTGGATTATTTGCTGTAATTCAAATTTACTGAATTTTGATTTCTGGATTATATTAAAATTGGGACTAGCTGTCTGCAACTCAGCCCAATAACTTTTGACTGTATAAAAGAATTGGAAAGAAACACTGTCACGAAATAAGGCCGGAAGAGGGCCTCAGCCCAACAAGTTTGGACTATCTTTTGAAAATTAGTATAAACAAAATTTCAGAAATAAAAAAGGAAATAGACCTAAAAGGCTAAATTCCATAAAATGGAATAGATTGTTAAAAGGCCAGCCCATAAAATAAAATGGTTGTAATGTTGATTTCGGCCTGTTAATTCGATCAGAAATTAGAGAAAAATAAATAAAAATGGGCTGATTTGTTGGGTCTGGCCCATGTGAATGACCACTACGGATTGGGCTGATTCAGATCTATGACTTTCTAATTTGGTCACAAATTTGCCACGTTGGATTCGCCACGTAGGATCTGACGTGGCCTGGTCAGACACCCAATGACCAAAACAATTGGTCATAAAATTATGACCCTATGATTTAGTCATAAATGGTAATGACCAAACCACTAAAAAGGTCATTATGGATCGTTTAAGACGCTCGGTATGTGACCATTCGTTTTTGGTCATAAAAAGGTCATAAATGAAAAATAATGACCTTTTAGTGACTAAAATGGAGGGTCGTTAACGAGCATATTTCTTGTAGTGTCAGGAAGGGGTAGAACACGGAACACGACTCGATCTACACATACTCGGGTTGTCCATAACGTGGACAATCCGGAAGAGGTACGGTTATAAATATGCAAAGATGGACAATCATGCATATTTATAAATTTGTATCTCTTCCGGATGGGATCTGACTCGGGTTACGCGACTGACTTGGTGATCTAGACAAAAATAAACCTATGCAACAAGAGAGGCGAAAGATTTATACCCTCGATGCGTGATCGGTGGCCGGAGAAGGTCGAGGACGTGCTTCGGAAGCGGGGCGACGAAACAGGGGCACCGAGGCGGTCCCTCCTCAGCTGGAGAAGAAGCCCCGCAACGACACGCGGGACCGACGGTGCTGGCTGGCGGGAAGCTACGTTGTCTGAAAACGCACAAACAATAAACATTAGCACACTATATATGGAAGGACCCACATATAAAACATTTTGCCAGGCACCCCACCGACACCCCCTTATCCTCACCGATGCCGCCACACTCACCTCACCGGCGTCCACTCACCTCTCCGATGCCGCCACACTCACCTCACTGATGCCGCCACACTCACCTCACCGACGGGAAGCTCCACCACCGCCGCCACACTCACCTCACCACCGCCCTCGCCACACTCACCTCACCACCGTCGCCACACTCACCTCACCGACGGCGTACCTATGCTAACTAAATTTGCTAACTAAATTTGCTAACTAAATTTGCTAACTAAATTTGCTACTTAATTTGCTAACTAAATTTGCTACTTAATTTGATACTTCCTAATAACACAAATATTGTATAAAATGAAAAAATAAGAAAAATGCATACCTCTTCCGTTGAGGTGCAGGAGACGGAGGGGCGGCGAGCAGGGGAGGGAGCGGCCGCCGGAGAGCAGGGGCGCGAGCAGCGGCGGCCGGAGAGCAGGGGAGGGAGGGGCGGCCGTGGAGGGAGGGGAGAGGGGAGGGCGGTCCGGGAGGAGGTAGGGAAGGAGGGGCAGTCGGGGAGGGAGGTAGGGAGGAAGGGGCGGACGGGGAGGGAGGGGAGAGGGAGGGGCGGCGGCGCGGGGAGGGGAGAGGGAGGGGCGGCCGGGGAGGAGCGGCGACGCAGGGAGGGGAGAGGGAGGGGCGGCCGGGGAGGAGCGGCGGCGCGGGGAGGGGAGAGGGAGGGGCGGCCGGGGAGGAGCGCGGCGCGGGAAGGAGCTAGCGGCAGCGGCGCGGAGGGAGGAGCGACGGCGCGGCCGGAGGGAGGAGCGACGGCGGCGGCCGGAGGGAGGAGCGACGGCGGCGGCGCGGGGAGGAGCTAGGAGCGACGGCGCGGGGAGTTATTTCGATTTTGGTCGGATGCGCATCTCCCGACCAGGTGAACCCTCATTAATTAGGGTTGCACGATACGCCGACGGCAATGCCGTCGGCCTAACCTCTTTTTTTTGAAACCTATACGCCGACGGTATTGTCGTCGGCGTATATGTTTTTTTTACTTGCTATTTTTTCAAAAAATGTTAATCATAATTTTAGTTGTACTACAAAACTATACTATTAACTATTCCAAAACCAACAAAAAATATTCTAAAAAATTGGTCGGGTTCCGACGCTCCGGAGCCCCTCTCCGGCGAAACCCTAGATCCGGTGAAGAAAACCATAGCTTCGTTCGCTCGCTATTATATGACAACAGTGGATACTGAAGTTATCTAGCACGCAGTGATCGGCTCTCGAGTACAAGTACATCACAAAGCTCAGTCATGAACAAGTATGGTTCGGGGTTCGGTGCAATTGGGAACGTTATTTTATGTTGTTTCCTCGTTTCAGCTTCTTCCTTTTCACGGCGCTTCTGTTCTTTTAGTGTTTCTTCTTTCCTGCCTTTTATGTCGTTTCTTCGCTTCAGCATCTTCCTTTTCATATATTTTCTGTTGCCTCTTCTTGCATTTTCTTCTGTTGTTTCATCAGATGTTGTTCCTCTTTCTCCTGGCGTTTTGTTTCCTTCTCAAGTTGTTTTTTCTAGTTCCTGAACCACCTTCTCCTATGATTCACTAGTGTGATTAGTGGACTGTTCTACAACATTTTTCTCGCTAAACAACAGATAACCTAATCTATGTAGGACTGTTATACAAAAACAATATATCTTCCGAACCATTATAGTTTGTTCAAACGTTATTTCATGCGGGTTCCGGAAGAATCAAACCGTTATTTTATGCGGGTGGGATGTAGAAATAAATAAATCTACAACCCAAAACACACTTGTACACATGTGATATGGCACCCCCTAGCTTTTGGTGGGGTTCCGACGCTCCGGAGCCCCTCTCCGGCGAAACCCTAGCTCTTCCGTCTACGGCCGGTACGGGCGTCGAAAGTGGGTAGCTAAGTGGATCTTTTTGCTTGGTTGGGTTAGGTTAGTCACTAGGTACAATGAAAACACACATATAGCCCAACTCTTGCAACTCTTGAGAAAACCCTAGCTTTTCCTAGTTTATCTGATTCATTCTCTTGACTTGAGTTGTGGCAAGTGTCTTCATTTATCTGATTCGTTCGCTCGCTATTATATGACAACAGTGGATACCGAAGTTATCTAGCACGCAGTGATCGGCTCTCGAGTACAAGTACATCACAAAGCTCAGTCATGAACAAGTATGGTTCGGGGTTCGGTGCAATTGGGAACGTTATTTTATGTTGTTTCCTCGTTTCAGCTTCTTCCTTTTCACGGCGCTTCTGTTCGGTGCAATTGGGAACGTTATATGTACCTATATTATGGTCTACTATTTTCCATCTCATTGGACGTTCCTCTTTCGGTGAGCCGTTTTGGTACCTGCTTCACAAAAAAAGCCTGTTTTGACACTAATAAAATGGAAAATGGTTTTTTTATTCAACAAAAACCCTAAACCCCGTACCCAACACTATTCTACAACCAAGATACAACAGTGTGCCAAGTTTGGCCTCATTCCGACAATTTTTGCTATGTCAAGGGTCATACCCTAGCTCATTTCAGTCGAAAGCCATACATCTTCGAACCTCGAAGCTCATTTCTGAGAAGGGTTTTTCACAACAACTTCCAAAACACATGTTTATAATTTTTTCTAGGTTGTAGGTGACATATAAGGATGTCATGTGAAGATTTTCCATTTTCTTGATTTTTTTTGAATTAGTTATGCCTAACCCTAGCCCGAAACCGTAACCGTGACCCCTATACCCAAACCTAAACCTAACCAAAACTTTGATCCAGAGAAAAACCTTTAATATCTCTACAGATAGTACATATTGTGAATATAAAAATGATTTTTTCAAAAAATCATGACCAAACTATGCGGTGCTCGTAGTTCAAATCATGCCCACTTCCACCGAAATCGGCAGGATCTTGTATTGTGAATTTGCAGTAGCTAAGTATGTTTTCATGTCCAAACCCAGGGTTATATGTACCTATATTATGGTCTACTATTTTCCATCTCATTGGACGTTCCTCTTTCGGTGAGCCGTTTTGCTACCTGCTTCACAAAAAAAGCCTGTTTTGACACTAATAAAATGGAAATGGTTTTTTATTCAACAAAAACCCTAAACCCCGTACCCAACACTATTCTACATCCAAGATACAGCAGTGTGCCAAGTTTGGCCTCATTCCGACAATTTTTGCTATGTCAAGAGTCATACCCTAGCTCATTTCAATCGAAAGCCATACATCTTCGAACCTCGAAGCTCATTTCTGAGAAGGGTTTTTCATAAAAACTTCCAAAACACATGTTTATGATTTTTTCTAGGTTGTAGGTGACATATAAGGATGCCATGTGAAGATTTTCCATTTTCGTGATTTTTTTGAATTAGTTATGCCTAACCCTAGCCCGAAACCGTAACCGTGACCCCTAAACCCAAACCTAAACCTAACCAAAACTTTGATCCACATAAGAACCTTTAATATCTCTATAGAAAGTACATATTGTGAATCTAAAAATGATTTTTTCAAAAAATCATGACCAAACTATGCGGTGCTCGTAGTTCAAATCATGCCCACTTCCAGCGAAATCGGCAGGATCTTGTATTGTGAATTTGCAGTAGCTAAGTATGTTTTCATGTCCAAAACTAGGGTTATATGTACCTATATTATGGTCTACTATTTTCCATCTCATTGGACGTTCCTCTTTCGGTGAGCCGTTTTGGTACCTGCTTCACAAAAAAAGCCTGTTTTGACACTAATAAAATGGAAAATGGTTTTTTTATTCAACAAAAACCCTAAACCCCGTACCCAACACTATTCTACAACCAAGATACAGCAGTGTGCCAAGTTTGGCCTCATTCCGACAATTTTTGCTATGTCAAGGGTCATACCCTAGCTCATTTCAGTCGAAAGCCATACATCTTCGAACCTCGAAGCTCATTTCTGAGAAGGGTTTTTCACAAAAACTTCCAAAACACATGTTTATAATTTTTTCTAGGTTGTAGGTGACATATAAGGATGTCATGTGAAGATCTTCCTTTTCATATATTTTCTGTTGACTCTTCTTGCATTTTCTTCTGTTGTTTCATCAGATGTTGTTCCTCTTTCTCCTGGCATTTTGTTTCCTTCTCAAGTTGTTTTTTCTAGTTCCTGAACCACCTTCTCCTATGATTCACTAGTGTGATTAGTGGACTGTTCTACAACATTTTTCTCGCTAAACAACAGATAACCTAATCTATGTAGGACTGTTATACAAAAACAATATATCTTCCGAACCAGTATAGTTTGTTCAAACGTTATTTCATGCGGGTTCCGGAAGAATCAAACCGTTATTTTATGCGGGTGGGATGCAGAAATAAATAAATCTACAACCCAAAACACACTTGTACACATGTGATATGGCACCCCCTAGCTTTTGGTGGGGTTCCGACGCTCCGGAGCCCCTCTCCGGCGAAACCCTAGCTCTTCCGTCTACGGCCGGTACGGGCGTCGAAAGTGGGTAGCTAAGTGGATCTTTTTGCTTGGTTGGGTTAGGTTAGTCACTAGGTACAATGAAAACACACATATAGCCCAACTCTTGCAACTCTTGAGAAAACCCTACCTTTCCTAGTTTATCTGATTCATTCTCTTGATTTGAGTTGTGGCAAGTGTCTTCATTTATCTGATTCGTTCGCTCGCTATTATATGACAACAGTGGATACCGAAGTTATCTAGCACGCAGTGATCGGCTCTCGATGAACAAGTATGGTTCGGGGTTCGGTGCAATTGGGAACGTTATTTTATGTTGTTTACTCGTTTCAGCTTCTTCCTTTTCACGGCGCTTCTGTTCTTTTAGTGTTTCTTCTTTCCTGCCTTTTATGTCGTTTCTTCGCTTCAGCATCTTCCTTTTCATATCTTTTCTGTTGCCTCTTCTTGCATTTTCTTTTGTTGTTTCATCAGATGTTGTTCCTCTTTCTCCTGGCGTTTTGTTTCCTTCTCAAGTTGTTTTTTCTAGTTCCTGAACCACCTTCTTCTATGATTCACTAGTCTGATTAGTGGACTGTTCTACAACATTTTTCTCGCTAAACAATAGATAACCTAATCTATATAGGACTGTTATACAAAAACAATATATCTTCCGAACCAGTATAGTTTGTTCAAACGTTATTTCATGCGGGTTCCGGAAGAATCAAACCGTTATTTTATGCGGATGGGATACAGAAATAGGGACGGGAATTATATATAGACCCAATTTATACATAAATTACAGACCCAATTTATACATAAATATTATATACAGAAATA
The DNA here is from genome assembly GCA_012064385.1 of Puccinellia tenuiflora. NCBI lineage: Eukaryota > Viridiplantae > Streptophyta > Magnoliopsida > Poales > Poaceae > Puccinellia > Puccinellia tenuiflora. The sequence continues at coordinate 31,504 of QRDG01001748.1, read as the reverse complement.
AATAGAAGTAAATACAGAAATAAGTAAAACTTTATTAATAAAAAAAACCACTATGCCGACGGCATAACCGTCTGCGTCTATATTACCAATACGCCGACGGCATTGCCGTCGGCGTATCTTCGTAGGAAGACGGCCGTTTCGTCGCCGTCGGGGCGTCCGTTAGTGGGGGGTTCTACGCCGACGGCCGCCGTCGGCGTATTAACGTCTACGCCGACGGGTTTTATTACGCCGACAGGCCGTTCGTCGGCTTTCTCAGCTCGCCTTGTACGCCGACGGCCCCGACATTTGGCCGTCGGCGTATAGGACGGCCGTCGGCGACTTGTCTGTTTCCCGTAGTGTTACGTGATCGGCTACTTATGTATGCCAGTCGCTCATGCAAATGGCATTTACGTGATCGGCTCATTAAGTTAACTGATCATGTAAATGTGTCTACTTACATGATTGGCTCATAAGCTCTAGCCTCTGATTCCATAGCCATGCACATTGACGCCCGATTATGAGCCTATTCGGGGGAGAAAAAAGGTGATCATAATGATCATTTTTAGTAGTGGCAACTCGATATACATAATAGTCTTAATGTTTATTTCCTATACGTACAATCATTCATGACTAGTGCCATGCTGGTGGATCTGCCTTGTTTACACATTAGCCAGAGGAACGGTGAGTAACGAGGTACAAAATCAGGCTTGTTTTCTTAGACGCAGCTAATCCTGAGTCACTGTAACAAGAAGATTGGCCCGGGGCATAGCTTCATCTTGGCTACGCTACTGAGTCAAAGCTCGCGAGTGCAAGCTCCAAGTTGGCGAACCCTAGGGTAATCCCGAGGCACATCCGACGACCAGCTCCAAATGGGAGATACTCTTAGTTTGTTCCTTTGTAGTCTAGGTTGTTGTTTTCAAACCGCTCTGGCTTGAACTCTTAATTGCAGGATTCTTCGATAGAGGATAAATTCAACCTACACCTCACTGAGTTCAATAAACCTTGGATTACTCACATAATTTTTTTTTTCCGTTGTCCTACAAATCTCTGCGTTTGGAGGCCCAACAGAGTCTACAAGAATAGAAGCGTGTAGTAGACATCAGGCCACGTGGTTGGGCCTCCGGTGATTTTCGGTCGTCCCTCTGCTCCAGGTGCAATGGTGGCGAGAAGTTGGGCACATGCGACCGAAATCTTGACGTCGGCCTTCACCATGATGGGCCCCTTTGGGCCAGGCATCTTCATGGCGTGGTATGCATAGTGGGTGGCTGCCATGAACTTTGCCAGGGCTGGCCTCCCGAGGATGGCATTGTAGGGTTGATTGAAGTCGGCGACATCAAAGGTGACATACTTGGTGCGGTAGTTATCCAGGCCGCGGAAGGTGATGAGCGGGTTGGCCTTGCCGTAGCTCCTCCACTATGAACACATTACTTTAAATACATGACGAATCACCACGGCTTCTTGGAAAATGATCATATCATGTCTGCCGAGTCATTCATTTAGCAGCTGCTGGTGGAGCTCAACACTCGGTGGTGGCACCAAATTTCCTCGGCAAATTGGCCATGCGGCGCCGCAGTCGGAGATGGCATTGGTTGTTGACAGAAAATGCCCACGATTTTAAGCTTCAGAATATATCTTCGGATGCTATTCCTATAGTACACTCTTGTACACTTCTTATATGTTGCTTTTCCAACAAAAATAAAGGGTGATGAATTTCAAAATGTTATAAGAAGTAACAGTAGACCATTTGCGCGATTAACAATGAGGTATGGTTAACATTATAAAGTTCAGAAATAGTGGATTAGGTACCATATGATAATCCACAATATTTAGCGCTTTTGGAATCATTTTTCACTTCGAAAAAAATGACACTTGGGGCAAGAAGTTAATATTCAAGATATTTGCACCAAAACATATTGTTTCACTCAACCAATAATAATATTGCCATTGATGATGCAATTCGATTCTATTCAATACTATTTATGTTATTTCCGTATGAGGGCAATCACCACGCGTATATTACGCCACGAATTAAATGGAATCCTTTAATAGAGGGAATATTCTTCGGGAAATTACCCCCAAAATGGAACGAACTGAATCACTATGAATTAATGAGGAAAGATATGTCCATAATTAACCAGCCTGGCTATGACCAAGTCTACGTAATACCACTTCTACCGTGGTCTTCTTCTCTACTACATATATTAAGAATGTATGAATCGAGCAAGCATTGCATTCCAATAGAACAGAATTTTTTGTAAGAGCACAAAGCATTGCCTGCATGGGGAAGCACTTTGATGCGCTCGCTCTACTTTTGCTTCTTCTTGTCGGATGCTTTGCTAGTCCCGGGCAATGTAAGTACGAAAACCATCGACTCTTAATTTGTATTTCAATTCTCTTCCAATGCATTCACAATATATGTTCTGCTTTAATACTTTGTGTTTTTTTCTTCTGCCTTCAAAACTATATATATATATATATATATATATATATATATATATATATATATATATATATATATATATATATATATATATATATATATTGGTACAAACACATAAACTATCCAAACACCAATGAATGTATATAAATCCATGGCCATATGGATGTATGTAGATATGTATGCAAATTGTTTCATCTTTCGGATATTTTTCTTGACAACAGGCCGAGGAATGAATGGCATGGGAAACAAGCAGGGTGCGCTTGATGAAAATGGAGTATGCTACGACAGAACCAACGAGTGGTGGTGCGTCCGTAATTGCTACTGCTGCGTGGGCGAAGGTTACTGCTATTTCACAATGGATGAGTGCCATCTGCACTGTCGACCAAACAGATGAGTGGTCACTATTGGGAACCGAGTGATAAGAATAATGAGTGGATGTGACATCATGAACAATGGGAATAAAAAAGGCAATGCAATATACTTTAGTGATCCTGTTTCAGTTCATTTTCTTGTAAATCACGTGACGGGTATACGTGCTGCATGTACACATTAGGATAACTTTTTTCGCCGCACCCCCTCCGGCGGCGGTGATGCAGGGAAGGAGAGCGGAGGGGCCTGTGTGTGTGGCGGCGCTAGGGTTTGGCCCCGGTGCTGCCCTTGGGTGTGTACTTGTTTTATGGGGCTGCCTTTGACTCACCATTTTCTCTTAATTAAATAATTGGGGATGCACACGTGTATATAGACGTCCTTTTCTGGCAATTAAAAGCAGGTAGTATAGTATATTTTACAGTCGCCGGTTTGACCCTGAAGGCAGGTGAAACCTGAAGCGGTCGACAGTAGGCTGATAGGTACGAGTCGAGCAAAAGGTGCACCTCACCGATCCCGAATTGGGGACTAGACTGGACTGGTCCACACTACTCTACACTGGACTGTTTGTTCTTGTGCTGATGGTCCCCGTGGCAGTTTGCTACGACGTGAAATATTTTGCTCAATGGGTCGTGGATTGTACTCGTGTGAGCTATCACAGTCAGTCCAGGATCGACCGCCAACATAACACACATGCCGGTCGGTCACATCTTTAATTTGTTCGTAAATAGAATAGCACCGATGTGCGTGCTCTATAGGCATAAAACATAGCCCCTCCGTTTCACATTATAAATATTTTTAGCAAACTTGTTAGCTTGCTAAAAAAATCTGGTAGGCTCGACTAAGTGAATCTACACCGTACTAAAATATTGTCCATTTGTACGAAACTCTGCATTGATAGTTCTTTGATGGCCCCTAACTCACCGCTTGGATCGAGGAGAGTATGGTATGGATATCGACGAAAACAAATGTTCATGAATATCGACATTGTCAAATGGGACCTTATGTTCGAGGACGAGAAGGCATCACCGCCGCCACCGCCAGAATCGAGTCTGGTGCTTATCGTCGTCGATTGCGCCGACAACTATAGTTTAGGTTTAAGTTTATGGAAACTTTATTTGAATGTTTTAGTTAAGTTTATGTTTAGTTTGAATTTTGATTACCGATATAATTAGTTCGGATTAAGTAATTCTATCGAGAAAGATTGTGTCATTCAACGGACACCGGCCACGTAGGTGATTGCTGAGAATGAATGACACGGTAGGATGGAAACTAGGGAAGGCACGTTCTAATCTGTCGTCCATTTTTGCAAGATGACATCATGTGGATCTCCCAATGGATCCCTCCAAATAATTTAGCTTTCAGATCCCTTGACTTGTCGACGGTGTCATGCATACACGGTAATATGATTTCTGGTTTCTGTGTGAATGTTTGTCCCTTTCAATACCTGCTTATATAGCTATAGAAGGATGATGTTTCGGTTGCGTCGTCCTCATTCTGTATCTTGTCAGTTGGTATTAAATCCCTGGTGGCTGAACTTGCTGCGTACGTGCATGGCTGATTCATTGTTACTGAACTCTAGGGAGCTCTTTATTTTTCAAAAAAATTAAAATCGTATCTTCAAGTCTAATTTTTTTTTTGGAAAAACATGCATATGTGGACGTAGTTCAGCCAATGATGATGTATATCATACAAGCTTCCAAAATCTAGGTTTAAAATTCTTAATAAGCAACAAAAATAGAATAAATGTGACAATTCTCTATGAAATCAGAGTGACTGGTGAGGAAACTCGATTATTCATCTGCGTGTTGTTGCCATGAGTGGCGAAATTCGCCGGCATCCATGCAGATCGAGCCCCATCCGTGTGGACTACAAACATCTGCTTCTGTTTGGAGAAAACATCGACATACCAAACCTAGCCTAGAGGCCGGGACAAATAATTGCCGCCGGCGAAGTCGCCGACCGGCCTGCGCGCGAGAACGCTCCTAGCTCCTTCGAATGAAAACCTTGTTAATAATTTGCAAAGAAGATAGAAACACAAGAAGGCGACATTTGAAAGCTACATCAACTAGTTGGCCTTATGTTAATTAACTCTGAAAGCTCATCCTACAAACCAAGACTTTTTTTATTTCAAGGAAAACTCCGACGTGTGCTATAGTAGGGCTAATTTAGTTTAAACTCCGTTGAATTATCTTCTAGTGTTTCAAATATGAATGATGTGCACAAATTTTGAAAAAAAAAAACCCGGATGGGGTGTGCTGGGAGTGCCCGCCCCCATCTGTCCGGACACACCAAACGGACTGGATATGCGCACGTCTAGATATATTTGTCCCCCGCCGCTGGAGAAGCATCGGGTTGCTGTTTGAGTGAGACCACAGAAAGAGATGTGTGCCGTACTAGTGCTCCACAAGACAGCACACTTTTTATTTTTTAAACGAGGCCGATGAGGTGGAGTAGTAGATTTGTGTCAAAAAAAAGACGAGGTGGAGTAGACGCCATCATTGGTCAATTTCTAGCAAATCGTGTCGGGGGCCTCGGGGGTGAGGTTGACATTATTGACCATCTCCCAAAGATTGACAAATTGTTGAACGTGGTCTAAACTGAAACCATGCTGGGAATCAATGTTGGAGACCCAAGAGTTGTTGTCAATGCCTTGATTAACCATACAATTTTTCTTTTTGGATAGCTCGAATAATTTCGGTGCAATGTCCATGGGCCGGCTCCCAAGTAGCCAAGAGGACTTCCAAAAAGTTGTCGTTTCCCCGTCACGAACCATTACCACTGTTGCCGCTGCAAAAAGCTCTCGAACATCTTTATTGCATGGGTTCCCAAGCCCAATCCATGCCTTTGTTGTCAACCCATTGGAGCCAAAGCCATCGGAGTCTTAGGGCCGAAGCAAACTTCTCAAGGTGGACAATACCGAGCCTCCCAAGCTTCATAGGACGACAAACCATCTCCCAATTGACTGTACATTTTCCTCTAGTCACCTTGTCACAACTGGCCCAAAGATATGCATGAAGAAGGGACTTGATTCGTGAGATGACCTCCATAGGTAGGTAGAGGGAGGTGAGGTGGTAGATTGCTTGGGGGTTGAGCACCGATCGAACGAGCACACGCCTACCGGCCATATTGACATCCTTCCAAGTGCCATTCGTGCACTTTCCGATAATCTTATCTTCCAAGGGTTGGACGGCCACACGTCTTAAGCGGGTGAGGCTAAGCGGAAACCGAGGTAGCACATGGGAAAGCTTGCTCTTTTATCTGGAAAGGATTGGAGGACATCGTCAAGATTAATGCCCCCTACATCTGATAGGAGCAACACGACTTTTTGGCAATTAGTGTTCAATCCGGTCACCTCCCCAAAGGAGACAAGAGTGGACGCAAGGAATTTTATATCATTCTGGATTGGAGCAACGAAGACGGCGGCATCATCGGCGTATAGTGAGGTTCGAGCAACCGGCCTCCTCCCACGGAGGCATGGAGATGGCCTTGAGTTGTAGCTTTGTGGAGGATATATATAGTTGACGGGATCAATCGCCAAATCAAAGAGCAAAGGTCAGAGGGGGTCGCCTTGCCGAAGGCCTCTACCATGCTTAACGGGGTCACAAGGCACACCATTGAGGTGTACTCGGGAGGTGGCGGTGGATAGGAAACCCATTTTGTTTGAGGACATCCATGAGATAATCCCATCGTACGGAGTCAAAAGCCTTGTTGTTATCGAGCTTGAAAAGTAAGAATGGCGTCTTGGTGCGGTGAAATTTCCTTGCGAGGTTTCGGACATACATGAAGTTGTCATGAACAGACCTCTTTTTGATGAAAGCACTTCGCGTGTTGGAGACAATGTTGTTCATTATAGGTGCAAGACCAGAGGCCATCATTTTAGCAATGAGCTTGGCGATCAGGGAGTCGCTTGTGCAAATTGAGCTGCAGCAGGGGCCAGCAGGGGCCACCAACGGTCTTTCACAACTGGTGCCGCTAGTAA